>OX438948.1:8400000-9000000 GCA_949316185.1 Pyrausta nigrata
ATAACAAAATTGACGTATAATGACAGCTATGTAATGACGTATGGATGACTATTTGATATTTGTAAGAAATCAATAATATAACTATTTCTATTAAATAAATAATTAACATTATTGCCCAATTGCCCATTCGTATAAACAGTGAAGTGAACTATAAAACTCGGTATGGTTAAAAATTTAAGTTTTTAGGTGAAGTGAAGTTTAATTAATAATGCCGCGACCAAGACGATCGAATCTTTCCCGACAAAGCCGTGATGCAAGAAGAATACGAAATACTGCAAATGAAAGGACTGAAGAAGAACAAGAAATTGCACGTGAACAGCGCCGCGATAGTATGGCTCGACTTCGTGCTTCTCAATCACGAGAGCAAAGTGAAGCAGCCCGTGAAACAGCTCGGTTGGCAATGCAGAATCGTCGAGCGAACAACAGAGGTCAACAAATAGATAATTTGCGACGCAGAACAAGATATTTATCAAGTGCTGATTTGAATCGAGCAGCGTTTCAATACGATTGCAGCAATGATTACAGCTTGCATCCTAGCGTTTGCATTGGGCAAATGGACGTAGTTTGCGAGTATTGTGGTGCATTAAAGTTTTCCGGAGAAACGCCTGGATTATGCTGCCTTAATGGTAAAGTGAAATTGCCATTGTTGACTCCGCCACCTGAGCCATTGTATTCATTGCTTTGTGGCGAAACACAAGAATCACGCCACTTTCTTGCAAATACTCAAAAATACAATGGTTGTTTCCAGATGACGTCATTTGGGGCAGATATTATCGAAGAACGGGGATTTAATCCGACATTTAAGGTATTTATTTTTGTACTTATATAGAATGTAGTTAAAGAATAACTTACTTTATCTATTGGTACCTATGTAGTATATTTGCTAATTCTGAACTCTACTCTCCCACCGAAAAAAGTGTTTATAACCCAGTTAATACTGTCTGGTTTTTATTTTGTAGATACAAGGACAGATTCATCATCGAATTGGATCATTACTACCTTTCGAAGATACACAGAATAAATTTTTACAAATATATTTCATGGGCAACATGGAAGAACAACTTGATCGACGCCTAGAGATCAATGCAGGAATGAAGCGAGCAATTCTTCAAGACTTGCAGTGTCTGCTTCATGAACATCATGCGTTGGTCAGGTTGTTTAAGAGTGCTTTAGAGCGCATGCCAAGTGATGACTATAAAGTTGTTATCAAAGCAGATAAACGACCATCTGGAACACACGAAAGGACATTTAATGCTCCAACAGTAGACGAAGTTGCCATCCTGATTGTTGGTGAACAATTGGAAAAACGCGATATTGTGCTTACACGTCGCGATACTGGGCAACTGCAACAAATATCTGAAACTCATCGATCATATGACACATTGCAATACCCGCTGATGTTTTGGCAAGGAGAAGATGGATATTATTTTAATATTAAAATGAAAAATCCATTGAATGGTGAGTATCAGTATCATAATTTATTTCATTTATTTGTGAAAGACACTGATTTAAAATAATGCTTATTAAAAAAATGGTTAATGTCTGTATTGTTTGCCTTTAAAATTTGCCTTTGAAATGGTTAATTATCAAATTTTTAATTTCAGGTGAAGAAACTACAAAGAAAGTTAGCTCAATGAATTATTACGCATATCGTTTGATGATTCGTCAAAATGCTGACAACTATTTGCTGCGGTTTCGTCGATTGTTTCAGCAGTATTGCGTTGACATGTATGTAAAAATAGAAACGGAACGTTTAACATTCATTAGGTTGAACCAAGCCAAACTGCGTTCTGAGGAGTACATCCATTTACGTGATGCAGTTAATACTGAAGGAAATGCAGCTAATATTGGTCGATTAACTATTCTGCCGGCGACATACATTGGTAGTCCACGTCATATGCATGAATATGCACAAGATGCAATGACATATGTTCGTCATTACGGTCGGCCCGATCTCTTTATTACTTTTACCTGTAATCCAAAATGGATAGAAATTACTCAATTGCTGCTTCCCGGACAAACATCAAGTGATAGACACGACACTAGCTGACCCGGCGAACTTTGTTCCGCCTTAATGTCAATAAATAAGCAGTTTTTTTTTTTATTGGAAAAAATACAAAAAAAATTAAATTTCTACATCAATCATTCATAATTATTTCTGTATTTTAGTACATAGGTTGCTCTTCATTTAAGTACCTTGTGATACACGACATTTTTTGTTTTATTATCAGGCGCAAAAACAAACAACGCAGATGGTCTTCCGACCCGTGAACATGCCACGTATAATTGACCATGGGAAAAACATGAATGTTCTAGATTTAAACCACAAACTTTTAAGGATTGGCCTTGTGATTTGTTGATGGTCATGGCAAATGCAAGACGTATCGGAAATTGAAGTCTTTTAAATTCAAACGGCATATCGGTTGGGATCATCGGTATCCTCGGAATGAGAACTTGCTCACCTTTGAATTTCCCTATCATTATCGTAGCGTAAATTACATTGTTCATCAATTTTCTAACCACCAAACGCGTACCGTTGCACAGTTTTGGTTGGTTTATGTTTCGAAGCATGATTACTACGGAGCCAACCTTTAGGCGTAAATTGTGCGGTGGTAAGCCAGGCACGTCCAAAGAGTTTAAAAATTCAATTGGATAGTTGGTGGCTTCATCTTCATTTGTGACGCAGTCAATAGATTTGAATGAATGCATTGTTCCAATGATCTTATTTTGAATTATGTTGTTTAGGTCATCTACATCTTTATTCTTAGCCGCTAAAATTGCTCGCTCACTCATCCATTCATAATTTTTGTAGTTAGAAATAATTTCTGGAAATACATTGTTGATAAGTTCGTCTTTTGATGAGACAAAATTACAGAAATTATTTGGAAATGATATTAATCCGCTCGATTCATCGACAGGTACTTGACCATTACCGATAGTCAGCAATTGCTCCGAGAAATCTTCAGCAGATGTATCATTAAGCAATGCAACTCTCATGTTTGTTGTCAGTTGCAGTTTCTTCACATGGCGCCATAGATTTGACGATTTGAGGCAAGCGTTTATTTCGTCGGCAGCCGTAGATCTTGGAATTACTGGCAGTATTTGGCGGAAATCACCAGAAAGTAAAATCATTGCTCCTCCAAAACATCTCGAGTCATTGCGTAAATCTTTTAATGTTCGGTTAAGTGCTTCTAATGCACGTTTATGCGCCATTGTGCATTCGTCCCAGATGATGATTTTCGATACCGCTAAAACTTTGGCCATTGCTGAGTGTTTTGCAATATTACACGTTGGTTCTTCAATAGTTTGAAGATTTAACGGTAATTTGAATGCTGAATGAGCCGTACGGCATCCTTCTAACAATGTGGCTGCTATTCCAGAAGAAGCAACTGCAACCGCTATGTTAGATCTCGCCCGAACAGTTGCTAAAACTAATGACATGAGGAATGTCTTGCCAGTTCCACCAGGGGCATCTAGGAAATATAAACCACCATTTTCATCATCGATTGCCTTCATTAAAGTATCATAAACTTTCTTTTGTTGGTAATTCAACAGGGGTACATTCGTTTGAACTACTAAATCTAATTCCTGGTGATCATATTCACGTTCCCGTTCCAATTCTCGATTTAATGCGTCATTCATTTCACGATATGGTGCTGGCATTCCTAACCTGATTAATAAATTACCGCACATGAGGTAACACATATCTTCGATCAAGAGTAAAGCACGATTATGTATCTCCTCATTCATCTCAATATCGTGATTTCTGGAACTGACACGAATTTGATGTAAAATATCTTCTGACAAATTATCCTTGTATTTGTGCCACAGGTTACATGGGTTTGATGGAAAACATGTCGAAATTATGATAGCGAATAATGTGCGTATCTGACTTGGAGATGCACAGATAATGGCTTCAGCGATTGTCGTATCCCAATGACTATCGTTTTCTAATAACTTCAATTCTTCACATGCAGCACGATATGTTGGGAATATTACACCATTAACAGTTCGTAGTGACTCAAATGACGTTGGCCCACGCACATTTACCAGCAACAACCGCAAATAGAAACATTCATTATTCTTTGGATGAACTGTATACATACGACCAAGAGCATCAGTAGAACGCACATCTGGATACCCAGGAACCGCATCGCCTTGCTTCCGTCTTTGAAAATTCTTCGATGAAGCATTCCAAGTATAATAACGTGGCATCTCCGAGTAAAGCAAAGTTCGTGCAAACTGATCGCTTTGGCAGATTGCAAAAAAACTGGTCAATGTAGTTGCTGGAGGTGTTTCAGCACGTTGCGTAGCATTCGAAGCCGTGAAATATACTCGTTGACCATTCTCCAGATGCACCGCCAAATGCGTAACAGTAGGATGACGTTCGTGAATGGGAAATGCGAATATACGCCAAATCGCTTCATTACAGTTCACATAACGACCAACTTGATAGCGTGAAATTTCATCGTTGGTATTCGAGGATTGCAATCCAAAAACCGCCATATCACTGCCTTTCGTGACATATTTGCAAATATATTTTATGGACTTAACTGAATTGCAGTATTCAACGTTGCAATGTGTCTTGAACGATTTAGAAATAAGTGGCGAATATGGAACAATCCAACTGTTGTCGACAACGAAATCCATTCTTTTCACTTTCGTTGTGACAGTTCGACCGTTGTCATCTGGTGATCGACGCCGATACAGCGGATAACCATCATTGCCAGTGACAGTCTCCGCCGTTAATTTCCGTGGATATCGTTTAGAGCACTTTCCATCGACCATGCAAGGTGATTGGGGATTGATGGCACCACACGGTCCATGAATCATATTAGTAGTAACAACATCATGTAGGTCTGGATCGACTTCATAATCAGGAATCTCAGCACATATGATATCATCTATTTGGTCAGGCTGAATTCTTTCCACTAACCAAATAAGAATGTGTGCGTGCGGCAGGCCTCGCTTTTGCCATTCGATTGAATACATCCAGCATCGAGTATCTCCAAAGACGCGTTGTTTAACAATAAAGTTCATCAGGGACCGAATTTTTTGCCTGAATATACGTGCTGTATATACATTTAATATAAACTTAACAAAAACAATATACTAAAAGTCTTGTGTGTAGGAATTAACAGTCATTTGATTACCTTCAGATAAAATTTGCGAGAGACATTCTAAGCAAAAAGGTTAACTATAAATTAAGTCAACCCAATTAACTTAACACAAGGCTTGTCCAAAAGTTTGGTTAAGGATCAAAGTTAGATAGGTACTTTGTTTTCCGAAGCCTCACAAAATTTTCCTTCAAATAAATTCGCCTACTAAGTGTTCGGCTTTTCGCGAAATTTATTTAAAGACGTTGCATGTGTGAATTTTCTTAAATCGCTTATAATAATGTAAGCATAATTTAAACATAAAGAAGCAATCAATGTAGTCGTAATTATGTAGTGCTATTTTGTGTATTTTGTTTAGTAGATTGGATAAGAAAACGACCTCAAAGAAAAGTTCTGAAAGTTAAGCGGAAGATCTATGCTTTGGAACTATTTTAGTTACACTCTTGTGCTAGATGTTTCTTTAGAAAGCAATAAAGTGAAGCAGAATGTTTAATTAAGTCCACACTAAAAGGTTGTTGTATAAGTATTCACCTCGACAGCTCTCAGCTCATTGCGTATTTTAAGGGTTCAACCGCTGAACTACAGTAAGTAATATAGGTCTATCCCTCCGAATTGACAAAGGTATGCCCGAAATGAATAATTAATCCATAATCAAAGATTCAAGTCAATCCTGGCTATTTGCGTATCCATTGGACAGTCCACGATAGCCTCGGCTGCCAGTGTCATAATACGCAAATAATTAAAATTGACTTAAATCTCCAAATTTGGATCGATTAGATATTAATTCAGCTGATAGAGAATAAATTGTACTGTATAAACGTATATAACTATGTCTATCCGTTATTCTAGTCGTCACAGCACTAGTTCACGCCTAGTTTGGGGCTAGGTAATTGGTATATTATTTTTATTAATATTTATTGTGGGGTATATAGATATTTGTATGCCTACCTACTTATAATAATACATAACATTACGGTTAGCCGAGTCTTCACACTGCCTCGCACCACGCAGCGTGGCGCGTGAATTTCATGGTATTCTCCCGCGCGTTACGCAAGCAAACAAAGGACATGCATCACGCTGCATGATGCAGGGCAGTGTGAAGATCGCCTTATACTTACACAGCACGGAGACCTCGTACCGCCGACTCTTGGTGGGCGGGATGCCGTTGGCCGCGATGCACAGGTACGTGCCCATGTCTGATCGCTGGAGGTTCCTCAGCGTTAGTGTAGAGCCCACGTGGTTCTCCACTACTGTTGGAAAATTTATTACTTTGAGTTTCACTTTTCTTCTTTTTTCTTATTTGAAAAAGAGCTTGCCATATTTTCACAATCCGTCAAGTAAGCTTGTGTAGCTTACTTGACTTAAAATTACTTAGAGGTGGTGAAACAGGCCGTTAATAAGGTATAATAAACTATATAATATGTTTTGAAAGCTTAGTTTAAATATAACTATGCTGTTTATATACGTTAATAAAACGTATCTACCGGGTAGTAATTTGGAGCGCTCAGTAAAAAACATAACGTACGTGTGTTGTCCAAATACTAAATTGATTTCAGTGATTTTTTATTCAGTTATCTTTTTTTCTTTAACCGGACTCTACTCGTATTCTTCTTTCGAGTGCTTTTAATTACTTGCCAATCTGCCTACCAAAACAACAAAGTGTTAATAATTTTACAAGTACGAGTTTGATACTATGCAATGTGTTAACTTTACACTTGTTAAAGTGAAATATTAGGCAAGAAAGTATCGATTAAAACCGAAAATAAAAACGATTAAATCAATTTAAAAAAAAGGTCTGAAAATACCAAGTTCCTGCTTGACATCGTAAGTTTGATTAGATTTCTAGTTAGTCTTTCTAGATTTCAAATAAAGACTACTTTTAACAAAATATACCGTTAACTTTGAGAAAAAAATAAGACTCTTGATGAAAATTTTATTTTAAAGAACTAATAAAAGTACTTATCGTTTTATTTCGGATTTTTACGGATATTTTTTTGTCTAATATCCGCACACTTTGTTTGATCAAATGTAAAATTAATACGGTGTATATCAAAGTAGTTTTTTAATCATTTAGGTACATATTGCCAAGTGAATGTCTAAACCTAAATTAGAGTTTAACCCGATTAAAGCAAATTAGACATCTTAGCATAAACCAGCAAAGCCCATACATCAAGCGTAATACACACGCGCCTACGTCTTACCTTAATTATATTTGCCATCGCTAATCTCTTCGTAACACTTTAATGAAAACATTGCACAATCCGGCATTTAATGGTCGCCGTCAAATTAAATTTAAATGGAAATAATTTATCGCTTTATTATAGCATACGACCCTAAATCTCGGGCGTAGACATAAAATACTGCTCACAACGGAGCGCGTAATATCAAAGCCGGCCTTCTAATGTGACCACATTTTTACAACACAAAACAGGACGGGGGAATATGTGCTACCCAAATGAATGTCAGTAACAATGAACAAAGAATGATTTAAGCTAAAATATTTTTAACGAATAGGTTATGCGGTTATTGTTCATAAACAGATCATTATAAGAGTACGTACACTATCATGACATGATGTTATTTTCATAACGTAGGATTGTGTTGGTTATAAATGGTAGGTTATTATTTTTTCTATAACACTAGCGTCTAAAAAACTTTCAATCAGTCAGTCAATTGTATTATTAGCTTTTTTTTTATTTTCAAATTGGTAATTTTTGAATTTATTACAAATACATGTAAGTAGATAATATTTAAAGAAAGTAAAATCTGTTATTGAATTGGGACATCACAAACAAACATACCGTAAAAACACAGAATTACACATATTACAGAAAATAACAAAAAAAGAGATGAACTCAAGCAAAGCAAATAATAATATATCTATTACACAGCTAAATGCCAGCCAATTAGTGCACGCTGTAGTGTGTGTCGGTGAAGTCCAAATCAAGAAGACGACACTGGCTTTCAGTGGGTCCCTTAAATTTGAAGGTGTAGGAGATATTGTGTCTACTTGAACAGATAAATATTATATTTAATATAAGTATGTATAAATGTGGTTCTAATGGAACGGGAATAACAACAGCTATAATATATTTTTAAATAAGTTTTCAAGGGCGACATTTTAATATTAAGCTTTACTCTATGGATTGACCAGTCAAACACAAAAAATCGCGTCTAAAAACATGAAATTCCCTGAAAATTAAAGAGTGCATTCAAGTAGTGGCTCGTTGGCATGTACAGCAGCTGTTTTAAGTAAAGCGGATCATCTAGCTATTCCGGAAAGTTTATCCGGATCAATCCGACTGAACCGCGGAGTTATGGTCACGTTAGGCTTGTATGAAATTGTGTTTTATTAACGGGATATAAAGTTGAGTTGCGACATGTCGTCGGCAAGTTGTAAAGACGTCGGGCCGATTCAGCAATTCCGTTATTATTGCTGGAGCACTAATTGTTTTCCAATTTAGCCCGGGCCCGGCGATTTTCCGCCATAAACACTTTACAAACGACTTTTAGAATTACTTACAAACAATGAGGTATAAATTGTCCTTGGATTGTAGTTTAGTTTCGGATTAACTAAAATGAAGCTGATTGTGTTTTGATCATAATTCATCGAATATTAGAATCATTAAAAGACGAGGGATTTGATAAAAATTTGATATAGCTCCGCCAAATCCGTTTTTTTGTTGTTAAATAGGAATTGTCACACATTCAATGAGGAATTTTCCTAGTGTAAAAAATTTGTACTTAAAAATCCGCTGGATGTCGTTGAACAACCTAAGTCAGGTAGATTGTTATTATAAGAAAAAGGCTGGTTTATCACTGATTATGTTTACGAGTAGTATGTTTTAGATTCACGCGTTCTGACAGGTTTTTTTTTATCAATTTAGTGACCACTAAGACGTTTTTTCCATAATATATATATTTTTTTAATAACTGTATTTTGGAAGTCGCAAAATTTTGACGCAAGTTCCACCCCATGTCTGTATACAAAACAAGTATTACAAATTTTGTTTTTGTTTTAGGTTCAATGATTATAGTTGTATTATTATGACGCAATATTTATACATAGATGAATAACTTAGATGAATAGCGCCATCTATCAACATTAAATGAAACTAAAATTTTGAACTGTCAGAAAATCCCTTATTATTTTTTTCTCTAATAATATGATGTGGCAGTGTCACACAATCTTTTCATACTCATTCTCAATAACATAATAGCATGTATCCCGAGGTATCTTAAGTAACTACATGACGAACTTCAGTGAAGGCAACAGTTGGCATTTTGTATTTAACTACGTAAAACTGATTTCATGACTCGTTCGCTGTTTTGTTTTATAATAATTAAAGAAACCAACTGACTGAGAGCCATATTTATGGCGTGACTTTGATTTTTATCAAGTTTCTTACTTTGTGCGAAAATGTACGAACGTGCTAAGTGCTAGCTTAAGTATATATAGTGATAGTAATCCATCATTTCTATCATTTATTATACTTATGAAGTAGCCTTATTCCAATCAAATTAATGATTAATCAAATTACAAATTTAAATTAAATAATCATCTACCACTTTATTACAAAAAACTGCCACACACTCCACTTTATCACAAAATAGTGCCAAGTTAAAACTAGGACTAAGACTTAGCAGACTAATTAGAAATGAATGACACATTCGTGACATTACCCAATACAGAAACGCTTTTCTGATTGGTCGGCTAATATTTACATTACCCAATACAGAAACGCTTTTCTGATTGGTCGGCTAATATTTAGTCCTGGTTTAAACCTGGTACTAAGTATTTGTAATAGATTTTTGAGGCCAAGTTAAATTCACCACTCTACTTAGATCTGATTTAAATAGTTTTATGTATTTTAACTGTTAGTAACTAATTTAGGACGAAAGTGCATTGCAAAGTTAAGATTATTCTATTTCAAATTTCTAAGGTACAAAATTTTTATACAATAAGAAATATTATAAAGAATCGTTGATTAACCAATTTAGTACCTACCTCAGAAGCCGAGCTTTATTATAACAATATTTACACACTTTGCTGACATAATTAATAAATGCAGATAAAAATAAATCAGATCAGTGTTCACAAGAATAGAATCCGTTTATCAATACGGGTCTTAATTAAGAGCTTGTGACGTCGCATCTCGCCGCCTTCGAGATAAGTAATTAACTAATTATGTACCTTGCTTATTGGACGTGAGAGAAAAACATATTTCACTATATAAAATACAACCAACTGAGCAAAAGATAATAGTGTGTAAAATAAGCAAATAAAAAATCTTTGTTTTCTCTCTTAGGGCATTGTGATTTGGTACAGTCCCAGAATTTTGTGAATCTTATGATTCAGTCTCAATATCTTTAGAAATCTCACTCACAAGACATCTAACTCTTCACTACCTACTTGTTGGGACTCAGTGTTAGCAAAATATTATTACATATTCTAGACTGAGTTTATTGAGCATGTGGTTATTACCCATTTTATACTTACTCCCTGAGGGTGGATATTCAGAATGAAATACAAGAACTTTATGATATTTTATAAAATTGTCTTCTCCTTTCGTAAGTATTCTTTAATACTAAATCATTTTATATATGAGATAAAATATATTGTGCAATTTTCATCCGCTAATTCAAACACAGATGTAAGTAACTGGTGTAACCACAATAGTTTTTTTTCCTTCATCCTAAAGACTAGAATAGAAAATCCTTTTTAAAAGAAATAATGGATCTGCAAATCTTCCCCATTTAGTGGAGCGTGTATAACATGTCAATTAATACAAAGCCAGCACCGCCACTCTGTTAACTATTACAGCCTTCGTCCGTTTACAGAAGCCACCCAGCCTTTTGTTTATGCTTAATGGCTTAAATAAAACGGGTCAAATTCGTAAAACATCGCCCTGAAAAGGTTTAAATAGCCTCCACGGGAGAACTGATTCCACTCTTAATACCTACACATTAGAGCATAAATTACCCTGTGGGATTAAACCCGATTAAAAGGACAACGGTGCATGTGTCGGAATGACTAGTCCTATAATTGTTCCCAACTCGTGTCTTTTCACCTACTGTTTTCGGTCAGACGTGTAAAGGGTGGCTCGGTATACTATAACAGGTAAGCTTTTGTCACGTTGATTTTCACTAAGCCGTTCGTTTAATTTCCTGGATTGCTACGGTATTTTGTTTAAGTAGTAATTGAGTTCTTTGAACACGTTTTTTCCACGGAAATGAATTCCAGACATAGCGCGGGGGCCACTTACTTTTGTAATGTAAAAATGTTGACAGCCTATTCGGGTGAAAAGCCGGAGTATAAAGGAAAAATAGGTGCTCAACAGTTCATTGAAGCTTGACTCAGGGGTGCGTTCGGATTGTATAAAATTGTATATCTTATTTTGCGTATGAGCACAAAGGAGCGATTCGCTAAACTTTTTACTGTTTCTTTAAGAGAATAAGTGGATCTATTTTGATCCCGTTTTTCTATTTATAACCTTAACCAAAGTAAGTCTAAAGTAAATACTTATTTTCATTTGTTCAGTTTCATTAAAACGTTGTGTTATTCACAAATGTACATAAAATACAATCACATCTTGCATTATCTGAGAAATCATTTTTTCGGTGTGGTGGCGCACAACATGTGAAACCATATTTTCTTAAGTCGCATACAACCCTACAGCTCCCGATACAGCTGGCTTTCATTTGTCATACCGAGTCAGTTAGAAATTCATGTTTCTTTTCAATATCTTACAGCAATATCTTATTAAATCCCATAAAAGTCCAATGTTTTAACCACGCGGCCACCTGCGCCCGCCCCGGCGGGCTTTGAATGCAAAATTAGTCTTGTTTCTTTTTTACCACTTAGTCGAATCTCACCGATGCGAATAAAATTCAAAGCAAAATTGACGTTTTATGTCCTGGTTTTTATGTGCTTTCAGGGCGAACGAACGTCAATTATTCTCTTAAATTTGAAAACAACAGCAGCGAAAGTATGAAATAAAAAAAATACAGAGTTCGAGTTCGTTGCAAACGGACACAAATCATGAAAACTAGTAGAGTAACAGATAGAGTACACAATCGATTAATGTTTTTCAAGCAGAGATAGTCTAAGCTGAATTAAGAACTTCCACTTACAATTTATTTATCTATTTCTAGGAATATTACGTCGTCATTTGTACTAGTTATTCTGATTAAATAACGTTACAGTAACAATGTAACCATAACCTTGCTAGTGTTTATTTTTACAGAGCTTTGACGTTTATTATAATAAAAGTTAGATTATGCAACCTTAAAAAGCTTAAAATATATCAATGACACTTACTTTTTTCTTTTTCACTGTCCTCCCGAAACACGATGTTCCGTCCCTCTGTCCTTCTCCACGATATGATGGGGTCAGGCACCCCGGAGGCCGTGCACCTCAGCTCCACGGACCCTCCCTCGGGGGCGCTGGCTTCGGAGCCGTCCTCATCAGCTATGTCAGGCGGTATCACCACTGAGAGATGACCCATCTGTGGACAAGATTCAAGCGTTAGTTTTGCTAATAAATATGTGGCCTAAGTCAACCAACAACCTACGAGCATAATATTTTATAAAATAAGGGAGCGGAGGTCTCTTCGGTACCAAAATATTAGTTTTAGGCACTGAGTCGCCTGCTTGGTCTGTAGTTTTTGGTATTAAATAATTTTTTTTTTCTTTCTTTCAAAATATTATTTCATTTTTCATAGTTCCTCGAAGGTGACAACACAATAATTCAATGCAACTGTTCGACAAATAACATAACGGGAGTAAGTACTACAATACAGCAACAAATGCATTACAGTGTGAAAACAACATACTTTCATTGAACATTTTATTTATTAGAATAGTTTGCTACGGAATTGCTACTATGTAACACTCTAGCCACGTAGACTAACTATTCTAATGTTTGTGTAACCATACAAGTTTAACTAAACATTATAAAGATTTACGATACAATTTATTGTATAAAAAAACCACCGTGATATACTGAGTAACTGATAAACAAAACTACGCACTGAAACTAAACTGACGAAAATAATATTCCTGGCATTAAAAAAAATATTTTCGAAAATCCATCTTGGAGTTGCAACTGTGGGTAACTCTGACATTTGTACGAAAAACTGGTTGTAAACCACTATTCACTAAATTATTTACGTTCTACGACTTTAGCCAGACAAGTGCAGTGAACCTATTAGAAAACATCAGGTGATGTTTTTACAGGCAATTAGCAAAAAGATAATTTTGCTTGGCATTTTCTAGATAAGACTTATTAGTTTGCACCAGCATTTTATTAACGCGCTAATAAATCTCCGGCCCTAACATAAAAGGGCATTAATCGACATAGCATAGGACTATGATAGTGCAGTGCCAGCTCGATTCTAATCACAGGTAATACGCGGTTACCCGCTTGTAACAAAAGAAACAGTAATTACACGTACAAATAACGTAGAAAGAAGGGAGTTTACTTCACAAAGGTATAAGTTGATATAACGAAAGTTGATTGATAAGCAAGGCAAAGAATAAAAGATCCCAGCAGATAACTAACAATACGAGTATAACAAATCAAAGTTTAAATCAACAATACTTTGAACCTAAAAGTTTTTTGTGATATCAATACAAGTTGTTAGGTACTAAGTTATATACCTTAGACCAGCGCCTTTACTAAATCCCCTGAGAATAAGTCTGCAAACGAAGTCAAGTATCCATACTCAGTTTACGTAAAAACTTAGACGTTGACTTTGTACCTAATAAGCTGTTTGATTGAGTCCTGTAACTTTACATAAATGTGTATTTTCTTTAAGAAAAATAAATTGGTGGCTAAATACACAACGTAGGTATTCTGCATTATAGGTATTACTTTCTAAATTTGTATAATTATTTTTTTTATGTAAACGTTCAAAAGTATGGAGGTAAAGCGTGCAAATTGTCTTCCACTTTTTTAAAATCTTGTTAAAAATCAATAAAATACAATAGGCTTACGTTTAAAAAGTTACTTTTAACTCTCCTACTTTAATTCCCTTTTTTTCAGAATAAGACAAGATCCTTTTCAGACGCCGTACGTAATGAGAAACTTTGAGATTTCAAAGTACCATTAATTTTTTGGCTGTAACCTCTCTGGAAAGTGGAAGTTTGAAAACTTACTTGTGTGAAAGATATAAGTAACAGTACAACATAAAGTCCCAAGACCAGACCGTCAAATTTGATCAAATAAGCGGAATAGTCTGAAATTGTTTTCAGGTATCAACGCAAACAAGTAATTTACTACCCGCCCCTATTTGCAATGGAACAAAACACTGCTCCGCACGCAACAATTATATGGAAACCGACATCGATTAAGCAACCCCTTATCGGGGCGGGATCGGAATCTGATAGTTTATACAAGTCGGTTGTCCCTCAATCTAATAATGTGGAGTCAGGGGCCCGTGAATGTTGCATGAAGACGTATTGTTCCCATCTCTCCGTGGTCCGACTTTGACAAAATTCTTGGGACGCTCAGCCCGACGGGTTCCTAAACATTTGTTAGGTTAAGATACAAAAATCGCCACTCTGTATTTTGCAACCAAAACAGATGGAGCCCCGTCGGTCGTCTTTTGAATATACATAAACCTTATCGTCGTCTCGAAATCTAGCTCAGCTTTAACTAAACAAAAGTTTATTAATATTCCGTTCAAATACTAAAATTGAAATCGAAGCGAATGTTTGCGCAAAATCGCCGGCCAAACGTAGTTCCATCACAGAATGCATTCAATTGCAGTATGTGTACTGAATGTAATCTTGACAGTCGCGTTTAATAACGCAAGCGTACCTACTTAGATAAGCGTAAAGAAACGTTTCTCGCTTTTAAAATGTATTATGCAAATTCCCGATAGCATAGTGTAGTGTACATTGTACGTCGTGAGCGGAGGAATGTGAGGAGCAGACGTACAGCGCGGGACGAAGAAACCCTGATACACGTCACGGCGGACTTTGACAAAATTCCGTGCGAGCGTGCCCCGGGCCGAGCACTAAACGGGTCGCATTCCTCATGCAAATATGTACGAGTTATAATTTTAAAACTCCCTGCAATATTAAACTTTGCGTTGCGAACAAAAATAATGACACTAGAAACGCTACTGAGCTATTTTTGTTTCATTTCCCATTCGCGTCAAAGAGATATGATAAAGCAGAGCGTTTTCTATTTTCGCGTTATACGGTGCAGTGTAAATTCTTATACAGACAGTTTCATGTCACATGAATTATGCAGATTCCTGGTGCAGGCTAGAGGCGAGTGAATCGGAGATTTACATCCCGGAACACGCGACCTTTATCCTGGCATCTTACTAATGTATAAATACTGTGTTTCCTTTGTAGCGCCATTACACAGCTGCGTAGACACGTAAAAGACACATTTCCTGAGGAATAATGTAGACGTATTGTAAATATAACAACAATGTTGCGTTGAGCTTATCTCATAATCGCAACTAAGCAAAACTAAGCGAGAGTTGGACAGGATAAACATTTGTGTCATAAACTTGGTATCACAATTAAATTGTTCCGTTCTCACTGTTGCCGAGATTTCAAAGTTGGTTTCAGAATTAATTCTACTTTTTATCTCTTAAGAACATGATATTTTGGTGAGTTTACGGCGTCTCATCTAGCATTTACTTACCATAAAATGTCGAATATACCGTACATTTTATGAATGAAATAGTAATTTAATAAATGTAAATAACCAGAAGGAAGCACGTTATCACGGCCTTCGCGGTTTAATTTCAGGATTTCAGTGGCAAACGGCACATAGGGTAGACATGGAGAATATAAAACAGACGGCCGCTGGATTATATTCTTATTTCCGTTAATTTTATTCCCGTCACGGCCTGTGGCGGATTATAATAAAAATACGCAATCATGGGAACGAAGCAAGTCACGTCTGCGAACTAAACCTTCATATTTTCGTCGTGTAGGCATCAACAGGTAAGTGAGTCATTTGTTTTCCGCGTGAAATATTCCTCTTGAGAGGGGTTGTGAGGTAGTGACGCGGGCCGAAACGTCAGCACTTGGTAGTTGAACGAGAAAATAAGCGACTGCTTATGATAAAGTTTAAACATCTTTCCTAAATAAATGTCTTCTCAGACTGTCGTTCCCTGAATATAAAAGTGTTTTTGTTTTATTTACCTGAATTCAGGAATATATGGTTTTCGAACAATATGAAAACTCTCAGTAGTAGGTACTGGTCGATCCAACTTAAATGTTTTGTATGCACTAGTTATAAACTTCTTTTAATGCATTTAAATACAACAATAGCTACCGTTTTAATTTCTAGTTGTACAAAACTGAACTGGAACAGTCTTATGAAAATTTTCTACAATAATTATAAAATGTTTCAGCTTACATTAAGCTATAGATCGGATTTGATAAAGAATCGTAGTTTAAAGTTTGTGAAGCCGTTAATTTATCATAAAAGCGATTGTAAGCTTTCAACACGTTAGTTCTGAATTTTCCAGTCTGGTTAATTTAGGTACTCTGCCGAAGAATTAATTTATTATTATTCGAATAAATATCCGAATGTGCCTTTGTACATTTATTCGATTTTTTAAATGTCGACAACAATATGTAAGCAAAGATAGGTGAAAAAAATAACCGAAAATAACTCTTAAATTGGATGATAATAACATAATATAATATTTGTTATGATGGTCTCAATTTGTTATTTTAAATTGCTTACTTAATTTTCTTGTACTGATTTACTAGTACATGCAATTTTATTACGTATCTTCAGTTTCTGGCTCAATATCATGTTATAAATGAAATGTTACTTTTTCTGAGTAGAAAATCTAACTAAGAATATAGAATAGAACAGTAAAGTAACAAAGAAAATTGAAAAAGATTTACATCTTATCTGAGTGGACTGGGCTACACGAACGCCAATACAACGTAAAATCCGTTCAACTCGAAATGTGTATCACACACAAGAATATCTCGTCGTGGGTATTGGTAGTAAGTACCTGATTTCTAAAAGAACTATCTATCTATATACTCGTAGTCTATCGAATTTTGAAGCACTTTGGCTAAGAAATTCTATATTTCAACGCATACCACCCAGGGTTCAAATTACGTGATAATTCAATATGATGAGACAATTTTGACAATATTTTATAATCGGTATGCATGTGCCAGCCGAAATTTCCAACTGAGGCCGCCTGGATGAAACGTCTAAACATGAAATTTCCATTCTTCCCAAAACCCAGTTGTTGTATGGTACAATGGTCTCCACAAAAGAAAATTTTCGCCGCACCTGTAGCCGCAACCTCAACAAAAGAACGCTGAGTAATGCCTGTCGATTTTTCCACTAAGAAATAATTCACTTGTTGATTCTTCTCCCTTGCTTTCCACTTACGGCCCTTTTTATGTATTATTTATTTTAGTTCCGACGCGTTTTAACACCGTATCCGTTCGAGCAGATGCTATCGATGTTGTCAGATAAATATAAAGATTTGTGCGGCCTGTTCCTGAAATGTTGACGTTTAACAATTTTCTAGTAAACTCGTTGTGGATTTATTTCTTTAGTGAAAATTATAACCTGACCTAAAACTTTAACTAATAATAAAGGTGTTGTGTTTTCTTGGCATGCTTTACTAGTATTTTTTAATAAAGTCACATCTTTCATAAATCTTCACTTTGAGATATATAACAAAGCTAGGTTCAGACGTCGTCTATTAAACTTCTTCTAATCTGTGGCAATTAACTCACAGCGATGGAAAACCGAACTATAAGTTGGGTAGTGTTCACCAGTGATCTCCTCCTTTAAGCGATTCTTTAAAGGCTTTCCATATTTCTGTATAAATTTCGTGTACGATATATGTACGAGTAAAATGTAGCCGTCTAAACGTAGCCAAAATCGAAACTATCAATAAATTATTTTAAATTGATTACATTTTAATTTAATTATCAATGTACGTATTCAATAAACTGACAAGCTAATTATAATCTCATTTCTTTCAAATTAATATAGTATTGTAACGAGTTATCCAACGCATTAAATGCAGAAATCTGAACGTTTTTTAAAATAGGTGACTCTCATTAATGCTGAGTCATTCAGAATTGCATAATGAAATTCATTCATATCATTTCGTGATAGAGAAGTCTGACGTGCAATTTGTAATCATTTCTGCCAAACATTATTGCACTAGAATTCCCAACGGACATTTCGCTGAAACCATATTTACGAGCACTTGTTCATTCTATGTTTTAAAATGAAATAGCTCTTAGCAAGCACTCAACAGTCAGCTCAAAGCTAAGCGCTAAATAAAATTGTGTATAAAACAACTCATGTTTTAACGTTCAACTATCTCTGGCCCTCATCTTGTTTGTTTAAAGCATAAACTGTACGATAACATTGCAACGAGCTTTACAGATAATCCTTTGAGCATCGTAAATCCGTATAGGAAGCTAAGCCACAATATTTAGGGGTTCCAGGATTTCGGCCGGTTTAGTATCAAGGCCGGGCTTTATAATATTAAATGAAGGGAATAATTACATAACACACCTCCCGGTTTACAGCCAAAGGTGGATTCCTTAGAGTAGTCTGACAAATTCCTGGGACGCCAGATCTAAGTGTAATGGCGGGTGTAAGTTGCGGCATCAGGAGGCAACTATGTGTCGAAGAATGTGTTTATGGTGCCAAGAATGAAGCTCCTTAGCAGCAGGATTCTTGTTGTTTCGTGTTGCTTTACGTGTTCATTCCAAAGCGGTCGTGCTGTGAAACCACATTCCTATAGCGATATAGATATTGAAGCTTGTGTAAATGTATAATGCAGTTTCAAAGGAAACTGGTATAGGTTACTTTTGCAAAATCAAATTATACCAGAAGCCATTATAACAGCAGCGCCACCAAATACGGAACGGTAACTGTTTCAATTACAAATATAAACCAATCAAAACCTGACTATAGACTTCTTTATTCACAGTACAGTATGAGATTTGATTTAGACACGAGTTCACGTACTTATAAACAGCCCGTAAACATATATTGACGTTTTATTTGACAGAACTCCCATACAAAATATGTCAAATAATGCTAAATCGGCTGATTTAAAATTAAACATGTGTTGGTGAACTCCAGGCTTAGCTTGTTTACCACATAACTTCAGAATGGTAAGATATTAAATCAAATTTCACTTACAAAAAATAATCGACTGTGTCATCCGGTAGGACACATGGTAAGATGCAAAAAGTTACAGTCATTTGCAATTTAATCGATGAAAGAAGGTTAGAAGGCGCTCTAAGAAGAATATCTAAAATCCCTACCTGTAAAATATCAAAGACTTCGTTATGAAAATTCCTTAAATTAAAGCCATGAGATACCGGAACGATTTATTATAAACTTTAGGATTGTGCGAATTCTTTCAGTTCTCAGATTTCATTAATGTTTCGCGTACCTTGAGTTGGCCACGCTTTTATTTGTTTTACTTACGTTTGTTTAGTAGAAGATTTGCAATTTTCTTCCCGTTGTTTTACAATTTTAAGAAAGTACGTTACAAATTTTTTTTTCATAAATGGTACTTAACCAGAAAAAACGCTTTGCTTGTACATGTACTGTTACGGTATTACATTCAATGTGTTCATTGGCAAACGTAATTCAACAATTATTTCAAAAGAGATATTGTCATTTGTTAAATTACGCAAAACGAAATAATTTGATGCCTACAGAGCTCTCTTTCATAACTTAACTTCATTCATTAACTTCTTTAAATAAGTTTCAGGAACGTCGATTCTATTTTTTTAATACACTCTTTACATATATATTTTTTAAATTACTTACAATTTAATTTAATTTGGGATTTAATTTAATTTCTAAGTCATGAGCAGACACACAAACAAGAATACAGTAGACAGAGTCTGTATCCTTGTTAAAAATTAAAAAATATTTTTTTTTAACAAGGAGAACAATTTATTTTTACAAGGATTCAGACTCTGCCTGTATTCTTGAAACAGATTATCTTATTTAATGTGGCCAACTTAATTGTGTCAAACTGGCATCTAACGATGGATGGATGAAAAACGTTTACATTTGCTTGCATTTTAAAGTAATGTACCAGTTTTATAAGCTTGTATTACAGTTATTTAGTATTATATTACAATTTCCAACAACCAAAGATAAGGTATCGCTTCCATCTCTCCAAAGTTGAAGAATAAGACGCATCAAGTCCCGATAACTAAGCGAGAACGAGCGCCAAAGTAGACTTTATGTAGTGATAGTCATGTTCAAAGTATCGATAGTTTATCAATAGTATTTAGAATTTAAAGAATCCGCACAATAAATACATATCTGTCATAAACTTAACCATTACTAGAAAGTATTCTGAGAGCATTAATAATACTATTTTTAAATACCCAGTTCCGTTAATACTAATTAAGAAATTATTTTGAGGAGCTCCAATTTTCAATTGTCATAGCAAAATAGCGTCGATAGAGCAGTCGTTGAGTGGCGAGGTTATGTCGGTTTTAATCGAATACAAAACATTCAAATATCATCTTATTGTGACTGTATTATTAGAATTGAACTTTGGTCACTTTGCAAATCGATGGGGTCCTGATTCCCCATCGATTGATCGATGATTGTAGAACCGTCAGGTAAAGGCACTATTACTCAAACACTTGCTATCAAATACACCCCAATTGAAGGCATAGTGGCTGAATAATATATAACTATCGATAGAATTGCATAATTGCTCTCACTAAAGCCACATAACACCGGAACGAGATTGCTGCTAGACCACGTATGAATCCCATCTAAGTTTCAATTCGGTTCCGTTACTTCCACGATACTTCAGACTGTGTAAAATGTTCATGCATTATTCGAATCAGACATAATACCATTTTACTTCAAAACAAGAAACATTTACAATAGAATATTGAAGCTACAACCTTGCTTCTTAATCATTGTCAAGAAAGCTAGTGATTTTCCGTCTTAAATTAATAAGATCAGATTGAATAATTTTAGAACACTTTTTAATATTAATAGTACGCAGGTTGATATTTTAATGAATTTTATAACACTCTTTACATAGATTACTCTTTATTGCAGATACATGACAATTCACTGCATATTAATGTCACATTTGGAACATCGTAAATTGTGCACTTTTCATCAGGTTTAGATGGCGCGATAGCCTACAGAATAAATGCCACTACTTATCCGAACGGTTGTCAATTTGATTCCTAACTGTTGTCGGTAATTAATTAATACAAAATTTTCAAGGAATTTTCAAGGATACGTCAGTGATAGTTATAAGCGTTCACTGATCACAGTAGTATCAACGTTGGTTGGTTGTTAGAGCATGAAACCATTCCAATAAAACATATTACCGGAAAGTCATTGTGTTTGCAAATAATATCAATAACAAAGACTCTCGAAATGAAATCATCTAATTATCAGAAGCCGTACTGAACTTTTGAGTTATCATAAGAACGCCGGCATCCCGATAACGATTGATTGCCTAATGTGTCTAGGAACACGATACTTGAAGGATAATAATCTTGAAACAAATCTCATAAATGATACGCGCCTCCTGTAAAAACAAGTGAAACCTTTATCCGCGATAATAACTTGAGGCGCGATCTATCGCAAGATGGCCGAGTTCTCGGCTGTAAACATTTCACAAACGGGACTTTAATCCCGCCATAAAAGTAATCCTCTCATAAAGTTACGCGACGATGGACAACATAAGGGTAGGGATTTACTCTCACAAAGATTTCCAAGTAATTAAGATAAAATACCACCCAGTTTTTTGTATGTAACTCAAGCGGGCCGGCACCGACTCGTTTTTCAACGCTCATATCGAGTTAATCCTGGAGTATGCAATAAAGCTGCTAAAGTATTTGTTCCAAGCGAAATTACCCATATTGAAAATACCCTTCGGCGCTAACAGCGGGCTAAAGGCTTATTTAAACGTGCCCATATATTATACATACTTACATAACTGGAGCTTCTACAGATATACCTACGAATCTATATTTTTGTGGGATGGAAACCGCCCAGGATTTTACTGCGTAATGCTTAACCTTTTGTTCGAATCCTTTTCATGCTATTAGTATTTCGTCAAAATGTTTACAAAACCAAACTAGGTACCTATTAAGTTTGGTCCTACTCTATCCATATAATAATAATAATAGGTAATAGAACCCATATAATATATTGTTTGATACATATTTACATGGACAAATGTTGATTTAGCTTATAACTAATGCTTGACAGAAATAAATTACGGCCTGTATAGATCCGAAATATTAGTCTTACTACCTAACCATTAATTTGCGAACTTTTTACTTCCGTATATAAATTTTGAATGTGTATCTAAACGTGAACTTGAAACGATAAAAAGGGTTGGGGGCAAAAAATACGGTCGTCCATCACAGCCTCTGTCAACAGCCCGCCGTCAATGCCGCAAAAACAATTAGTAGGTCAATATTTATTTGATTGCCCAACCGGGCTACCGACCACGTGAATGATGACCCACGGGTATTTATTTTTGCTCGAATTAAATAAAATGACTTGGTGAAAGCGCGATAAACCCTGATTTCGGTAATGACTTTTCCCGAAATGGAAATTTTGTCCATATAAATGGTTTTTTTTTATAACAGAACGTGTTATGGATATAATTTATAGAATCAGGCGTTACTTTGCGGAAATCCATTATTAGATGGGAAAAATAAAATACAATTATTTTGCTTTAAATTTCCGCTAAGACACGCTAGCGCAGGCACCAAAACCACAACCGCGTTGAGTACCAGTTCAGGCAGATGCAGAATGCACCGCCCTCCCTCCCTCAATACGCATGCACTACAGCTAATGCAGTTGTTAGTTACCAACACCAACGTGCAAAAAACCTCGACGCGTTTCGCCACTCCACGGGGCATCCTCAGGAGATGTTGTCGCCTCGGCTGAGCACGGACGACTAAAATGAGTCGCTAGCGAACAGGTCTTTTATACCGTTCCCACTAATGAGCTGACGTAATCGTTACGTTAACGCGATCGTAACGTAAACGCAAACAAAAAGTTAAAGTAAAAATTAAAAAGTTAAACCGTTGGTGACTGATGGTTATTAATAATATTTTGTTGATTTGAAAATAGATTCAAAAGTGGGGAGGTGGTATAACTGACCTGCTCGTTTAACAATGTAAGCGTATTATCTTTATTATGTTTTATGATTTCTAATTGTTCCAGAACGGACAATTTAAAACTTTTTTCACATGTGTGTAAAATGGAAAAAGTAAATGTATTTTATTTTTCCCAGCGTGTTATGGATAATTTTGATTGTGGAATTAATAATCAAAGTGGTAAAAAATAGAATTTGTAAGTATATACATTTGAAAATTACGAATATCGATGAAATTATTGTCAAAGACAAAATCTCGAAGAATACTTATTCTGGAAAATATCGTCAAACGTAACAGATGTAAGCGTTTATTTTCTAAATGATTTGTGTAAAAACGTTCGGCTGTTCACCCTAAATTTGCCTTAACACTTAAAAAGCATTTTAGCCCAACCTATGGGCAAATAAAGCAGCCGTTTGCTATAACCGTCGACTTTTGTGATTTCGAACCTAAGCAAATAGCCCCGGGACTGACGAAGTGAGCATCTTTTACTCTTCGAAGTTATTTGCTAGTATGAATGAGTGTCATTATTATGCTAAGTACTTCATGAATAAGACGAATTTTATCAGCATATGACAATAAGTTTACAGTGGTGAATGTTATTTGTGTTCACCGGTTTACATTATATACATTAAATTATTTGAACTTAAACCAATGTGGTAATTTTGCTTTTACTTTGTTAAAAGACTGTCATGATTATAAAAATAACTTCCAGAATATAACGACAAAGAAACACGCTGTCGCTACCAATTTTTCGAACAAACCCGTTAACATAATCTCATGAATATTGTCGACGCCCCTGCCAAGTCTTACAGAATTTCGTGGAAACAATGCCACCAAAGCACAGGTGCGGGCTGAAAATGTAAACAGTTGTCACGGCAGCATTTGGAAAGTTGTCTGTGCCGCATGAAGATGTCGCGGTGACATTCCTCTCCCTCCCTCCCCCCGCTTTGGCAAGCGTGTGCATTCCGCGGAGGAGTCGACAAAATTCCGACGTCGACCTGCCCTCCACAAAGGTAAATAACTTAATAAGTGTCACTGCTCAGTATTTACGGGAATGTTAAACGCAGACTCAGGTTGAATTTCCTAAATTATAATAGGAATTTTGAGGTTATATATGCAGCTAAATGATAGATGTGTTAAAACAAATAACAGTGGCAAAGTTTATATTATAAATTGTCTTAATTGAATCCCTATTCAATAGCTTTCAAAAAGTAATTTAATTAGTTAGAGTTATTAAAAAAAACATTAATTTGAATACTCTATGGGATCAACAATAAAAAAAAAACATGCCGAGTGTTCAGGATGAAAACATGTTTTTTTTTATTTTGACGCGATTATCAGGCGATGTAATAAGGGTGCGCAATTTTTTTTTTCGCATTTTGTTATTGGTCTCATAGAGGTAATTAATGTTTTTCAAATAACTTTGTATATTAGTTAGCAACTAGTAATCGCAAGTACCTTAATCTAGTTTTAAACTATTGTAGCTAAAAGTACTCAGTTGGAAACTAAAGGACTTACGAATATGCTTGCAGTGAGAAACTGCGATTTACAATAAAGGAATATGCATATGTAACAAGCAAACATAATTTTTGAAAATGTAAAACACCCGACTGCAAAAAATATTATATTTTTGAAATGGTCTTTTTACTGGCTTTCATTTGATACCCATATTGCTATGGTGGGGAAAAAACCAATCCCCCCTCCTCCCTTTATTTCCATTTTCGGGCGCCATTTTCAAAATATATAAAGCCTATGACACTCTCACAATTTTGACAAGTTCAACGACACTTCTTATGTCAAAAACAGTCCAGCCGTTTGGGCTGTAAGGCGTGCCAAACAATTATACATACATACATACATTTTCATACTCTCGAAAAACATTTCCCTCCTTCCGCAGTCGGGTAAATACTACTAGCTTTAATGTTGCAAAACTTTATTTCAATAAACATTTGCGAGTTAGAAAATTAATTCATTTGAAGTACTTACATTTCATAGAATTTCAGTAAAATTCTATGAAATGTTGGACCTATTCTATCGAGTTTATGAAGTATGTGTAATGTGTATCGTTGACGTTAGGTCTATTGGGGCCTGGAGCATAGAAATGAGTTTAAGCTGACAGCCGCATTATTATTTTCCGTATTCTCCCCGAAGACATATTGTTAATGACGTTGTATTGTTACGCTCACACCCACATAAGCACATCATTTGCGCACAGATTCCCGGGACCCGACAAGATTTCTGCCGCAATTATTATTGTCTTTACAAAGAAAGATAGGAACACTTATACGGTTATTATTCAGATGTTTATTCCTTAGACTCTCGTTCTTATTCTTACGTTGAATGCTTATGAGCGTAACACGAGATCCTTATTTGCAAGACAGATGGCGGAATTCTCAGAATAATATTCAATGATTATCTCGTATATATTCGACTGAAACTTGACAACGATAAGACTCAATATTACAAGAAATATTTCGGCGAAGTGTAAAAATAACAATCAGTAAGTCAGCTTTCGACAATTTACGTCGTTTCCATTCCATCTTAAGTCTGCTGTTAAATTCGACCAACTATTAAGAGCAATTGAGTCATAAATTCGGATGTTCCTCGTAAATAATGCTCGAGTGAACTTACAGACTTTTTTATTTTTAGTGCTCCCCTCCATGGGACACTGTTAATGAGATTGTTCCGTGGCTCATGGGTAGATGCATAAAGTGAGTACCTAAAGTAGAGTGAATTTTTAAGGTCTACGAGTACATACTTTTGCAGATCTTACTTAAAAAAAAATTCGGTAAGGTAGCCAAAATTATTGACAAAAGAATTGAACATCTGGATAAAATTAAGCGATCTGAACAAAACTACTGTCCTGTAAAAAGTTACGATGAAAAGGTTTGTTCATTTGTAAAAATAATAAGAAGTCAATACAAATGATAATTTACTTTTATATTATTAACATTTGAGAAAAGAGAATAAACACAAAGACATGCATGAAATAAAAATAAATAAACTTAAAACCTACTTAATCAAATAAACCCGTGTCCTTGAGGCAAGTAGGCGAGGAAGACGATGACTTCTGGATAAAATGTTTTGTATTAAATCTTATACATAGATAAGATAATAATCTATCATATGGTACGATACTTATTGATGTTAATAACATGTGAAATGCAGGCATTTACAAGAAACCTTAAAAACAACGTTTATTTCAATATACTTAACATGCATGTTTGACCACGTAAATATGCAGTATTTTGTTGGTATTCGGTTTAAAAATTAATTTTGTGAACAATTATACAGAGAATTTATTAAATTTACTCAGCTTCAGGTCAAAAAGTGTGTTAATGAAATTCCGGTAAATATTTTTGCCGACGGAATATAGGCGGAAATTAACTGTAGGTGATTGTGTACTGGCCAGAGTGTAATAATTTTCATTTGTTCAATTGAAAATTAAGTAATTTATTATTTATATTTTTGAAGTGTCACTGATGCCACTGATGCATTGACAGTATTTTAAATGATATATTATATTTAGCCTGTTTGACACACACACTTTAATATTTCTACCTACGCTAGGGCTAGATAATACTATTTCTCTGCGCTGAAATGTAATTCTTGTACTATTTTCAGCTATAGGTACCCAAAAGGGTCATCGATTCGGTTTAAATTAAAACCGAAAGGCACACACACTGCAATATTTGTCAGTGCAATATCAAAAGGCATTAACCTTCAAAATCGATAGATCACAAGGACAATCAATCAAGTTTACAGACCATAATGTCTCATTGGATCGCCAATGAAACCGTAATAAGTCTGCATTTATTTGGCGCGTCGCTGAACATGTGACGGGCACATTTTGCAGCTCACTGCAGTCATGGATCCGATTGTATGTTGCTGGCAATATCTATATTTCACCCACAATCGAAAATGTCTAACTTTTTAAACTCAAACATAAAATAAATATATTTGTTTCTTACGTTTATGCAAATTAAAAAATACACGAACACATTAAATCAATTTTACAGATTACTGCGTAAAATTGTGTTATAGTAAAAAAAATTGTTTTTTAACTTGGGTACAATAATTAGACATATTAGTCAGGGTTATTATCGTCAAATCTAAAACTGTTTCGCATTCAAACAATTGCGTATCGCAGCTGACTACAAGCTTCTCATATCGACCTACAAAGCTCTTTGTCAATGCCTCCTAACCTACTGTATATGTGTTTCGGGAAATGCCTCTAAGACTCACATGATCCAACTCGAAAGATCCCAGAGAGCAGTACTAAAGGTTGCCCTAGACCTCCCCTACCGATTTCCAACAGAGCAGTTATATCGTCAGGCAAAGGTTTTCCTATACGTAAGCTATTCACTTTACTTACTTTAATTAGATTCCACAACAAAATAGTTCCGCACGCCCCTTTAGAAAAAAGAAGAGTCCTCAGGTACAACATTCCCATAACTTGGTCCACACTACCATAACGACACTTTTTGCACATGGCACCACGATTTTACAATTACTCTTATTAAATAAAGACATTATTACACAAGTTACTTCCAGGACACTAAAACAACATATCTATACTAATATTATAAAGAGGAAAGATTTGTTTGTTTATTTGCAACGAATAGGCTCCGAAACTACAGAACCGATTTGAAAAATTCTTTCACCATTAGAATCCTGCATTATCTGCGATGGACATAGGCTATATTACATTATCAAAAAAGTTAGGGTTCCGTATGAAAACTTCGATTATGTAACCAAAGGTGTAAAAGGAAAATCATTAAATTGCGAACGCTGCGAAAACTATTGACAATAGAGCAAAGTAATGTTCTACAGTTTTGTGGAGGACATCATTATCTACAATAAAATCCGCAATAACATATATCTAACTATAACAGTTAAGTCACAATAACTCCTTTTTTAGATAAAAATATGAAATTTTTGCGGCGGCAAAAAGAAAGCCACAGTTTCAGTATGTCGGTATTAATCCTAATCAAAATAAATTACGTCATATTCAAGGCTATATCAGTACCTGTAAATTACTTTTTGAATTATTAAAATCGGACATACCATTAAAAAAATATCACGAGTAATATAATATTGTATCGAAGTTAGGACGGCAGCAAAGTTGGCCTTTTGCTATATCGTCAATAGATCTTTTTTTTTTTATTTAAAAACTTTATTATTTGATAATGTAGATAATGTAGTCGAATAGAAATTAAAAGACGCAATAAAATATTATAATGTAGATATAGAAGGCGCTGTACTTATTTAACTCGCGGGTCAGCTTGAGTTTTTCCCAATAACTTACTAAGTAAGTAGCTAATTACTAAGACATACGAGTACGAACGATGTATTGAATTGAAGTTCAAGCAAAGAGGTGTCTGCCGCCTGCCATAACTACACTCACCTATTGTCGCTTGCACACACAATACGACAAGACGCGATGCTCTTTCTTTGGCCATCGTGGTAAGGCGGTGGTGACCAGGATAGTACTTTAATATTGCTGATTTTTTCTTGACTTTTGTCGAATTAAATCAAATTTCACTTACAAAAATTAATCGACTGTGTCATCCGGTGGGACTCGAACCCACGTCCTTTCGCTACCCGGGCGAGTGCTCTTACCAACTAAGCTACGGAGGACGTTAGTCAGTCGACGAATTTTTGCAAGTGCTTGCTACGCCAGTGAGCCGGCGTTCGAATTGTTTTTTGTCTAATTGATTGTTTGAATGCACTTATCTCAGATCAGAATTACCTATTCATGGTCCGATTTTGAAAAAAACCTTTGTGTAAGGTACAACGTATCTAGATAGGTAATTTAAAAAAATCAAGTTATGTCTTTCAGGAATGGAGTAAAATCAATAGGTGCGCATTAAGTCCTCGGGGACTGTTATTTTTTCTATACTAATATTATAAAGAGGTTAGGGTCGGTTGCACCATATCTCATATTATAACTGGAAAAACGGAGGAATTTTATTTTGTTTAAACATGCTAATCACAGGAACTGCTGAGCCGATTTGAAAAAAATATTTTGTGTTAGATAGCTTATTTCTCGGGGAACGCTTTGTATGAGCTATAAAATGCATGATACTTACCTAGAAATCAACGGGGAAGCAGTTAAATCAAAAAACACGGACGAAGTCGCGGGGGACCGTAATAATTAATATGTTCATATTATTCACAAGCTTTTGATTCTTATCTTAAAAGATATCACAGTTCTAAAAAATACTCCGCTCCTAACAATGCCCACAGGAAAACCTAAATTTATGCGAACGAAGTCGCGGGGGACCGCTAGTTATACATAAAATGGCTCGACCAATACCCATACGAGCATACGACAGTCTAGAAAAGCTGATCACTGGCTACACCTAAAACTGCCACTACACCTACTAACAAACCCACACACACACACACACACACACACACCCACAAACGCGTGCGCATGCACACAAACCACATAAATTTTTTTTTTTTTGTTTTTTCAGTACTTTAATAATATATACATATTATTTATTATAATAGAAGACTTGTAAACTAAGAATAAGTTATTGAGGAGGAGCCTGTCTCTCGTAACACAGGGAAACCTTATACGAGAGCAGTTCAAACACTGTATTAAATGTAAGTGTTTTTAAATAAATAATATTTTTTCATTTTCAGTGAAGAAATCAAAAACCGATAATGGAAAAAATAATATGTGGAATTTTAATGCAAATTGTATTATCCTACCGTAAAATACTAACACTAGCTTTCCAATATGTTTGTGAAAATTAGATGTATGTCTTTAAGGACAAAAGTCTTTAAAGACTTTTGTATTTTAAATTGTATTGTATTGTAAATTTTAATAGAGGACAAAGAGAAAAGCAGTAGTTATAATAAACATGAATCTTGTAAACCTTTGAAAAGAGACAGACTATAGTGACCAAGTTAATTGAGTTGCTTCTTCTCAACACTAGCCCACAATCCTAAAGCAGTGGTAGGGTCTATATTGGAACATATGAAAGTGGTACCTTATATACGAGAACGTAAAAGATACTAATAGTACAAATCTTTATGAAAACCATGAGCACAAAGAGGATTCTAATTTTTCATGAATCACCTATTCGAATAAAAGCTCCAGGTAGACGACCCAACAAGTGTCATTTGTTTCAAACATTTGACAAGCAGGTGCACGTAAACAAAGTTTTTATGAACGCACATTAATCTATCGAGACCCAAAGCCTTTTTATTTTTCGAGTGTTGCTATATAGGTAACAGTTTAATGAGATCCATTTAAATAACATACAATCATAGATTTCCTAGGTAATGTCTAACTTTACACGTCACCTGGCACTCACGACTTCAGTAGGAGTAGCTCGGAAGCCTATCGTAATTGCCGTTCGTTATTGATACGCTATTGAGGCTCTAATTAAATATAACTGCCATGTAAATGGGGCAGTGACGTTATAATATCAGCTGAATTATGCAACACTGCGCGGACCGTTGATATAAAGCTTATTGCCATCATAACATGCATTATTGGCCAAGTGGTGGCGCTTCCAGATGCATTAGTATGATGTAAGCCTTTTAAGTTATTGGTGGAAAGGATTCTGTCAAACTAATTGCATAGCTTGTTAATTAATTTGACTGTATGTACGTGAAAGTTTTTTTTGGAGAATATGCAGCGGTAAATAAACCTAAATAAAATAAGAAAAAAGTACATAAGCAAAAATTATTACTTAGCAAATAAAAGTTGACTAAACAAATTGCAATTAAAGCGTAAAGTAAATTATTAAAGCCCTTCATTCCGAAAATCTTATAAAATATAAACTTTATTATATCCCTAATTTTGGTATGCCTCTTGGCCTCCTCTAGCGATTACTGTATCGCGTGCGACTCTAGTTCACAGATAGCCAGCCGACATTTTTAATTTCGTCCAACCAAACAAAAATAAATAGTACCTAATGATATTTGCATTACAGTACCTCTGAACCAGAAGTGAAAATACCTATGTTGTGTCACTGAAATGTTTGTTATACATCCTACGCCAAAAACAAAGGTTCAAAATACCAATATACCACAGAACAGTGTTTCACATAGCCAGCAAGAAGAGGCGCGGCTGTGACGTTTGCGGGGTACTCGAATTTGCAACGGGCGCCGCTACGTAAACCAATAACCACGCTCTCTGGCCTAAGGCGTTACTCTGTATTTTCGAGTCAAGCCATTATGCTTACGCGTCGTCATGCTGGTATGATAGACAAGGACGGCTACAATCTAAAATAACCGCGTTGAAAAAAAACTCGCACTAAAAATTTAAAAATAATTTTTTTATCGTCAAGTGAAAGAAACTTGAAAGGAAGTCGGGGCCAGAGCATAGAAGTACACGTAACAAAGGTCACACGTATGAATACTTTGAATTAGCACCGACTCCTTTCCACGTTTCTTTCACTTCATGATAAAATGAAACTTTTTAGTGCGATTTTTTTAAGGAGGTTGTTTGTATTTTTATTTTATTTTACTATTTTTAGCTAATTTTCCGTACTTCCATTCGCTAACTCCTATTCCTTGAGGAGTTCCAGACGACTTCAAATATATTATATACAAATAAACAAAAATGAATACAGTCGAACATAGAACCTCCTCCTTTTTTAAAGTCGGTAAAAAATACGGACATCGTCATACGGAGTAAGGCCTCTGGTCCATTCAACAACTTGATACACGGCCACCGGAATTGAAAACCAGTTCAAGCTCAGCCCGGAACAGTTCGGCGCATCGTTTAGTTTCTACAACTTTCTGGATTAGAATCTATAGCACAAAGCACGCCTACCAATCTGATAGATCAGCAAATGTAGTAGGCAATTTCAATTGACTTGCCAGTTTCATTGGTAAAAATAAAGATATTTTATGTTTATCACAAAAGTAACCCATTATTTTTTCCTACGAATGCCCGATTCCTGAGGTTCTGGATACTTTCAAGATAAGAGTGATAGGCTGTTGCAAGTCTCACATGGCCCATCCATGGCCGCATCTTTACTTACTATCAGGTGAGATTGTGACTATATGAGTATTGATAAAAAAATATGACTCACCTGACTCATCATGGGGTCAGTGTTGATCTGGCACATGTAGGTGCCGGAGTCTTTTGGTTCCACGTTGCTGATGTACAGCTTCCACGTGTTGTGTCCGTTGTGCGTCACAGACAGCCGAGGGTTCAGCGTCACCATGTGCGTGTGAATCGCTAGGATCGTTTTTGTGTCTGACTTTATCCAGGCCACCTGCAAAGTGTTGTTGCTTTTGAGCGTTTTGTTTAGGAAAGATGCTTGTTTGGAGAACTAATCATGACACAACTTGTACAGTCGTACTTAGACCCGTACTTTGCCAAAGGTTTACCTATACGTCGTGTACTCGTAGTTATGACGTATGAATAGTCCGACAAATTCTTGCGCGACCCTCGGGCGGTCGCCAGAGGTACGGAGGGCGAGCCACGCTATATGTTAGCCGGGATAGTTGACGTTACGGGTAAAGGGAATTCCCATGCTATGAAATACGCGTATGTATGTATGAATACGCGTGTGATTGGCGAACGAACTTGTCGTACTATAGACAAACTGCTGTCGAAAATATTACTGCCGCTTCTACCACTTTCTAATAAGAAAATTAATGATCAAAACACAGTAGTTATTTGTGCGAATGTAGGTGTAATTTGAACAGTAAAACGTAGTCTATGTCTCTAAGAAAGAATTGATATCGCGAGTGAGTTTATAATTCTTAAATCGGTTCAGCAGGGTCAGAGATTACTTATTAGTAACATACTTAAAAATTGCTATTTATAAATTAGTATAGATTTAAAATTCGTCCCCAAGGAAATGTATCGAATACACAAATTTAATGTAACGATTAAATATAGGTACTGTAGTTAAGTAGTAGTACCTTGTATGATCCAAGATGATTGACAGTACAGGTGAAATGGATATCCCTGCCTTGGGCCACCGTCAAATTCTCCAGCGGCGACAGGAATTCTGGTTCCTGCTCACTGTATCCAGACCCCTGCAGTTGTCCTGTAAATTCGATACTTATTTAGTCAAGTCAAAGTTAATTTCACCTGATCCGTGATTCAATCACAACTTTGATTAGTGTTATTGTCAACAAAAATCTATATCTTTTAAGAATTTATTAGTGAACTGTTGTTATGGATTGATAAAGCCATGTATTGTACAACGTCCACTTTCACTTGATAGAAAGTGAATTCAAAGTTGTGTAAAACTACTATATTAGTTAGTAATGTGTATCTACTCTCTGTACATTTCAAAGATAGTAAAATAACTTTATTGACTTACAAGCACCGACAAAACTGCAGTAATGAAAATAGTAGTTCTTAAAAAACAATACGTCCAGTGTCCATACCAGCATTATTTCCGATGGTAACCAAACACAATCAGAAGAAATACAGGTCGAATTGGCATTTCAAATCGGTTTAAATTGGGTCGCTTGCACAAACAAAAATGTGAAACCGCTGACGGCGGATCGCTCTACTTCTATTAAATAAATCTTTGAAACTGCAAGCGATTTTGAAAACGAGCCCCGGTTTAACTTAATCAGACGAAAAAAATACAGTTGATTGGTATTCGCATGAATAAACAATGGATATTCCTTGCTAATTTTACTTGATATAATTGGAAGCGTTTCCGCCAAACTCTAATTAAGATAGAAATAGTTTATTCTACTTTAAGTAAAAACTATCTATTATACGTAAAACAAAATCAAAGGCGCTGTTTTTTTGTTTCAAAGTATTTTAGTAACAATTTCATATATTGATCTTCGGCTCAATAAAATTAAAGAAATGAACTCGGGCTTTGCTTTTTATTTACTGCCTAAATGCTAAAATTGCGGCCGAAAAAACTGGAAACAATACTTTGAAAAAGGGCAACAACCAGTTTCCCCTGTTAAAATTCAATCACAGCCACTGCAATTGATTTCAGAAAAAGATATCCGATCTAACTTAATCATTTGGAAAAAATAAAATTAGAACGCGAGGGAAATTGGGGGAATGGGAAGCGAAATAATTATCTAAGTTGTTTCTTTGTTGAGGGACGGTTTCGGGCGTCGCCGGACAAAAGTTTATTTGGACATACATGCAGAGAACTTAACTCTGTAGACACCACATTGTGCGGAAACAATCGCCAAAGCTTGTACAGAATTTAAGAAAATAGAATCAATTTAAAACCCGGTGCTGAGACTCTTGATTTCATGACACTAATATAATAATCCACCACCATCACAATTTACTGGCAAGTCAGTCTCTTAGTTTTAATCGCAATTGTACCTTACACTTCCTCATGGTAGGCCATGAGGAAGGGTAAGGAGATACAAAAGAGAATAGAGGTAGGTTTCTTGCTTTATGGCTGAGATCTGAAGTTTTGTACGGTCATTGTTAGAGTTCCGTAGTTCTGACAAGGAACTTTTATAGTTTCGTCATGTCCGTCTGTCTGTCCGAGGTTTTGTTAAAAAACCATTAGTACTAGAAAGCTGTAATTTTGTGGTGCATGTATTCCAATTACGCCGATAAAGTGGTAGAACACAATTTTGGAAAAAAAAAAGATTTTTTTTCGTCGTCTACCCCATCGTGTAGGGTACCGTTGAGTAGGTTTTTTAAAATGACTCAGGGGTTTATTTTTATAACAATTTTTCGATTTATTGCTCCATTTATAAATGCTGGCCTAAAAAATCTGAAAATAATTATATAGAAAAACTATAGCGGTTAAGATTACTTTATTTGTTTAGCAGTAATATTCGTTGAACTTGGGTATTGAATAACTTTGTACCAAATACGAAATCCTTAGAATGAATTATTTAAAGTGACTAAGATGAAGTAGATAATGGTAAGGAACCTTTCGTGCGCGAGTCCGACTCGCACTTGGCCAGTTTGTAGTTATTGTATATTGCATTACAATAATAAAGATTTAACTATACTCTCCATTGTTCTTTTAATTCATTCTGATGTAACGGTTGTGCATCATATCAATCACTTAAATCCATTTACGCCGTAATGGAAAAACGTGCACACCATATTAAATACATTTTCATGAAATTTCAGCTTTAACATCAATCTATAACAACATACATACATATTTATTATACTAAAGTAAAGGATATCTTTACTGATACGAACAAGATGACGAGATATTTGAGATTGGGTCGTTGCACCGTTTATTACTTTATCAATTGTTAAAGATATATCAAACTCTTTACAAATAACACTATTTGACTTTTGGTTACGGTCAGAGTTAGTGCAATGGAGGCTGGATTAATAATTTTTCGTTCAATGATACCGACAGTCGAAAGTAGCCGCTGAATATTTCATCGAAGGTCAGAAATCTCCCATTCGCTGTGGCGCAGTGCACTGTCAGAAAAATAATCATTTACGCCAGCATCATTGCTGAGTCAATGAACAACGTGATCTATTCGAATGCCAAGCGATGAACATCGATTTAGTGATAGGTATGACGAAGGACTTACGGAAAGCCAATTTTTTTAGTGCAATTTTATACTTTACTGAATTCCAACTAGGTAGAGGAAATAAATAGTACGGAGCGAATGAAAAGCAAATGTGTTAAACTTTCAAGTCTTACAAGTTCCAAATTCAACCTGTATGTTGCGTACCTTTATAGGTAAAACATCATAAGATTCATATTTATGCTCTCACTCGAAATCAAGTCACTACATAACGTCTAAGTCCTTCAATCAAGTCACATCGCAGTATGTTTGTGTCGGCAACCTGTCTTATTGCCATTGTCCATTGAAGTTTAAACGAAGGAAACTTTCGAATTAATAATTGTCAACTTAACCGGGCACGTTTTAGTCTGAAGTTCATCAACATATTTTTCATTTTTAATCTGCCTCTTTAGCATTTTAACATATTTGTATTAGAATTCTGTCAGTCTAACTGTCAATCGAGATTTATCGGCTGTTCAAAAATTGGTAAATCTAAAATACGCAGAATACGTACAAATGCCCAGTGTGAGCCCTGCCTAAATCGAGTAAGGTCCAGCACATAAAAAGGGTCACACTAAACGTCCCATACTGTGACATCAAAACGATTAATGGTGCCGTGCAGGCTTCGGAACACCGAATATTTTCGACCAATTCCCCCAATTTGGAGCTCGGATTTAACACATTTTTCACGTTGCCACTGACCTGTAAATCGTGCCAATTATTCATCTTGCCTTTATCCAGCTTTCAGCATTATGTTCGATGTTTTTAATTAAGATTAGATACGATAGATAATGACCATAGCAGCATTATTTTATAGTTGTTTTCAATGTAAGTAGTTCTGAATTTAGGTAAGTATGTACTTGTAGAACCATTAGAAAGGTTAATAAGAGGTTATAAAAGTATAATACTCAGATATGGAGATAAATTAATGAGGCCAAAAGTCGTTCTTCACCATGTCCGTGTGTCTGTCTGTCCGCGGCCTAGTTCTCTTGCGAGTATTTTGTTGTAGTAAACTTGTCAAAATTGCCCCGTAAGTATTTATCCATCGAGAGCGTCGGTGGCGCAGTGGCTAGCGGGTTGCCTCTATTGCGGGAGGAGCCGGGTTCGATCCCACGTGCCGGCATGTACCGATGACTGAGCTAAATCCATTAGTTGTATCACTAACTGATGCTCGTACAGTGAAGGAAAACGTAAGACAAAAAAAATTTAAGTTGTAGATTTCTATTCTGTTACTATATTAACATCACCCTCAATTAGTTTTTGGCAAAAATACTCAATGTACAGACGTATTTGTTTTACTGTTTTATTATATGTATAGATTTCTTACTTTTACTTTATCAATACCAGTAAAATCTGATTTACTTCTTTTACCCTATCATTTAATTTCGCATGTGGCTTGTTTAATTTTCCGTTGTCGACCACATCGAAATTGTTAACAATCGTTGATTTGTGCTACACTTGTTAAACCTCAAATGAGTAGTACGTCCGATCCAAATCAAATCAAACGGAACCGAATACACGTTTCAACTGTAATCATTCAATTTATTACGGAATCATTAACATTTCTCTCAACCCAAATTAGGTCTAAAGCACTTGTGTTATGGAAATCAGAAACAACGGTGTTACCATAACATCCAGACCCGAGACAATACAGAAAATAAAATAAAACAAAAAGTATAAAAGTAATTCATAATTGGGTACGTGTCATTTATCCCAAAATAGGAGATAATTCACATTCAGGGTTTCAAGTTAGTCATAATGATCCCTATTCAATAACTTTTTCTTAAGTCTAAATCGTAAACTTAGATGTTTCTAGTTTATATACAAGAACGTAACAAAAATCAGTTAGCCAGCTGCACAAATTTGAGGTGTCTTACTTGAACTTACTCTTGGGTACTTACATTTATACTACACAAAATCTATGTCACCTAGCACGAATTTCAGCAATGTTCCTAGGGGCTGTCTTCTTAGACGATTTCCAATAAGCCAACTTAATTAGGCAATAACACTTCGGTATGCACACAGGATGCCAGACCCGCATCTATTAATGCCTCTTGCAGCCAACTGGATTGTCTGAGAATCTGCCCTGTGGATTGGCTTGTGAATACGGCCCGAGGAAGGCTTGTTGGTTGAGATGGCCTAGGGTACCGGCGTATTTGTGTATTCCGCTTCCTATGCAATGCACTTGTGATGACATTATATAGCACTGTCTAACGAGTATCAACCAGTGTAAAATAACATAGATTTGGACTAATGGCAAACTGAATGTTCTGTTTATCAGTTAACCAATCGATAGAATGCACACACACTAAAACCGTACATAAACCATAAATTCCCAACCCAATTCAACGAAGTGTTCGGATTGAATAGTGGTCATACAGTGTGGCCGTAGAATAGAAAAACTTTCGAAATCAACGTCCGAATGTGGCAGTTGTTCCAATTTTTGAATCGGCAAACGTTTGTAATGCGTTTGCTTTATGTCGTGGAGGAGGTGTGTTCCATAAACGATTCATTGCGCATGTACTGATGATGCGTTCTATGGGTGGGTGGCAAAAGAGTGCACCCTTTTACCAAAGCCAAAAGGAAGGGTAATGAGGTTTTCATCATTTACTGTTATTAATCAGGCATGAACCATACTCGGTCGCATCACGTGTGATCGCAGTCAAATGTGTGGCTATTAATTAAAACGTTTCTTTAATATTCTCACCGTCTAACAATAATCATAACACTATTCAACAGTAGCTGAGATCTATGATGTCTGATTGGGAACTTATGACAGATACAGTGACATGACATGATGGAGAATAGCATTACCAATTAGCCTTCTCATATTTATTCAAGTTTTGAAAGTTATCTAATTACTATTAGTTAGGCTGTTGGTTGCCTAATCGCGTAAACACTTGATTATTATGGAGTGAAAATACACTCCATTATAAAAACAGGTGCCTAAATAGGTATTTAGGTTGATTATCCATTTTGGTTTACCAACATAATGATATTTGTATGATATTAATCCTTACTACAAGAAGAAAGGTCACATCTCTATTTTCTAAATATTCTGCAAACAGTTGTAATGCGTTTGCTTTATGCAGGCAAAAGCCGGATATGAACACGCCGTTGTCTAGTGACTTTACAGCGAATGATAAAATGTCGATAAGCTATGAATACTACATCTACAAAAAACAAAAAGATTTAACCTAGCCTTTAAGCCAAAGTTACTGAACCTCGTGTCGATATTGGTTAAAAGCACGCAATATCTATCAGATTCTGGTTCAGTTTTTTATTAAAGATACGAATTGACTGGCGTTTTAGGCGAAAAACATTTGCGATAATTGTACTAACGCTCGTGCGGCTAATCCGCGTACGATTGTCGTATTGTCGATATAATTACTATCTTTCGAGATGAAAGAAACAAGTGATTTCACTTTAATGAAACCTAAATCATAATAAATAGTATAATTCATTCCTTGTGCGAGCGATTCGAGTGCTGTGTATGCACACTTTTTTTTATCTATCGATACATTGCCTATCGATAGTTTGCAACCAAAGACTGCCTCAAACATAACTGTGCCATTTGCTCTCGTATAAACGTTTGATCGACTTTTATGGTCGGGTTTGCACAGTTGCTTCTTTTTTCTGGATTGTTCGAATGCGAGATTTGATTTGACGTGCGCAACAGACGGATACTCTGTTGCAGCGAACAAACAATACCTACTTTTCGTTCACTGTTAAAAAAATAAGAAATATTATGCTCCTATACCTCAAATCTTGAGCTTGATACGATTAGAAATACAAATCATTATTATCTTATGTTAAGGACGAAGTTTGGTAAATATTTGTCAACCCTAATTTTCTGTCCGACTTTGTTTCTACTAACAGACTAACACACACTAAACTTTATACTGGAATAAATGAAACTGATTCATCAATTGGGAAAATCAACATATATATAAACATCAAATAAAAAAAAAACTAATAGTAATCGTTGGTATGCCAGAATTAAACCACCATAGTTAAAATCAATAACTTTGATTTTACTGAAAAAGTAACTCTCAATTCACTGGAAACTTTTACTTTTCAGATTTTTTTTATATGTGCAGTTCAATAAGGATTATCGCATAACCGTTATTTTGGAGCATTCGTCGTCCCTTTGTATTATCTTCTCTTTGACATGTGCAATGTTCAAGTGATTGTTCTATATATGACACAGAGCTTAAAGAAATCCTCGCAATATGCAACAATCACTTGATCATTCATGTCAATCGCTCTTTGTTTCGACTTCAAATTCAAGAGGACTTGCTTATTAATCCTACTACAGAATTTTAGTATCTGCATGTGTAGGTTCGTACTGCCCACTGTGTAGAAAATATGTAAACGCGGTAGCACGTCAAACTATACATGTTGCATGACTTGGAAACCGCCTCTAACGTAATAAAACTAGAAATAAAAGCTGTTTTCGTAGTTCAAATATTGAAATGTTCGACGGCCTCCGTAGCGGAGTGGTTCACACACCGGTTTTCAAGGTGTAGCCATCTCTGAGGTCCCGGAAATATATATAACCTGACGTGCTGCTGAGTAAAACAAAAAATATACAAGCCAATTTTTCAGTTTATTCATATATTTAGTTATTCTTATTAGATTTCGTACCCAAACAAAATGTATTAATATGCTTGTTCTTGGGATATTGTCTCAAATATTACATAATTTGTAAACAAGATTGTCTATACTGTACAGAGTCTATAGACTACATAGTATACATACCAACGAAATTCCAAAAACTCCGTATTCTGTTTTTTTAAATATAAGTAGGTATTTCTTAAATGCAAAACATTTATTGGTTCTTGTTGTATGATTACTTATTATTTCTCGGAAAATACAAGTTTACTTATCGTCTTACCTAATTATATCAAGATCTATCTTTCCTTAGTGGAAGTGATATATAATTATTGCTAGCTCTTAATATTTCGCAGTCCTTTAGATTATAGATATGAAGATAAACGGTGTCGTCGGTAAAGTTCGCCGGAGACTACCGAGCTGGGTTATTAATTTTCATTTGACGGGGATAAAGGCTTTATAGCACCAAATGCCTTTAATTCCCTTTGTGACATTCTGGAATTGTGTATGGGCTACGGTTGCGAAAATATGTTGAGGATCTTTGTCGGGTATGTAGTGTAGTGCAATGTGGTCGACTGATGATTTTACGTTTTGTCAGTCATAGTTACAACTACGTTTGCAAGTTGGTATGTTTGTACCTAACATTGCAAAAAAGCCTTGCCTTCAGTTGCGGCAGCATGCAATTATTAACAGGGACGATAGATCAGAAGCCTGCGTAAATAAAATAAAATTAAGGATATTTTTTATTACAACGAATAAATAGTCATTCGTTGTAATAAAAAGTAATCTTAATGAACTGACAGCTACTTTATAAACACTAGGTAATCTGTGGAAAAATATTAAATGCCATAAAAACATTATCAGCCTTATTACAAAAAAAATAGACCAGGTTTTAACTAGGTCTGAATATTAGCCAACAACAGAAGAATGAATGACACATTCGTGACATAACCTAATAGAGAAACGCTTTTCTAACTGGCTAGCTAATAGCTTAGTCCTAGCAAAAAATATAAACACTTCGTCCTGGCTTAAACCCGGTACAAAGTTTTTGTAATAACGGGGTATGAGTTTCTGGGTTAAGTTGGGAGCGGTTCATTTAATTCAGGTTTTAAATTATTTCTATTGAATGGTAAAAAAATCCTACGTCAAAATACATTATTTAACACCATTCGACAGGTTAGGATATCTTAGCTTAGAATAATTTATGGCGGCGTGTAAGATTTTAAAATCTAACACGCCGCCATAAATTTTTCTAAAATGTAAGCCCACCCCCTCAACCAATTTTCCCTTTTCCCAACTTGTAAAAGCGAAATAAAAAATGAGGTCACTGGCAGTCAATCACAGCGGATGTGCCAGTGTCGGGCTGTTATTAATTTTCATTTGACACAGTCGGCTGCGGCGGGGCGCGACAAAGGCGAATCTTCACAGACACTGCGTTTACTTAGAAATGCATAGGAAATAAACCGTTGGAATATTTAATACACCTCTTAAAATAGCAAACTTATACAGGGTATTTAAAAAAAGTTAACAAAACTTTTAAGGCTGGTTTACTCTTGTGTGTAGAATGGATCATCGAGAACAGAAAAATGAAAAAATAAAATAAAAAAACGTCGATAAAAATATCATGCAGGTTTTGTATTGTTTAAAGGAGGAACAAAAATTGGTATAAAGCGCACATGTATGTGTTGGTACCCTCTGCCCTCTCGCTTGCCGCAGTTACTTATAGCAATACCTATAGGCGTCGGAGCAGTTTGTTTTCAGTGCCAAGCATCATCATCATTTTCATCCCTTTTATGGGCTAAGGACCAAGGCTTAATACGACCAACAATTCAGAACTTTTATTTTTCTTTACAATATATATATTGTTATTTTTCCTATTATGTAATAATACAGGAATTCATGCAACGTTCCTATCTATTTTGAGTTACTCTCGACGTTTTGATCCAATTGCATTGCAACTTCTTTTAACAGCCTGTATAAACATTCTGGACATAGGCACTTCTACTTTACCCATAAGGGTAATCGCCAAGCGAGCCCCTAAGTATATTGGTCCAATGTGTACTCGTATGATAAGGCAAGTGACCAGTTTCGGCTTTTCTGCCATATTTCCTATGTACCTTTAAAGTTAAAATAACATGACCTTAATAAAAGTTTCATGGTTCGGAAGATAATGCTACTTTTTGATAATTTTCTTGAATGAAGAATACAAGACATCTCCTTAATCATGACACTTTTATTAAGGTCATGTAATTTTTATTTATAAGTCTATGGCTAAACTATCTCCAGTGGTAGTCTGGCGTGTTATGTAGGACAAAATGTTAAATTATCTTTAACCAAAACACTTTTTTGCCGTTTATCTGAAGTCTGAAGGCTAAGCCATCCCCAGTGTGAATTTGGCACGCTCCTTTTGGGACACTGTGTCCTCCACAGATTTTTTTTTGATATGCTACTCCACTGATTTTTTTCACATTTCCACAAACAACCATTCAGCCAGGGGGGGACATTCGATTCTAACAAAAATTATCAGTTTAAAACTGAATATTTCACGAACGACTCGGCAAAACTGAAAATGAAATTCTTACACTCGTAAACATTATAAAAGACCTATTTAATGACACCCCATATGATGTGATGACGAGAGCAAAAAAAACATCTTCACTTTAATTGTAGGGGAGGTACCCCAAAAAGAATTATTTTTCAAAATTTGACTTTACCGTGACGGCAAATTACAGTTTTTGAGTTAATTTAAAACATTTACCAACACTAAAGTTCTAGAAAAAAAGGTTAACGTAAAATTATTCTTGACACCTTAGTTTTGTAGCAATATTAGCATTACAGAAGAAAATTTTGAAAGTGTCGGATATTGAACGGATCTCTAGCTCGGATATCATATTTCCTAGAAACAAACTTGGAAAGATTCTTTAATGGGGGTCCACGGCGATGTATGTACGTTAAACAAAATTTTGCGAGTACTTAAAATGAAAATACAGTCTGAATTTAAAAGAAATCCCAGGTGCAAGCGAAGAAGATTAATTCGATTCATTAAAATTAATGACGTTGCATAAGAGCCTTGTTGCTGTAATCCATTAAAAATTATAATTCATACGTATTATAATTTCAAAATAACGAAATGCTCCTTTCGTTAAGCCTAAATTGAACACTGAAATTCAATAAGTTTTAATGAAAATGTATCATTTTCACGTATTCACCGGTCGCATATCCTATTCGATTACGTGTTCCAATTATTCAGTATTTCACGCTCATCGACGTCTATAATTACATTCTGATAGAATTGCGTTAAATTCACCGCGCGTACCATCACTAATTTCCATACAATTAATCCAATGATTAGCTGTAATCCAGTGTGGGTTGTGGGCATAACAATCGTAGTAAGTTACGCAAATTCCGATTTGTACTAACCGTAACAATTTTTGTTGGGTTTAATGAAAACGCGCGGGAATGCGGCAAGGTACGAGCGGAAAGATGAGGTGAGAACTTTAAACAATTAAAAGAAAGGTTTATAAAGCGTTTTCAATTAAACTCGGCATCCCGAAGGCATGGCTGTGTGCGGGATCCTTACGTCAAGGAAGGAACGTGAGGGAATCTGGGTCGGTATTGCCTGAACTGCACCCATACTGGCAGGCAGTCGTTAAAGTGCAACAATTTGCTAAACTCGGTTTAGTTTTAACTACGCGTACTTACGAAGCAAATGACGGTTGGAGTCAAAAGATGATCCACCGTGATGAAATAAATTCCTTCTGACTTTGTTGCGTGTAGAGTTTACCAAAAGGATGCAAAGAAATCATCCTTAACGATTAGTGTATATTTATTAATTAGTGTAATGATCGGCAGGCCTACCGCCGCACCTAATATGAAAGCTGTCGCATTTAAGATTGCAACCCAATGCAAATTGTCAATTTCTCATTATTTTGAAAGCTACCATTGATTCCCTGACGTTATTCTTTAAGCTGTGAAAGAGCTATAACTATTCCAATTTAAAAGAGAGTTAGATGATTAGGCCTGCGGTTTTCGAAGGAATACTTACAGCTGTTTATCAATTCGATTGCCATATAAAATGCTTAGTTAACCGCTGCAGTAACAGTATTTCAGAAACAAAGAACCCTATTCAGTGTTTCCAACGGATTACAACCTAAAAACCTTCAAAGTCAGAGTGAGCTCGCTCCACCGTCGACCCTGTCTACGCTACGCTTGGCTTAGTCTAAAGTCAAGAGCAAACCCATATCGATAAAAAAACAAGGCATAATTTATTTGGTTTCAGAATGTTGTCATACTTTGAAAGTTCATTTAAAGCGGTCCCACACGACTAAAGTTATCTTAGTAATGCAAAACATATTTGATCCGCTTTGTTAATCCTGATATATGTAAATTAAATTAATTATACCTACCCTTTGTTATAGCGCCATCAGATAAACGCCGCTCGAATTCGAAACAACCGCGGATTCCGTATAACCAATAAACTGGCGCAAATTATTCGGAAGAAAGCGGGTATCGGGAATTTTACATAAACTGGGAAGTAGTGGAGAATTTGGTCGGCAACTTTTGGGATTTCGGGTGCATTAGTTTATTCAGCGGAGAAAATTAACAGCCACAAAGAGAGAGGAGGTGGGATATTAAGCTTTTCACCCAGCCGCCATTAGGAACATAGTTTGTGCTGGCTAGCTGTCGAGCTCACAGCGTAATCCAGCCTAATTTGCTCGCTCCTCGAGTCCGTGAAAGCGCAACGTGTAAAGGATCTAATAGCTTTAATTACTATGTTAATGGAAAAAATGCTAACAAATTAACACTAGACACTCTGGACACCGCAAAATTAACGCCTCAACAACGCAGCATTGTGAAAATTTATACAATATCATATACCCTTCATACCTATCTACGGTCAAAGAAGTGCAATAAAAAATCTAAAACAAGTACATACATATATACATACATACATATATACATACATACATACATACTCTCGAAAACCATAACTCTCCTTCCGCAGTCGGGTAAATAGATTCTTAACATAAAGAAAAGTAATTCAAGTAGTAGATTGAAGATTTGATTCGTCAAAGACGAGGATTTAAACAGACCAAAGTGTCAATTTTGGCGCGACAAAGGAATTTTTTTAAAGTAAAATAAAAGTGTGTGCTAGCACACAATTCCTCGAGTTTTATTTTAATTTGTATTTAGAAAAAAATGGGGGATTTTTTTAAAATTATTGAGACTAACAAAAACAAAAATTTAACAGAATACATATTTACATATGTATTCCTAATAATCGAACAGTTAAGCATGGAATCGTGAACAGGAAGTAGGTACCATTTTAAGGCAGCTAATTTCAAAAGATGTGATACACGTCACCATTTAAAGCCCCATTAACCCGTATTTATAAGCAAGGTTGACTGTAAATCAGATGTTAGAGGACCAAAATTAACAACATCAAAGAGATAATTTATCAACTGCCATTAGGCAACATACTTCGGCCGGACGTTTGTCGGGCTTGCTTTGTGTTTGTTGTAAGCCTAATTTTCCCTCATGAAAGCACAGCGTGTTAAACATATTGATAATAATAGCTGTATTTACGACGGTAATGGAGCGAAACCTACAGCAGCCGTTATTGTTAAATACAGTTTTCCCAACGCTCATTTATAATAACTGTTATTATCCATTTGAGCACTTAATTTTCACTAAGTCAGCTTAAAAGCAGGAAGCAACTTTGCCTCCACATCAGCTTTTTGCAATAACTAAATTTGCTTAATTAAAAACAAGGGTGATGGTTAAAAGGGGTTAGATAGTATATGAGTTGGGAAAGAAAACTCGAAATAATGGGGTTTTTTCTCTTAAGAACTCTTTTTAAGAATAAGTAAAATTTTAAAGACGCTTACGGAGTTTGTTGATCCTTTTCAGTGACACAGAAAATAAGGATTAACTTGTCAAGTTACATGAGACGCTGGCTTTCATCTTTGACTGTCATCCCAATGCTTATTTTTGAAATATCTACTTACCGGCTACTATAGTAAGAAGGGCGAAAGTTGAGACGAGTGGCAACCCTCCCGTTTCCATGGATACGGCTCGCGACCGCCGCGTGGGTTCCGCCATCATCACATCAAAAGGCATCCGACACTCCGCTAACTCTCTCACATATCCTTATTGTCGTATATCTTATTGTGTACACATCAGTCTCCAAAATCAGCATAAACTTGTTCCTCGTAAAATATTTTCCAAAAATTTATTGTCATATTTCAATCCATCGCCGCATCTGCAACAAAAAATATGCAACGTGAGTGTAAATTGTTTATCAGTGCCAGTAAATCATCGACGGTTAGCGAAAAAATTGTGTAGCTTTAGTAGCACGGTTCACATAAACCTAACGTGGTTATGTCGCGATCGATAAAAAAATTACCGCTCTAGTTCCAGAGCTGCAGATATTTTGATATGGATAATTTACACAATTTAGCTTTAATTCGTGTAGACAAAATCTTCGATTGATCCAACAACAGTGAATTTCTAATATTGTGTGTGTGTGTGTCAATTTTTGTGTGAAAATTAAAAATTAGTTGCTATTTAAAAATTGCAATTTATAAGAAGTTAGTAGATGAAACGCAGTGCAGCCAGCTAGCCTGTACATACGGCAGTTTTTTATTGCGCCGGCGTGCGCAAACCGTGATAAAACAGGAATGATTGCCGCTCTGTCGCGATATTGTTTCAAGTGTTTTGTTCCATTCTGCTCGTTCTCGCCGTTTTTGCTGCCCGAACCAAGCGAGCGTTTCATACAGCGTAATCGAATACTAATCTGATTTACATACGATATTCATATAAAGCGTATTCTCAAATCGAGTCGCGTCGATCGATTTGCGTCAATTTCAAAGAAGATGTAAGTTTTTGTCGCTGACGCTGCTCAACAATCTTGCTTGCTAACACCACTGCCTCGTAGCCTGGCGTATTATGTACCTACTTTGCTTGTTTGCACCTAAGTTTTGAAATTTTACTTGCAGAGTAAGATTTATTTAAAGTATACATGCTCGGCTTTTTGTTGCAGGGTACCTACATAATCAATCATCAGATATAGTTGTAGATGTTACAGAGAAATACTATTAACGTATCATTAAAAGATTCTAATGCATTTATTTCTCAGATTGAATTATAAGAACTGTGTAACAATTAGTGCTAGTGCCTAGGTAGTCCATCCAATTACAAATCAAATTAGCGCAAAACCTGCAAAACTGGTGCTTGCAAGCTTAGCATAATAGTTGATATACATGAAAAATTATCTTGTTTACATTCTGCTACATACAATGATATTACGTCTTTAATGAATTTTATGAGCACAATTATCAGAGATTTAGGTGTATACAAAGCAACCAAACCATACTCTGGATAAAACGATATTTTTATCCCTGAAAATCAGTTTCCAAACTAATGGGAAAACGATAGCTATTGCATAAAATACATTTCAAAAGTGCAGGTTGTTCTCGCTTGATAACCATACCCTATCGCGCTCGTAAAATGGAACCGCGTCAGTTTTACTGACCTGAAAATTGCCAAACATATAGTTCGCAAGGCTGAGACATAGTTTGTGTGACATTAATTTCTAGAGCCGGCGATGTGACTCGCTCATAAAATAACTACCAACTATTCTAATTTATACACGCCGGTGAACTTTCGGCTTCTCGTGGACAGATTATATGAAAACTGGAAGTATTCTTTATGCAAAAACGACATGATATGCGCAATAAACTTTTGCTTTGCTAAGTAACTGAATATGTATGTATTAGCCGTTACCATAGGCAATCGTAAACTAGTAGAGATAGGTAGGTATTTATTTGTATCCTAAATCCAATTAATGCACGCTTATCTCAAGTTGTCACTCAGTTCGCTGCCATCGATTCTATCAAGTCGCTCTTCATTTAGGCGGCAATGAGAAATTGAATTATTAATTAACCGTGAACCCTCGTCGCGATCCGCGTAATTGAACACACCAAAACTCAGCATTCGTAAGTCAGGAAGACAATCGCGGATAAGTATAGGAGCATAATAGTTGGCTTGGGGGACGGTTGGCGTTCGGTTCTGTCAATTGAAACATGGCCGGCGTCTTTGCCGTATGAACGAGCGGCGCGACAATAAACAATACAAACAACCCTGGCCTGCGTTTGACACCAGCCCGTTCGGAGTGGATTAGAGCGCTCTACAGGGCGTTCGGCAGCATTTAGGGAGCGTAATAGCCTTCCGCCGTGACCTGTTTTAGTTGCGACAAATACAGATTTACGGGATTGCCACCCCAGGATTTCCAAACGGAGTCTGCTCCCGTAATAAAATTGAATGGTGTTTACTTTGCGGCTACTTTATTCCACTATCCAATTTTTAGGGCGCACACTCACTCGCTAGCTGCGGCGACGATTAGACTGTCAATCAATCAAAAAATGTTTGTGTGATGAGCACGAGCATTTGTACCTAAGTCATGGATGTTTATATATATTTAAGTATTTCTATCCGTTATCCTAGTCACCATAGCACAAGCTCACGCTTAGTTTGGGGCTGGGTAATTGGTGTGTTTGTTGAAACAATTTATTTATTTATTATTATTTAATCGTTCCCAATCCGACGACGCCTAAAAAAGTTTCGAACAAATTTAAAACCTTTGGAATATGCAGGAAAAATGTGTCAGCAAAATTGGTCAGGCAGGCGCGATAATTTTTAGGATATTAAACTCGCTTAGCATTTATACCGTTTGCTTTGTAACAAATCGTTGCGTTGAAGTGGGGATTGGTAAAGCGGAAGGTAATTACGACCTAAATCCATTGAACTTAATCATATCAGGCGTGGCTCACTCGAGCCGATTCGCCTTTAACCCCGGAATTGTGGAGCAAACCCCCATTTACGACATTCCGTTGCTTAATAATTTTACATCCGCTCACAAAGAGCGCGCTTTCTGTTATCTCAAGAGTGGCACGCCGACGATATGAGTTCCCACCAACCCCTTGCTCCAGCTCCTATTGTCATATTTACATTGTCTATGCTTATTCCCGAATTCCGATTAACGCAAAGCCAGCATGTCTGTGTCGACTTAGTTTGCCTTGATGTTTGTTTACATGATGTACAAATAAATATACAGCTTTCACTATATGACTGAAGGTTTCAAGTTTTTGTTTGAGTTGCTCCAAGTTTCAAGTTTCGACGTGGATTCTAGTTTTAGAAGTTTCCTTGCCGACAGGTAGTTTTCAGCTGCTGAGAAAAGTCAAGAAAAGCGTGATAGATACCAGTAATATGTATATACTTATTAAAAATATTTAAACTATATGGAATCACAATTCACGTAAGTGTATCTGTTATCGAAACCATTTCATACTTACTTTAAATATTACGCTATGTTCCTTATTAAAAATATTTTTTAAGTTTGAAAATAATCAAAGATATATTGATGTTTTAACGAAATAGGATTCGTGGTTTTATGAATGCCGTGAACTTGAAACTGTTTATTTTACGACAGTGTTTTATCTCAGTGTCTTTGTCACACAAGAAGGCAGATAAAAATGGACCAACAATTTATTTCACTGAGCGTGTCCAACCTTTGCACTCCCCTGTTTCTTAATTCGCAATTAAAAAGTTAAATTGTTCGGTTAATTGCAGCCATTGTGGGTGGACGACGTCTCCCATTATTCACAATTGCTCTCAGAAAATTTGATGAAAAATTCGTCGAGAACCGGTTGAGGAATCACAATAAGTAATTAGCTTATCTGTCGGCGTCACGCGGGTGCCCTGTCCCCTTGAGGGGGGCAGTTCACATCTTACGTTAAGCCCGAGCTAATCTCGCTCTTCTTAATAAACCGAGAGAAGAACTTGGGCTTAATAAATTACAAAAGTCGAACCGGCGGTTAACTTCTCGGGAGATATGCTTGACTTGCAATAGTTTATGTGATAACTTGGAACTCGGTCGTTCGTTATGTATGCCTCGCGAACACTTCTTAATAGAACCATGATATTAAGGATTCATTTCAAAACTTTCGCGCAACGCAAATTTCTTTTTTGTATACCTACCCCGGAAAAAAGATTGAGTTATTACCAACTGCTTAATTTCTCTTGAAACAATTCAAGATCAAGCTTAAGAAAATGAAGTATTAGATATTTCGAATTGTACTTTGACGAAGTTAAAAAAAGTTTTCAATTAATTACATTCATTGTGGCCAAAACTTTGCTCGTTACCGACAATTCCTTAGATTCAAACTTAATTAAGTAGTAAATCCCTTTAGGAACTCTTAAAAAAGAACTATTGATCTGTCAAAGGCACGCTTTAAAAACGAAGGGACGGAATAAAACCATTTAATGAGAAAATGCCTAAGGATCCTTTGGGAGGAAAGTATGAAGGTAACTCTCCTTTGGGCAAAAATACTTCATTAGGACAGTTCGTTATAAATTAAAGAGCCGCTTTGTATACAATTGAGGTTTTGCTCGTAGCGCAAACAAACTATTAGATAATTAGGAATATGTAAGATGTATTTTGTATAATACCTCCTAAGCCAAGCCTAAGACTTTACCTAAAACTTAACAAAAAACTTTATTCCGATAGAAAATACGACGAAATGACTGAATGATTTCACTGTCTTATGTCATTATTACTGTAACATTTGATCACAGTATCAAAAATGACAGCATCTGAACTGGGTCCAAGATCTTATTGCGGTTTATCGATACAGTGAAATTGGCCCTCGTATTTCGTACTGTACCATGACAGTTCTGCAACACTCGTATGGTCCAGTAAAATGAATTACCAAATTTCATTTATTTGAAAGTCTATTCCATCACACGGGCAAGTGCTTTCCAAATATTCGACCGCCACTTGATCCGGAATTTGATCCAGCTTTGATAAAACCGAAGCCTGACACACGTGAACGATTACAGTGGTATCGAAAAAGAATACTTTTTATTTATTTACATGTCTATTTCACAACTGTGGTTGTTTGTCAGAAGTGAATTCTTTTTTATCTGCGTGCGTACCAATCCACGTCAAAAATTGTTTTTCTTCTTAAGCACTTATTAAACCATCCTATTTGAAGCTACCTTCCCACTTACCTAGGTTCCTAAGTAGGAAGCTGCCTTCCTTGTTAGGATCTTAAGTGGGATCCTAGTTAGGATGGTGTAATAAGTGCTTTAGCGTTAACCTTGTTAAACACTCGCGCGCGAAGGTGTAGGGTCCGCTTTTGACCGTGACATAGCAGATCAGGAAATAACAGTGGACGACTGCTATCTGTTGTCCGCGACCCTGTTAACAGGGGAACCTTGGATCACGGTTACACATGCAGTCGCCAGAAAGTGCAGGTTTCCTGACGATGTTTTCCCTCGCCTTAAGAGCATCGGTTAATGAAACAACTAATGTACATATCGTGGGCCAATTGTTGAACTGGGCCAATCGTGATCTGCCTGAGCACATTACGATTCGCCGAAATTTATTGATCTGACCTATTATTTCACTATGTGCCCAGTACAAAATTGGACAGATCGATGAAAGCAACCTATTTACTTCGCCACATCAAGATATGGCTGGGCGCATCGTAGTGTAGTTTCGTTTCGCAACGCTTGTGGCGCTGCATGTTTGTGCTTTAACAGCTGTGCGAGCAAGATGGCGGCGTCACAAGAAATCGAAAAATGTGTTAATAAAAGCAAAAGCAGTGAGTTAATTGAAGAAAAAAGTGCTTTTCGAGTGAATTATGAAACATATTAATATTCTAGTAAAATAATTATTATTTAAACTTAATTTTGTTTGCTTGTACTTTGGCACCCTACAGAATCGATTTGCCCAAGCATGGCCAGGCAAATCGTCAAACGTTATGCTCTGAACGATATGGCGGGTATTAACCCTTTTACAGCCGGCTATTTCGATTTTTCTTATAATTTGCCTGTACCACAAACGTGTATACCGCTGTTAAAGTATTAAAATGGCAAATCAAGAAATGTCGGCGTATCGTGATGTGTCCAAGCAGATCTCGATGGGCCCAAATAAACGATTGGCCTACGACATTATTTTACGATGATATTTCTAGCACATAAAATAACTTATCTCACTGATTTCGTGACCAAATTTACTTAAACAAAAAGAAAAAAATAAGAAATTATCTAAAAAATGAGCAACATATTTTTATAGACACGTAGGTACGTGTCTATAAAAATATGAAAAAGAAAAAATAACTTTTTTCAGAAAAAATAACTGGCAAGTCAAATAAAGCTAGCAAAATGTGGCATGTAATTTAAGTAGAGACTTTTTTTACAAGCTTTTATTTAGTTAACAGAGGAATACGGTTTGAAATTCCACTAAAAACTTACAAGTATTATACGTACTCAGGAACATTGGTTTATTTAGATTAGTAACATTTTAAATCATTAAGTAAGTAAGTACAGAACATACTTCATGCGAGTAACAAACAGAAACAAACGCAACAGAAAGAATTGTCTAGACTTAACTTAAATAACCTCTTAAGATACGTGAGCACGTCATTTATATCTCGGGCCAACAGTCGGTGTATCTAGTACACTGACTTATAAAGACTGCAGACTGTTGTCTCATCAATCCTAAAGGGTGCAATAACGAATGAATGAGAGACGCTTCATCAGTGAATGGGGCGCTTCTATTATGACACGGCATTAGAACACTCAAATAAAGAGGTAAGGATTTGTTTCTTTCCTGTAACCACTAGCAGATACTTGCGCATAATATTATAAGTGTCGGGGCTGGCGTCAGGATTTGGGCTCGAGCCTTCCAACATCGTGTAGGCAGACATAGGGATCGTGCAATGAGAACGATGAATTTCACTTGAACAGAGTTTATTTGAATTACTAGGCAAACAGAATTGAAACTTAGTACTTTAGGAAAATCTAGGCACTATACGAAACGTGGGACAGTTCCGTGCGATGTCTTCTCTCCTCGGCGGCTCGATCGAAAGTGTGTCCAGTCGGGTCCGCCGGTATCGCCACGACTCTGTCGAAGCGCGCCAAACCGTAGTTGCGTGGCCTACGCCGCTAGGGGGCGCGCTTGCGTTCCGTTTAGTGTTCGTTTTCATGACCGGCTACGACATAAGTTTAAAATCGAAGTGAATTATATGGGTGTGCCAGTCGTTGACCTTAAATAGGCAACCCTCATTTTGTTATCTGTCCACACCATATTTAGAGGCCGTGCAAAAGTTTCCTGGCAGACATAAAACCTGTATGAGGGTCAGAAAGTAAAATATTTGACAATATACCTACCTAGATAAGCAAGGGAAGATGTTTCCACTTACGTTTCATTTTATTATTTTTAAGAGATGAGTAAAATATCAAGCCTTCCTTTTTTACGACTAACGAAACAAAAAGTTCATGAGCTTCGAGTATTGGTTCACTCCATTGGTTTGGAGAGTTTTTGAACTGACTTTGCAAGGACGTGCCTACATATATTTTTTCTAAGTATTAACTTTACTCTAAATTGTATTAGTCACATTTGAATTTCGAAAAATTGTAACATTGTTAATATAATATTAATATCCGTTCAAAATGCCACCTAATATGTTATTTGTAATTAAGCGGTATTACTTAATTTAATAAACTGTTCGTGAGTAATACGGAAACAAATATTTGTCGGGAAACTATGTTGGAAAATAATGAGTTAATTTGAGTGAGGCGCGGCGGCACTCCAGGAATTTGGCAAAAGCATTGGAACCGAACTGAGAGGCAGCTGAGAGTTATCCCCTCCACTTTACCCGAAGCTTACAATAACAACCTTGGGGCTAAATTATTTTCTAAAGTTTTTATTTCAAAACTAACTGATGGACAATGGTATCCTTGTATCCTTGAACCAATAACAGATTCGTAGTCTGTAGAACTCTGTCTCGGATATTATTTAAACCATAATATCTGGGCGATCGAGCTTTGTTCGGTTACTACTATTTAATAAAGAAGCTTTATAGCTCGTAAGCCTTGTTTAAAAAAACAAAAAAAAGCTATAAGCTTGAATATATACAAAAAAACCTAAGGGATTTTTTTTTGTCACTCATTTACACACTCCCACATCGTTGGAGCGTCAGCATCAAATGAGAAAAGGATAAAGATGAAAACATATTTTTTTCCGTTGTATTATCGTCACATGAGTAGATAAACGGAACGGAACTCTGTTCCGTAAGCTTCCTAAAAGCGTTCAAAATTTTTACCTATTTTGGTAGGGTTATGAATGACTTATCACTAAAGGCGCTATCTCTGAAATTTGTCCACTGACGTGCTGTCATCGCTGCGTACTTCGCGACAAGCGGCCAGCCAGTGGTTACGCACGTCATATCCCGCATGCTTTCAGGGCGACCGATTAGCTTGCTTGTATGCAGCTTTGTCTCTGTTCCGCTTATACTCATGTTTATCTACGTTTATACTACTCATGAAATTTAATATCGCGCTAAAAGCCCAATTATAAAAACTAGCGGTTCCCCACAGCTGAGCCCACGCAAATGTTGGATTTCCCATAAATAAACTTTTTCTAAGCTTTAATTCCCCATTTCACCCGTTTAAGCTTTTATATCGCGAAAAAAAACTATGTCCTTTATTTGTTTTTCTTACTAAAAGACTTGAATGTTAAGCTACTTTTGATGCTGACCGTATCAACGTCGTAATCGAGAACTACGACTATAGAGACCGCATTAGGCATGCAGGTGCGATGACGGAGCCAACCGGATTACGGGTGATGATCGAATTACACATTATTATTTTTGTTATTTATAACTAAGAGGAAAAAATATATATGCATTTCAAAAGCTTCATCATTAATAAATTGTGCTTCATCCAAAAAATGCACATTAGTATTTATGTTTGCGTAAAATTTCCCCACAGTCGCGGTTTTCAGCAGAATACGCACAGAGCCATTCGTTTGTGTAAACGTTGCACAATAAAAACAAATGCACATTGTGATTAAAACTGAGTGGGTTTTTATCTTCTCCCTTTAGCTTTATGGGGTCAATATTAAAGATACGCTTGTTTCATTACAGACTACATAAAAGCAAGGCGCTATTTTTCCATCCAATATATTGGAAACGCGCCCGGCTTAACTGTAGTCAGATCGGCCTCTACTTTGCACCAATATCTTAGGGGGCGACGATCTTCCCTATAAACACATCTGTTTTATATTTTTCCTTATACGTTAGCTATGTGTTATCGGAAGCTAGTGTTGGACCTTTATTATCCTTATATTGCATTGTTCTCCAACACTAACTAAATTATTGCTTGCCATTCCATCCCCCGGTTCGTCCGCAGATGTACTTTAAATAATTTTTCCTCCCGCTAACTACATTTTACGTTGCGGGAAAATACTCGACCTTTATTGCGAAACGTTTTATGATATTTTATTATCGAAAGTAAGGTTCAGATCCAAAGTTAAATAGATACCAAGCCTCTTTCTTTTCCCTTATCTTCAGGCTCTTCATATTTTTCAGATTCGACCGCAGTTTAATGTAATATTACGGCCAATAGCTGTCTAAAACTGCGATTTATAAAATGATGTCCATAAATTAGGCGTATTGCATTCATCGTTGTCGTTAACGGTGTTAAATTGCAAATTTGGTCGGTAACATAAATGTGTTTTGATGTTTCATAGTGATTTATATGAAGTGTCGGGGAACAATCAAAACTAATTTCCATAGAGAATTCCTCGAGTATAGAGTATACGACAAGGCATATTTAAGGGAATTAACTTGCGTCGGAAGCGCGAGCTGAAGCCGCCTCCAGGCCCGGCATGAGAGATACAACTGATGGCTTCAACGAATAAACACATAACTTCACTTTTTGCAAAAAGAAGAAAGAATGCAATTTTGTAACTAATTTGCCTAATAATTGTTTGTGCACGTAGGTACTTTAAACTTTAAAAGTGTATTTATTTTCATTATCAAGGTAACGAATTTTTTTCGTCTTCATTGCACTAGGTAATCGATGCGATTGTATTATATGTACCAACATATACTTAGTGATAATTTAATGACTTATATTATTTGTCCATGTGGCATTTGTCCTTAAGCCCCAATTGAGGAAAAAATACCTCATTATGAGGATCGACTGCGATACTTCAAACCAGCCAACGTATTCTTGTATAAATTGGTAAATGTGTTATTGGATTGTCCCGATCTGCTCTCTACTGTTGACTTGAATATGCCTTGCAATTGCCTAGGATATCGCGTTTCGATTTGTTTGAGACCAGGAACTTCAAGTCGAACTTAGGTATATACTATCCATTAAATAGAATGTTTAAGCAGTACAATTCATTGTCTAAGTCCTCCATCAATAGTATTGATATTACTCTGACACGCTATCTAAGCTCAGTACTTGCGTGGGTCAACCCACAGAAGTTGGCCAAGACTGATATTAATTGTTAAGAACAAATTGTTATGGAATAGTGGGAGTGTAGGTGTTTCTTTTATTTCATGTCGTTGTCACCTCTAATTGAGTTTGCATTTATAATGTCACTGTTTTGTTAGTGTTTATTGTATGTTTTATTGTAACCTTGCCTGTGATATAATTAGATTAAAAAATCACTAATTTTATATTTTACGGAAATACGTTCGCTTTTTTATATGCAATATCTAATCTTTACATTGCAAAGTGAATGCTTATTCGAACATAGAACTACATACTACCTAATCAGTAGGTTATAAAAACTTTCCTGTAAAATCAGATTTCTATACTTATCGGGTTGTTCGCCGCAGGTCGTCGCAATTTATTGGGAAATCTTTATGTTATTATTTACACGATGAGGTACTTGCCCCGCTCATACCATTCTCAATGTATGTGTATTGAGCCTATTGAAGTTTTATTAGAAAATACCACCCATACTCATGTCACTCCTATGGAATCCGACTTATTAATACCCAACTACCACCTCATATCTCTCCCCTCTCAAAATCTGTACACAATAGGAATCTCATTAAAATATCGTGTTCAATCTAAGCCTATGATTTGGTAATAAGATTCGGCTGATATTATAAAGATATCAAACCAGATGCCTGTTCAAATTCGTTGGGAATTTTGCTGAACATCCGCAATTACTTGGGTATTCAGATATATTGTTTTAGGGTGAAATCATTTTATAAGTAGTTTATATATATTTTTTCGAATATGTACTAGGTCTTGCTATCGATAACATAGAGTATAGGTATGAAATATTATTCATTATATTTGTATGTATGATTTTAAGAATTGACTATAAAAGCCAATGTAGGTAGGTACATTACACCTACAGCAAAATACCTTGCCATGTCTATCTTTGATATTCAAATTGATTCAGGGTGAACGTGACGTTTATGGAAATTTCTTTGAACTGATATTCACTCAAAAGATCTTTTCAAAGATTTCAACTTTCATGTTAAGTGATCTTTAGAATTGATAACAGTCAAGTATGGCTATAAATTTCCACAAACAGGTTCAGCTCTGATAATAAAAGAAGTGACCCGAAACGTATAAAGAAATTGTAGACAGTGGTGTCTACAATTTCTTTATAAGTTTCTAGTCTAGAGACTATAGCGACCTGAATCGCCATGTAAATCAAATTGTACTAGAATAGGTACGAAATCTCTTATATTTAAATACCGATACTCCGAACCCGAACCGCATCCAGTTCGAAATCTAGTTTACTACTGCTGGTCCTCGCAATCAGAGCGCAGTGGCGCCACCGCACGGAAATTGTGCGCCGTTTTATCAAAACACTTCCGACTGTGACCGCATGCGACGATAGTAGTATTTGCATCTGCGCACTGGCCACAGTCCTGATGATTACGAGCAGACGCTCTTATACGTTGGGACAAGAATCATGTTTTTGTAGCATGCACCGACAATGTTAAATCTAGGAGCTATAATTAAATGCAAAATTTCTTAAGAACATTTCTTACGTAAGTAGGTATGTGGGTCTGTTTCTGAATTACTTGAAAGTCAGGCACTTACAAATATGATCTACTAATGATACATGCCAGTTATTTTTTTTTTTAGGTATTTCAAAGGTCTATCAACACACATGGTAAGAACCTCAATTCGGATTTGTTTCGCAATTGACTATTTCTTTTACCCGTTTTGGAGCTATTTGTGTTGATTGAGTAGGATGGCACTTCTACCGAGCTGGTGATCTTTTAAAGGCTCACTGCATCTTTTCATCACATTCCGCCTGTTACCTGTCCAACCCTATGCACGGTGGTCCCACGCCCAAAGAGCAGCAGTTATAATCCCCTAAAATTATTTTAACAGTTCATTCCTATTGATAACTTTATAAACTATCAATTTATCTTATGTTCGATGAAATAAAAGCAAATTCATTAAAATACAAATGATTTTTAAATACAAGCACTAGGAAAATTCTATAAAAAATAATTTAAATCCCATGCAGTACTCTTAGTAAGTAACTAAAATGTTATCTTATTGACTGAGGGAATTAATCTTAGGGAAAAAAACTATTCTAGATTATGTCTAAACATAAAATTGTGCTATAGCTTGACTATACTAAAAAAAAAATTATATTTACAGATACGATAAAAACAGTACAAATTTTAAACCTCGCAGTTAGACGACATTATACGCAACAAATGATGTTGCGTAAAATGTAGGTGTGGTAGTAGTAAGACAGATAAATATACTGTATATGTTTGAAATTGAAATATTCTTTCTATGGCTCTATGGTACTACGGGACCACAATACAAAATATGCTACCATTGATTACTCACACCAGTACTAAATTTTTTCCAGATTTGAAATGATGTTGCGTAAAATGTCGCCTAAACTGTTTTGAATGTTTGTTATTGGATTCTGTTGCTTTTTCGGAAAGTTCCCCAATAGATAAAGCAGCATATTATTATGCTATATACATTAACTCGGTACATAAGAACTTTGTGTACAGCAGCTGGGAAATTGTAGGTCAATCAATAAATGTTTGATTAGATTCTTCAACTAATTTACGCGCGGTTTCCAAAGAAAACTGTTTAAAGTTATTACTCCTGATGATAAAGGTTTCAAAATACAACGATCAAGTAATTCCTTTTTTTTAATCCGTAATTTCAGCCGTGACTCAGAGTAAGACATAAAAAAATTCTTTAAATAAAAATTATTAACAAGTTTCGTAGCAAATGCTACGACGCACTACGAAATTGTAGCAGGCATGTTACGGAAAAGCAGTCAAACTCGGCAGCAGAATCAAAAGCAGTATCTCTTCTGCTGGCCCCAATTTTGTGTAGCTCTTGACAAATTTACAGTACCTAACCGAAAAAATTGCTACGAAACAAAAGTTGTCGTAGTACCCTTATAAAATTAAAAGTTTAATAAATATTATGTGGGGTAGTGAGTGATCCTTCTCCTAGTGGTGCACTTTAGGCAACAACATCATAAACTTCAGTGTGTGAAGGCGGCTGAATGATCCTAAGCGGTGGTCGGACCCTATCCTTGCCCTCCTATTATTGGAGCCTGGCGCCAAGCAGCTTGCTGTGTTCCGTCGGTGAGTGGGAGTGCCACAACCTTCTGGGTGAGCTCGCTGCACCGTCGACTCTGTCTACGCCATGTCTGGCTTAGTCTAGAGACAAGATAGATAGAAAGATAACTCTTTATTGCACACCATAAAAGTAACAACAATACAATTTGAAAAGAATGATGTTCAAATTAGGCGGTCTTATCGCTAAGAGCGATCTCTTCCAGACAACCTTTGGGTATAGAATATACTTAATCACAGGAAGGGGGTGACAAGAACAAACTAATTCATTTTTCACGCTGTTCTTGGAACTTCAATGCACAAAAACAACAAGTTTCTGAAATGTCCAAAGAAATAAACCGCGCGCATGTGTCACCGTTATGGAACAAACAACAACAACGAGATGTTCTTACTTTACATGTAAATTAAATAAGTTATTTGATTATTAAATTAAATAGGTCTAATATTTAAACTTCTAGGTAGGTGTGGTACTAGTGAGACATACAATATATGTCAATATTTGAAAGTGAAATATCGGGGGTTTTGCTCTATGGCTCTAATACAAGTATGATAGCATTGATTACTCACACCAATACTAATTTATTTATATTGTATACATATATTGTATTATTATTCTTCTTAGATTTTAAATGATGTCGTGTTAGTTCACGCATCGCATCGAGTGATGTCGCGCCTAATTGGAAGCAAAATTGCATTCGTGTTCGGGCCAATACAAAACGGGATCGTTCGAGCACCAAACTGATATGTATCTACAGGTTGGCCTAAAACATTCGGGGATAAAATTATTTTATTTTATAGAACAAGTGAGTGTTTGTTAATCGCATGTAATAATAACGAGAGATTGTAACCATCTGCACCCTTCCTGCATTATAAACAAATGATGGTCTGTCGCAACTTACGTGCTTAACCACCACCTTGTTCATATTTACTGCTTTTCACTACTGCTACCAAACAGCTTTGCTGCGAGAAAAGGCAGTGTTTTAGTGTGCTTTTTTAATTCACTATCACCATCTAATGTAAGAATATCAAAGAAATACATTAATTAAATAAAAACAATTTTTTTGAAAGGAAATCATGTCTAAATTTTTCAAATGGCCTAGCAGGTATAGGTTGCAGTCACCGATCCGGTTCACACAATAACAAAAACCAATCGTTTCACTCGCCACCTAAAATCAAGCTCAAACCGTAACTCTGGAACCCTATACGTTTATGATATTACAATAATAGAGCACTAGTGGGCCCACTCAAATCGTCGACATCGTTAGCATCGTATCTGCAAGAGTACCTTACACCTCGGGAATGGCCTACTGCCCATAAGGGTGTGGAGTAGTGTTGGCGAAATGGCGGAGTAACCACCTTTTTATAGTGGCGCCCTAACTAGGGCCACCAACAAGCTATAGTTCATCGGGACTCTATACCGGGTGCATGAAACTTTTCACGCTTGAGCACAGAATACTAGTACTTCGTACAGAAGTATGACTTAGCAATTGTATTCAAAGAAATGTCTACTCAATGTCGTCATCAATATGGCGTAATTTAGTTCGCCTCAGAGTCAAGCACATTTTCGTGTAGACACCTACAAAAATCCATTGCAAGATAATTTTATACTTATTGCTCTGGAATATGATTCATAATACACTAAACCTATTCAGTGACGTTATATCACGCGACGCGATAGGGTTGACTGCTACGAGAAGCTTCTAACGCCATCTAGCGCCTCTTTCTAGTACTTTATTCATTCTCGTCTAGCCAGCAACGTAGCCGCGCGGCCGCCGGTGAATAAAACGCACGAGCGTGTCACTGACCGGTAGCGACACGCAACTTGTTTTAGCCCCTAAGTAGGGGCGCCGCGCGTAGGTACGTTTTTGCTACTTATACACAGCCTGGCTTGAGTTAAAAAATCATAATAACGACATTACAAGTGATAGTTACAAGCTTTTTGATACCCAAATGTTATTTAATTTTGCAGATGACATAAACTTTAATTTCATTAAGGATTACTAAAATAAGCGTTTGTAACAATTTGAAATGATAAAATACTTAATTAGATATGAGCACTCTAGGTCACTTACATAAGCACGTCGAAATTGGTTTACTCGTAACTGTATATTTTATTCTTCTAATAATATTTTCCTGGATATCAGCTCGCAGTTTAGACAAACGAAAGGTTTGCGTCCGGTCTACACGTATTTCAACTGAAAAAAACTGCCTTTCATTTTCATGGCGTGTGCAATCCCAAAAAAGCTATTTTCACTGTGGTCCGCCTAGCCATAACCCTCGCACTACAATAAACGTTCGTACGAAACGCAGAAATGCGCAAAATAGTCTTTATCGCGTCGGTTATGAGGTCGCGCGCGGACTTGCAAACGACCGCACTAATGTTAATTGTACACGCAAATAAGATACCACATTATTTGCTATTGATAACACAGCAATTTGTTTTGTATTGTTATCGAAATACGAGCATGTTATAAGAGTTCACTCTGATTAGAGGTGAAAGGTGAAGGATGTTATGCCGCAAGATCTCATCCGTGTTTTAGAAATAGAAGTATTTATACTTAGATTTGAGAATAACTGAAACTTTGATAACTTCATTATAGCCAGGGTCACCGCGGACTCAAGCAAAACGTTGACCAATAAGGTTGATACTTTTAAATGATGAACAGGGCCCGTAGACAAGATGTATCTATTCTAAAGCGAAGTTCGCTAACAAAATGTATGACATAAGCCATTGAAACATCACGTGACTTTTGCATATAGATTGTTACATATATAAATCCTTACCGTAAAAAATATTCACATACAATTCCATTTTTGCTCACTCATCAGTAATAAACTGCAATAATTAACTAAACATAAACAGTAATTGACCAAAACAAATAATCTGATGCTTTGACAGTAACAGATTCCCATAGATTAGCAATTTTTATTAGTTTACTAGCTGTTGCCCGCGACTTCGTACGCGTGGACTCGATGATACAAAATATTTTATACCCCGTCGGCATCCAGCTATCATGTCGTAAGGAGAAGAGAGGAATAAAAATCAAGGTCAATAGGCACTCTTTTTTTAGATAGGTGTTTTTTAGATAGCATGGTTGTGACACCGACTCCAAAACTAAAATTTGTCATATTATATAAGTATCTTTCTAAAAGTGTAAAGGATTTTTTTTACTTTTCAGTTTACATTATTGAAGGCAGTTTTATTCGTTTGTAAAAAAAATAAAGGTAACTTTAGTTTTAGTGTTCAGACAAAGGTTAGACTCAAATCTTCCTACCGCAATAGATGAATGCGGTTTAGCATTTATTTATTGTCCCTAGCCTTCTCAAAGGTCGGTTCGTAAGTTACTACTATCTCGTACAGTTATTTCCTATTATTATTAGGAGCCTGTCGTGTCCCACTACAGGGCAAAGGCCTCCCTACCCTTTCTCCTATAAGTGCCAATTGACTTTGATTTTTCATTAATAATACAGTAATTCAACAAAATTTCGACAAACTGTTTGTGGTGAAAGTATCCACGAACTACTTAGCGTTAAGGTCAGCACCATCAAATTATGACCCCTGAATATAAACGCTTAAGTATCTAAATTAGTGCTGTAGCATGTATGGTATACATGCCTATAAAATATGAACGGTTCTCGCGATTTCCCCAGGTTTCCGTCACCAGATCGTGACTTGGAGACAGTAGGATTACCTTACCAGCCAGCCCAGCCTCAATAGCTACACAATAAAAAAAGTTTTATTCAAATCCGTTAAGTAGTTCCGGAGATTAGCGTGTACAAACAGACAAACAGACAAAAAAATTTAAAGTTGTAGATTCCTATTCTGTTACTATTTTTACATCACCCTCAATTAGTTTTTGGTAAAAATACTCAATGTACAGACGCATCGGTTTTACAGTTTTATTATATGTATATGTATAGATTATTTAAACGTCGCTGTCAAGCTCACGGGACCTTGGTCAATCTTATGGTTAGTCATTTTTTTATAGCTCAGTTTATTTTATCAACAATCTTTGTTGATGTTTATTTGTTTTAGCTGTTAAAATTAGATTTTGTCATACTCACTACCATGATTTATCATAATAGATTATTTCGAAATTTCTAAATTGAGTTTTGTTTCGTCTTGTGAACTGACTTGGCTGTATGGACTGAGGTCCTTTGCTATTTACTTATAAAAATAGATTTTGTTTTCAACTTGCCAGAACTATGACGTTTCTTCCTTATTCTTGAACCTGCGAGAATAAAATTTTAAAAAACGACTGGTAGTTGAGCTGACCATATAAATAGGGCCAAACGGTCTTCAAGGCTCTTTTCCTCTGTCGCCTTCAGAAGACGAAGTTCATCTCCAAGTCATCCGAGTATCGCTGACTAACCTGTGTGAAAAAAGTGTGAAGCCCTTTTACAAGTTTCCTGCTTAGGCCATCACACATTTATCCTCAAGCTATTCGCAAGTTATTATCGTGAGTATTCTTTTCTTCCCCGTTTTGGGTTTACTTTGTGATCATTTTGGTGTCTCAATGACCCATGATAGGTTATGTGTTCATAGTTGCTTTCTATTCCTAGGATCTGGAGGCGTAGAACTACCTTTTGTACAGTTGTGTGGCGTTGGATCAGGACCGTCAGGATGCCCTTCTGCCCTTACATTCCCTTCAAAAACCCCTTACAGGTAATTTTTATACTTTTTATTTTTTTATGAAGTTAGATTTCCTGTTTAAAATGTACTTAATTCTTACATATTAGCAACTAAATTCAATTGTTTTCAAGTGTTTTACTTAGAATTTAGCATTCAACCTTCCGTCAAAGTACCCTTACAACAGTTTTTTAATAATTTAAAGTAATTTGGTACCGTCTCGGGTAATCATTTTAGTACTTACCTTACTCTTTTAACTTATAAGTCAGCCTATTAGATCCCACTGCTGGGAAAAGGCCTCACCTCAACTATGAGGAGGAACGAGCCATACTTCACCACGCGGGCTCAGTGCGGATTGGTGGAGGGGTGTATGTAAGGCAAGTGACAAACCTTACTGTCAGAAGTTATCAAGCCGCCCTAGGGCCTCTGACTAGGCTTAACGACTAATACCACAGATATTAGCCGGGACCAACTGCTTAACGTGCCTTCCGAAGCACGGAATGGTCACCCATCCAATCACGACCGCGCCGTGGGTTGCTTAACTTTTGGTATCACTACCAAAGCGCTGCCGCCACTGCGCCACTCTTTTAACTTACTTACCTATAAGTACCATTACGTACATTACCTATAAGTACCATTGTATAATTGCATTTTATTAATAATGTTAATAATTTTCTTGGTTAAATAAATATAATAACTATTACCAAATTTTTTTTTATAAACAATATTTTGACATTTTGTTGTCGATAGCGAAGTTCGCTGTAGAAAGATTTCCATGTCGTCTAAGGACCCTGTCCTCTGCTACGACATTTCGTAGCAGACTTGACGACAACTTAGCTTTGATAAAACACAATATTTCAACGAGATCTTAGTTTCATTTCATCCCAATCCAAAACCAATAAAGGCATTTACTTTATTAACTATCCAGAAAAGCGATTTTTGTGATATCACATAATTTGTCAGTAATATGCTGATAAATCAATTTACAATTTATTTGTTCATAGTCTCCTTACATACGCTTCTTGAAACATAAATATCAAATCATATTGCTAAGAATAATGGAAAAGTGCTTACCCCGCAAGAAATGGAATGAGCATTGAATTACAAATTTTATGATTTGAATCCTTTAATCTACATTTAGCCTAGTATTTGGGATTTTGCAGCAGATAATAAGCATCCTCTTTTCGCTTCCCGTCGCAGATTAAGCTGTCAACACAGCAATTATTGGATGCCCAAAATCATTTCGTGTAAATTACTGCCGAATTAAATCCATTAATGCGCCTGAAATACAGCCAGCCCAATAGGACACCAGCCAAATTTACGATTGTTAAATAACGAATTACTGAAAATCAAAACTAAAATGTGGAGTTCGGTAGTTCGATGTTTATAATGAACTGGCATAATTACACTTTAAATCCAAGAAAATTGAAAGTTATTGCGAATTATCGCTTATCATCGAAAAAAAATCGTAATAAGCTATAGTACTCCGTCCGACATGGCCGTAGAGAGTGTGACCGTGAGAGAGACCGTGACCGTCTCACCGAATTATGTGAGTGAAGGAACAGAGAGTGCACCTGTGTTTTGCGCACACACTTGTGCACTATAATATCTGCCGCGCAGTCGGCTAATCTCTGTTGAGATTGGCCACTGTAGTCCAAATTCGGCTAGGAGGACATTATTATAGTACTTCGTAATTAGATACAAAACTTTTAATATTTATTAGAATAGTCCCCAAAGCACTCTGTTTCTGCTGTGTCTTTGCGTTATTACGATATGATGTTACTTTAATGAGTGAAAAGTATTAAACATCAGCTAAGTCTAATTGTCTAAGTAACTAGTATACATAATAATAAACGTGCTTATAATAATAAATAAAATTAAAGAGTCTCATTTCTCGAAAAAATAATCTTATTAGCAACGTCTAAGCATAATAAGCTACATAATCGGTACTTGAGACCATCAAAACAAAAGAAGTAAGATGTAAACGTGATTCAAACAACAAAGCCCTACATTAGAAAACGTCGTGAAAGAGCGCGCTTAAAGCTTATCATTTAATAAGACAATGGGAAAAAAATGAAAAACGAAATAGTGATAGCAGTCTTTTTACGGGGGACGTCAGACGAAAACGCGAAGGGACGTTTTTGTTACTCATCGACAGTTCATTCATCTCGAGTGTAACATTGACAGACCTATTGTGATCACGAACAATGGCGGCGCAATGCCCAAATTTGTAATAAGGCACTTTTTCCCTAAACGATACTGGAGAGTGCTGTCGCCTCGTACAAATTTCGATAAGCCATTTGGAAGTTCGACTATGCAATGCAGCAAAATGAAAGCTCCCTTTTAGATGCATTTTTTTGATTAGGGAAACATATTTTTCCATTGAAAATCATCACGTGAGATGGCGTCAAATGTCGGCCTATTATTAAAAATATTATCTCTGATAATATCAATCCAATTGTAAAATTTCCCTTGGTTTCTTAGACATCAGTCATTAGTTTTGATAAGTTCTTAACGATGTACGTTATAAAAGGAGCACATGTTTTATGTTTCACAAATTAAAAATAAAACCTCATCTGTCTTATCTTTTACTAATTAAATTAAAGTAACTGCGCCTCTCTGCGTAAAATAATTGCGAATAGCATGAGACACGACGGCTTCAACTTTGAGTACATATATTTAGAGTACTCGAAATCAATTCTAAAATAAAAACATATGGTGTCAATGGCAATTTATCTAGTTTCTTTGCGTCTCCCGTCGTCAAACATTACAATATCGGATGCATTTTACTGATAATTTTAAAGAAAAACCAATTATTGCTTTACTTGACTATTTCTTTCCCAATAGGCATCTCTACTAGAAGGCGTGAGGACGAACCAATCAGATTATTAGCTCCTCCACTAGTCACTATTTCTCTGAAAACGTTTTATTCCCCAAACGCGCTCTGTGCCTGAGTAACTGAAGGTTTTATGAAGATTTATACGGCGGAATGAAAAAAGTCTTCCATGTTACATTACGTCATATGTTTGGATAAAGCGCGAAAGCACTTCACCCTTTCTTTCTCGGGGAACGTTGCGATGGTATTCAGAAAATTTGATTTTGTCTGTGATATTGTCTTTTATAAAAGGTGTCAGGGGCAATGTCTCAGGAAATGTGAGAAATACGAAATGGTTGCAGCAACTTAATGGTTGTAGAACGGTGAAAGTTTAATTTGTAATTGTAAAAACAAGACTGCGCGCGCAATGTCACTTTGACAGTTCAAGTACCTATCTACCTCGTATAGCTTGGGAAAACATTAGGTTTTGTGCCACCAAGGAAAAGGAAGAAGTAATGGTTTCTCACAATACTATTTAGTTCAATATATAACACATAAAAATATATAACACAAGTATTTAAATATTAATTTCTAGTAAATATATTACATAAGTAGGTAGGTTGCTTTTTGTCCTGCCTGGTATTATAAAAATATCTAGGTACCTGTTAACTAGTATAAAACTATCGATAATAGAAAGAAAGAACACAGGTCCTTTTATTTATTTTGATGTAGCTACATTTGATGTAGTCAACGTAAACAATAAATGTAAGCACATCCTTTTAACACACGTTGATGCGTACTAGTTATTGAAGCTGACTGTACCTCTCTTAACATTTGGAGAAACGTTTCCTACTTGATCATTTAATACCCGTAAATTAGGTTTTTTGAATTTATCCTTTATTAATAATTTCGTAAGCGCATATTTTTTTATTATGATATTTATGAACGCAAATCCAATTTCTGCGAGTCCGATTTCTGCTTAGTTGTAATGTTAATTTAAATAATTTGTTTGTTATTTAAAATGAGTAAATAAAAGATTTAAAAACGCGCTGTTCTTATCCAAATTGACGACACTGATAAACTTTGAATGATTACATCACACTTGTAAACAAGTTAATGAGTGTATGGTTAATTAAACACAAGCACACCGCCTTTTAGTTTTGCAACATGTATTTTTAACAAGTTTGCTCTAATTTAGTTTGAATAAACACTGAATATTCCGCATACGTTTACCGAAAGAGGTTTCATACGTTTAATTTTAGTATTTTTGCTAGCGAATTCAACGAGTAATGCTAAACTGTCCGCTCACACAGTCACTTTATTATTTCACATGTCTATTTTTCTAATAATATTCGTTGTTAAAAGCAAAAGCAATGGAAGCAATTATGCAAATTATATTTATTTTTTTATTAGGCAAACTGTGATAGATGTTTGTTGGAACTTTCAAAAGTTAAGTTAAATCATGAACAAAACAAAATATTAATTTTAATTAAAAATAAAACTCAAGTAACCATAGCAACAAAAGTTTATGTTGCATCTGTCAAAATGTTTAAACAACAAAAAGTTAGCGCGGGACTAGCGCGTGCATAAATCACGATTAAGCGGCGTTAAGGCGGTTGCATCCACTTACCTTGCAGTTGTTTGTTGCAGGGCAGTGCGAGTGAGACGGCGTGAAAATGCGTTTAGCAACTTTTTGGGAGCGCTCGGTGGGCGCAGCGCGACGCGCGGGTACCAGCGTTTTATTAACTCACGGAGGCTGCGAGCGACCCCCCGCCCCGCGCCCCGGCGCATGTGCCGCGGCCCTCCAATGGCGGCCCTGTTGCTTCTGACGGCGCGACGTCAAAACGCAACCTATGAATACTATTAATCGTCGATTCGGATGATTACCATTCCGTAAAAAAACTCAAACACTTATTCGTCGTCAAAGCAAATCCGTCGATTCCCATTTCTTAAATGTAAAACAGTAAACCCTAAAACATGCAGGCCTTAAATAGCCTTGACTATTCAGTGTGTTGGAAACCGTAATTAAAATCATTAAGTCCAACCACAGCGTTAATCAGCTTAAGTAACCGCGCTCGCGTCGACGCCAGAATGTATATTAAACCGGCAAAACGTATACTGACTCTACCTTTTCAGTATCAAATAAAGGTTTGGAACAGGGGATGAATGAAGTAACAATGCAAGAAGGAATAACAGTCAACCTAGAAAACCCAGCTCCTTCAATATTGTAACTGTAATGGCTAAAGCATGACGTTACCTACGTGGTTTATACAGATGTTTATGTTTATTGCCTGCTGAAAACATAAAAGCAGCAAAAATACGTTTATATTGGGAAACTACTCGTAAGCCAAAGTAATGACATTTCATCCACATTTGTTAGGAAAAACAATAACAGACAGATAATAACAATAATAATTATGTAAATTCCAAATTCTTGTCTCATTCCGGGTAAGCTGGAGCCTCTGACAAACAGACGGAAGCGTTGCCACAACAATGGGGATCGGGTTCTGTGGACGCTTTGTGTTATGGCAAACTAACAATAATACTTACATGTATCATTTCAGTGGCACTCACTCGGTGTTATAAAATTAATTGTTAATCTTACAAATGACTGTCTTCCTAAAAAGACAAAACATGGCACAACTTTAAACTGACACTTTATATGACGTCTTATCGACAATGTGTACGCATAATTTGATCTACTAAGATTTATTAATCTTAGGTTAGAGTCAAGAGCAAACCCATTTCGAATAAAATAAAAAATGACACATGGGGACTGGAAAATGTCCTGCGGATATTAGTTTATGCAACATGCAACAACAGTAACCTAGGCGAAATCTACATAGATTCTAAAAATCTCACAGCAATCTAAAATTCGTCTCGGATCAGTACTTGGGTAAAACGAAAGAACGGAAAACCACGCAGAACTACGCAACAGGAAAAGCTGCACGTAAAACCTAATAAAAAAATAAACAGTGGAAAAATGGAAAACCTTCCAATATCAGCGTATGAAAAGGAGTTCATTGCTCTGATATTTTCTAATAAGCTGTACCGTATTTTTGTCACGCAAAATAACAATCAAAATGTTGTTCAAACAAGGTCTGAAACGGGCGGAGACAGTTTACGCAAACTTTGCCTGTTTAAAATGCACAAAATCCTCCTTGTGCCCAACTTTTGCCCACTAAACCTCCATCAGAACGTACAAGCTGGATCTAAATCTCTTAAATACGGTGCCCAGATATTTATGGCATGACTAATATAGCATAAAATACTTCAAAAGCGATTCCGAGTGGTTTCTTTCACCTACTTGGATAATTACTTAATTAATAAATAAACACAAGTCTCATTATATTATAAGTGTAATTAATTGCACAAGCTCGTCGCTAACGAAAACAAAGATATTTACTTACGTAAATTCGTACCTACGAAAACATATTTAAACATTTTTCCTACTCCTTAATGATAAGCTCCGAGCGGGCTTTTCAGTGGGAAAAATAATCAGATGAATGAATGCCCTTGAGCATTCCAGCCCTGTCCTTTGAGAAAAGATTTCCGAGATAAACAAAAATGTATGCTGAAGAACCAGAAGGGAGCTTCCATAAAAGATTTTTTTGTATAAATTAAGTTTGTCTATAACGAACAGAATTTCGTGGTACCCAAAGGTCGACTTGAATACGCCCGGAGCTCGTCAAAACATTGGCGGCTACAAAACGAAATATCAATAACCTTAGAACCCAAAGTTATATTGCTCGCAGTCTTTTAGGCGTATTTCCCTCTCGTATCCCGCAGAGGGTCAAGCAATAAACATAACAGCAGAACACCATAAAACGGATGCAAAACGAAAAAGTTTACTAATGGCAACATAAATTAATTAAACAATTTACCCATTACGCTTGAAATAACTTCGAATAAATGAATACGTACATGTAACCGAATCAGACAAGTTTAATTATCGTAATCCCATGCTTTACGTTACGCTACAAAATTAGGCTTAAATCTGGCTCAACCTTCGTCAAAAGCGGACAAGCTAAAAGTCAATCTAGCAAAACGGGACCTTTACCACCATTTGTGGTACTCGTTAACTTTGGTATATAAAAGCTAACATTCTTCTATAGTTTAATAATAAAGTAGGTAATAATTTCTGCTTCTGACACCTACTAATGATCTTTAGAACTTTCAAACAGCTTAAACACATCATGCTTCAGCAACACAATGTATGTTTCTATTAGGCCAGCATTAGTAAAAACTTTTAATGAAACATTTTGTTATTTTTTCACTAAAACAAAATACGCTGGTAATTGAATTTTGTTAATTAGGTAAACACATAAACTAGTTTTAGAGCCAAAGCGACTGGACCAAACTAAAGACATTAAAAGGGTCAGCCGTAAGCGCAGGTGTGTAAAATCAAATGTAGACACGTAAATGACTATTGGGTCGAAACCCATTTGCTTAATCCTCTGAAGGCTTTACTATACCTTTGCCTATACAACAAGTAGGTACGCTTTCAATAATGTCCTGGCTGGAGTGTTCGCTGTACATTTTAGGCAAATTATCTATCGAGTTGGGAAAAATATTCGGATGCAGATCCTGCGCTATACAATTTAGGAATACGGGACCGAAACTCGTAAACGTAAATTCGTTCCTAAGCTGCAATGCCTTACACGAAACAGTGTAGGCTTTCGTGTGTGTATTTAGAGCAGCACAGACGTTAGAGACCTCGCTGCAGACTTAAAGACAAGCAGAGAACCCACCTTTGCTCGCGGCAACAGTACTCGACTTCAGGCGTTGGAGTTAAACTCAGCTGAGAAATTAATTTAGCATCGTGATTGTGCGCGACTCGTGTTGGGAATGGATTAAATGATATTGACATAACCTTTGTTCGTTGCATATGCGAGTACTAGTAGTAGTAGAGTACTTAGTAGTATAGCTTTATGGTAATAAACGCGACAGACGAAAACCCACATCTATTCATTACTGGCTGTCCTTACCCCTTAAATGTAACTGCCAATAATTCGAATATAGCAATATGTGGGAAGATTTCATGAGTTTACTTATGTAAGTATGTAATTAATTTAAACCTTCACGTATCATGTTTCCAGACGCGGGTCTTATAGGTTTGACAGGTATAATGTAATAAGTTATGTATATGCAAATGTACACACACACACACACGTAGTACTTACCTTTACTTCAACTGTTTAATTTATTATCTTACTCAAAAATGTGTTTGGCATTACTGCTCACTTTTTATAACATCAGTTATTGTAACAATATGTGGAAGAATTGACGTCTGTCACACAGTTTCTTTGTAAACTAGTATAGACGTCAATAATTCCCATCTTTAAACTGAGTCCTTTGTTAGAATGGAACATAAATTTCTAAAGAAAACTTGTATGCCTTTAAGAACTAATAAAGTTATTAATAATATTATTATTAATTAGTTATTGACATACACAAAATCTGTTCGTCACTGCCAGATATGCTGAACCAGTTTAAATGTTATCATTTCGGCGTAAATGCTCATATGACATACGCAACGTAGATGCCTATAAACTGAAAACATAAAATTTTATATCAAAGCTATAACAAAACAGATGTAATAGCAATAGGAATGATCGTATTTACGACTCACCGTCCATGATATGTCGCTCAAAGGAAAACCAGTCATGCATTGGAATAAAGTAAACAAGGATTCCAATGACGAACCAACAAAAAAGCGATTCCGGTAGATAGTAAGAAAAAACGGGCTCCTAGTAAATGTCAGCTCGAATCCATCTTTGGCTTACCAACAAAGAATTGGCCGAGGTCCATTATGATAATGAAAGTGACTCCCGTTTGTCTTAAAGTCGTAGCTCAATTTGCAAGGCGAGAGATAAACGTTGTTAAACTGTCGAAGTTCGTGACAAAGCCTGAATAATGCAGATTACACTGAGAAAAATACGGCCGCAGTCAAATCTGCATATTTTATTGGGCCCTCTTCAATGCGCTCCTCCATATCCTCCGTTTATAATGAAATCTGCTCATTCGGACTTCCACTTGGACCTTTTTGACGACTTTTAATAGAGGCACTCACATACAAACTCCATTTTTGTTTTTATCTATTAATTTCAAAGTCAAAAATTATTTATTCAATTTAGGACACAAATTGCCACTTATGAACGTCAAAATTAATATCAATCAATTATGGCCCATATGGAGCCCAGAACATGTCTCCTTATCTTTTGAGCCCTACTAGCGCTTCAAGACAAGACACAGACAATCTAGCAAGTGCTGAGAAGAAACGCCGGAACAAACTCAGTCACCACTAGCTGCCACAAAAATAAAACAAATCAAAATAAACAGGTAGGTACATCAGTTTGGTGCAGGCTGGACTGTCCATACATTCTCGTCATTAAGATAGTCTTGAATTTTATAATACCCCTTCGACATTAGGGTAGGCAACATAAAAAGCACAACATCTTAGACCGTCAAAACATTCTCTGATATTTTATGCTTCGCCAACCCTGAAATGGAAATGTCTTAAATGTATTGCACCGTCTTGCCCTTCAAACTGAATATTAACTGACTGGAAAGGTACCTTGCAAAATGGACACCTGAATTATGTAACACAGACGACGCGATGGGACGAGACTGTTAATCGTATCGTGGTACAAAATGCATCTTTTGGTTTATCAGAATTCTAATTTCAGCGGTCATTCGTCGTGATTTTTGCTTACCACGTGACGTGTTTTCCTCAATTGTTATCGCATTAATAACTGCATCCGCTCATGCCAAAGCCAAATGCTAGACGCAATAGGTACGTGAAAGTATGTAGTAATTTATCTGAACCGCTTGGACAAGGAGCGGGGTGTCCAGCAGAGCAAAACTAATCGCTGATAGAGTGGTGCGCGCTTGCCAACGGTCCAGCTATTGATTTCCTACATCTAGGCCTCCTGATACATAGCTTCCTGATTCGGGAATCGATTTGTTTAGGTGTGCTGTTTCGTTTGTGTTCTTGCTATCAAAAATGCACGAGTATTGATTGATGATAAGCGTTCGATTGCATGAACTCGATTTTGAAAATACACAGAATACAAAATAGTCATACAAAATACACAGAAATCACTGTCAAATATCTACTTCAGAAACTGAGCATCAGGCTATTAATGAAACCTTTCGAAAATATGAATGTTAGTGTGATGAGCACGAGAAGTTTACCTAAGGGCTCATTCACACGGGATCCGACATTGACGATTCGTCAAAATACAGAATACGTCCTCGTGTGAACGAGCTCTAAGTCGTTTATAAACGTATATAAGTATGACTATCCGTTATCCTAGTTGCCATGGCACAAGAGCTCACGCTTAGTTTGGGGCTAGTTAATTGGTGTATTAGCAGGCCTGTGTATCTCCCCGCGGAGGTAGCAAAAACGTACCTACGCGCGGCGCACCTACGTAGGTGCTAAAACAAGTTGCGTGTCGCTACCGGCCAGAGCCACGCTCGCGCGTTTTATTCACCGGCGGCCGCGCGGCTACGTTGCTGGCTGGACGAGAATGAATAAAGTACTAGAAAGAGGCGCTAGATGGCGTTAGAAGCTTCTCGTAGCAGTCAACCCTATCGCGTCGCGTGATATTACGTCACTGAATAGGTTTAGTGTATTATGAATCATATTCCAGAGCAATAAGTATGAAATTATCTTGCAATGGATTTTTGTAGGTGTCTACACGAAAATGTGCTTGACTCTGAGGCGAACTAAATTACGCCATATTGTTGACGACATTGAGTAGACATTTCTTTGAATACAATTGTTAAGTCATACTTCTGTACGAAGTACTAGTATTCTGTGGTATTAGTTGAAACAATTTATTATTTACTTTATTAATATATTAATTTAATTTATTAATATTTGATATTAGTGCTACGGCAAAATTGCTTCGTTATTCTGTTTTCGTCAATTAAGATAAACATATAACAACATTTATTTTCTTTTCACTCAACAATAGAAACCGTTATTGAATACGAGTACCTACTTATATGCAGGCTTGTATAGAGGTTATTTTTCAATGCAATTTCTGCAAATGCAGGCCATCCGGATTCGAGTTCAATTGATAAAAAGTCAACATAAAAGTACTAATTAACAAAGATGAAATATAAATACGATCATGAATTCTGACTGAAGCACTTATTACACCACCCTATTGTAACTTCCTAACTAGGATCCTACATAGGATCTTCAACTAGGATCCTAGTTAGTATCCTACAATAGGATGGTGTAATAAGTGCTCAAACTACAGCTCATATTAAAACATCTATCAGCTTCACGTGCATTTTCCGATTTTCCCGATTTAATGGACAAGTTCAAGTCTGCACGAGACTTCCCGACGTAAACAACTCTTCGAGCTGTGTCTTGCAATGAACGCGATTTTATTTGCTTTTAAACAGAAACAGACTCCGGACTTCCTTAATGAATTAGTGAATAATTACTTTAATGTTTGGCAGGACTCTCGTTGAGCTATTCTGCGCAGTTGCTGAATACTCTCAGCTAAAGCAAAACTGAAGCTTTTACTTGATTCATATTACAAGTTAAGAACTAAATTAGGCAGCAGAGGAAAATTATTTAAACGTGTTACTTTTGGCTAGGCAAGCTCACTCCATGGATGCAAACGTTTGCCTAGTAAAACGTGTACAATCTTGTATACCTACTAGTCATTTGTAAAAAAACTGTCGAAACTCGAAATCTGTACATATCCTTGCCACAAAAATATCCCCCAGGCCTTAGTTTTGGTTAGGGAAGTACAAAAATGTTGTATGTATGTTCTCTATAGACAAAAAATCAGGTAAATGAATTTTAATGTGCATACCACAATCTTAACATGAATAGTCCGGAGCACAACTTAGCTGTTATCTTTTCAATAGAATAAGTACATCCAGAAATACAGGAAGATCTCTCTTCACCATATGAAATGGTAAAAATAAGATGTCCTATAAACTGGGCGCGTCGGTATGAGTCGCAAAGCCGCGGGTAACAGCTAGTGCCAGAATAAGACAAAAAATTAATACGTTTCGATATTTCCAATATGTGCTTATTAATAAATGAAATATGAAGAGTCTCTCGATTTAATGCTACTTTCCGAAACTATTCAACTTAAAACCTTCCATTTCATTCGCTCAACTCTTTAGTAGATCCAGTTTATTCAGTACTAATCATTACGTAGAATCAGCTAACTTTGCTATATTTTCCAGCGCATATACTCGCTAAACTCAGCTTCAATGTTTATTTTGTATACTGGAAACCACTTTAAACAATTGGTAGAGTTAACCAAACCTTTTAAGTTGGTTTAAAATTTTCTAGGTAAGTCAACGATTTACGTTTTTAATTTTTTTTTAAAAGTTAGTGAAGCCTTTATTCTCTTTTCCATTCCGTTAGCTTCCATTGCATCCTATATTCGCATCTTGGAGTAAAAGCTTTCATTCAGTAGTAAGTTTTTCAAGGTTTTATGCTAATTTGGACGCATTTTATGCATTGAACTAAATAATCACGTCCAATAAAGTGGTAAACTACCTCTACAATTGTCTACATTTACATTGACATGCCTAGTTAGATGTACTTAATGTCGTCATCCGGTAAAGTTTGTAAGTAAAAATTAGGCGCTCGCTTATATTAATATTACTTATTTATCATGTACATTGCCTGCTCTGGCTATCCCTATCGGGCTCGATAAAAGACCAGTTTTTATATTCCGGACTCGAGATTCGAACTTGCGATCATATTAAATAACTCAATATAATATTATATCATTTATTATAATAACCCTGAAGATATTAATACTTAAACAAAACTTCGTAACAATAAAAGCTCCACAAATTCTGCAGTCAGCGGAATTTACATAAAACAGACTGGTGCACATTATTGAAACTAGAATTGTGGGTTTGGGAGGCAATAATTCGATAGAGCAGTCAAGCGACGCCCTGTGGCTTTCCCATCGGCTTTATAGGTACCAGTCAGTTTACTTCCGAGCAAGACGTGTATTTTCAATAGCATTAGTGCATTTCCCTTGAACCGCATGGCAATTGATTTAGGTGTTCTTAGTTTTTGGTGCGTTTGACCACAAGATCTAGAAAATCTAAGACAACTCAATTTTGAACTATAAAACGTTGGAGTAAGGTGCTCTGTCATGAATATGGCTGAGGAGGTTCAGAACTAATAGCTAATGGTTCGAACAAAGCTGTGCCGTATCGCGGCGATTTATGACAAGTCTGGGGGACCTCGAATGCACGCCGGCAGCTGAAGTGACCACATTTACATCTCCACCGCATGCTTGTTTGATTGATTGTGTGAATTTATTAGTTGACGCCTTTACGGTACACAGGCACGAACGAGTAAACTTGAAAATCTAGTCGTACCTATGTCAAAGATAATAATCATTATGATTTTACCAAAACACTGCAAGAGAGCACATTGTAAGTTACAAAATGTAGTTGAAAAGTATATTTGACGGACATTTTAAGTCCGTTGTTACTCAGTTTAAGAACATCATCCCATTATAATAATAAAAACACTTTATTAGCGCCACAAGTTAGATTATCAAAATTACCCGCCAAAATGTAATAATTCCTTTGGATTCCAAAAAGGCACACATTATGTTATAGTGTTCGTACTTCTTAATGAAAAAACTAAAAGCGCCGCCTGTCACCGACTAAAAAACTTTGAATCTCAGATTTGTAACAAAAAAATGTGACAAGTCATCAAATCTACATATTTTATTAGAGTCTCCCTCGCCAACTCCGACCCTCTGTTGGTTGGGACCGTTCTCTGCTAGTGATGTCATCAATTTCAATAAATTTTCTAGAGCATCGACTATCGAAGAAAGTTTTCTTTTTAAATTCTTTCTCGGAATTTAAAAAGTTATTTTACGGTCTATATCTCTAGATCAAATGAAACCTGTTTTTTTTAAACTAAAGTTGTAAGAAGAAGAGTAAGATGCAATACACGTAATACTTTTCAATGTCAAGAAACTAATTGTCTAACTCGTATATTAGTTTGGTTACGTACGATTATGAGCATATAATGTACACATTGTAAAGAATAAGAGTTTTACTTCCGCAATCAGACAGAAAATGTTAAGAAAAACTTAAAGACTTTTTTGAAACATCGACATCGATGAGGCTAGAAATTGCGGCCGGTAAGCCCGGTCCAATATTACAGGACTCTCAAATAGGTATCAACGCCAGCCGGCCGACTGCGGCGACACTTCATAAAGAACACTTTTATACTCAAGCCTTTTATTTATGATGCCCCCACATCTTCGGCTTCTTTTATTGTCTGCTCTACGTGTTATTGAATTTCCAATTTAAATGGCAGACTGCGTTTTTATGTCTAGACTTGTTAATTTTTAACAATCGAGCAATTTTTTCTGTAAATGTACTGGGTTTTGTGAATTCACATTGCTTCGGCTTCTCTTTGTTAAGGAGAATAGTGATTACCTACGTCGTTTGTATTCGACAATGGATTCAAACAAATTATTTGAGACTGTGAAAAGAGAAACAAATTGTTTACGCAAACTTAAAGTTAATTTCGGGTCGGTCGAAGAAATACTATTAGATTTACTGAAAGGTTTCTGGAAAAAGCATACTAGATGACATTTTGTGGAACAATTACATTTAAAAGAAAGAAAATGAAAACGGAGACAAGCCAATGATACGTAGCGACACTAAAAGCAACATAAAACCGCTGTAAAAGGAGAATAGGGCAAATCAGTGTAAAGGCCAGTTACACAATAAACGTAAAAAAAGAAATTAAGCAATCAAACGGCACCACATCTTCACAATACAGTAACAAAGAATTAAAAGAGTTGCTATATATTATTCAAATAGAGACTGGCGGGTCTTTTTACTGTGGAGTGGCGGTTGCGCGGTACAGCGCTCCGCACTTCGGGACGTGACCGAGCCGAGCTGCCTCTGGATATCAGAACTTCCACTGGAAAAGACCCAACTTCAAACAGAACTTCAAAGGAACTCTACCACCAAGTGTTAAAGTTCAGATTCCGCTAAATGTAACTGGCAAAATAAAACGGATAAGTTGGCGCCTAGGGGCTACTAGCTACATTACATTATTAGCTACCTAATCCCCGTTCAGAATAATTATATTCTATTACACACTTGCAGCTTCAGGTTTTATTTTTGAATATGTAATCTACTTAAAATATTTTGTCGATAAATGTTAGCCTACAATACGCTGCACCGAGTAAACGGTACTAGTTCACATAGGTAAACCTCAAATTTCTGGATTTATTCCTAAAAGGTAAAGCCTCTATCTCTTCCAGATACTCTTAGTCACGTGTTGAATGTTTTATTCCAACCAGTGAAATGCCACCAATGGCTCCGGGCCGAATTACTTACTTACAAAAACTGTAAGGTTGGAATAATAAAATAATGGTCATCTGATACACGCACGGAAATACAATTTTGCCTAAAATTAACTAGGTACTTACATATATGAACATTCGTTTAGTCTTTCGGGTACCCAACAAAAGAACCATAAGCAGGAACAAAATAAAATAAAAAGCAATAGCGATTGTCACCCAAATAGTCGAGTCGTATCAGTTATGTGAAATCGCCAATACATTACACTTATAGAGTAACATTGGGACGCCGAATTGTCGATATATCAAACGATACAGAAAAATGTTCATAAGCTCGATACGATATTTGAGTTATAAGTGCTACAGTCACATACAATATCCAAGGTGTAGTGAGTATTAAAAGGAACAGCAATGTTCTATAAAAGACACCTGCGGTCTCATAAAAAAGTCCTGATATTGCGCGAAATTGCTTCACAGTTCATTGCGTGTTTTCATTTCCTACAAAAAAAAAGATTGCAAGGTGATTCTGAATTATTTGATGGTTGCAAATGTTTGCTTTCTTACCCTCGTCACGATAACGATCGCTCTACTACGATTAAACACATATTTTGTAGACTTGAGGTTTAGTAAAATATGACATGGGCTGAACCCTCTTAGTTTGCAATATTGTACGCAGCTCGTTTTATTTAACCCTCAGGTACATAAATACACAGTCTGAAAGGTGAAAGACCGTAAACTTAGAATAACATTATGCATAGTCACCACTTACACGGTTGGAGTAAGTTTACGAGTAACGAGTATGCCTTATTTCTGAGCTCTTTGAAAGCAGTTTCTATAAAAAGTACATAGATAAACTGCCGTCAAAGTAGTAGATACCTCAGAAAGAGTTTAAAAATAAATCACTGGATCTGTTTTGCAAAAAGTTATTTTACTCCGCAATATAATTTTAAACGTCTAATCTAATGATTGATTTGGTTAGTAATTCTACATATTGCTGATCTCTCTCTCTCTCTCTCTTCCATTGACACAACATTACCACGAAATTTAAATTGAATTTGCAAGGATGGGTCAAGTTTCACACCTGTTCAAGTCTCCCGGACTCCTTTGCTGATATAACAGGTTACACCGATCGTGGTCACAGGCGGACTACATTGTTACACTCCAGTCAGGCGAGGTTGACTGCCTCGGTCTAGTGGTCAGCACGCTAAGTACTATTCACGAGGTCCCGGGTTCGAATCCCGGGTCGGGCCGAGAGTGTTTGAGTTTTTCTGTCTTGAAATTACTCAGACACAGCTCCGGAGTCAGGAAGTTGGTGGTGTTAATACCCCCGTGTCTCGGAAAGCACGTTAAGCCGTTCGTGCTGCGCCTGATCTCACTACGGTCATGTCGGACTGCCGTCTCACCGAATTATGAGAGTGAAGGAACAGAGAGTGCACCTGTGTATTGCGCACACCTTTTTGCACTATAATATGTCCTGCGCAGTTGGCTAATTTCTGTTGAGATAGGTCGCCATAGTCGAAATTCGGCTAGGAGGACATTACACTCCAAATACTACATGTTATACTTTAAATTGTTAAATTCCAAATTATATATTCATTTGTAGCTATCTCATTCCAAACTCTTGATTTTTGGTAAATTCAAGTTGACCTTGCTGGGGGCGCAAACAAGCGGTTAGCAAGTTCGCGGCGCTCCGAGTTAGTTCTGCGGGAACTAAGATGAACCCCTGGGCGATGCCAACTTGGCCCACGTATATTGGGCCAGAATGGATGTTTGATGAGTGCTACATCCCTATTCGGTCTTGCGAGGCATGTATTTGCAAACTCTGATAAGCATTGACCAGTGGGAGATGCTCGATAAACAGTATTAAGGAATGTATATATTGGCATCGTAGCTTGGATAATAATGATGAGGCATAGCAAATACGATATGAGACGATGTCAGTATTAATGACATAATTTTTGTAAGATTTGTGTGTGACAATTAACAAACTTTTTGACTGTACGTGTTGCAGAGAGAAATAGAACAGTGTGTGTTTCTTGCCTTTGTGTTGGTATACGTACAGTATAGTAGTAGTACCCGCAATTTCGTATCTACTTAATACAGCAAATAGATGTAATGTCTTAAACAATACCGACTGAAAATACTGACAGTTAAAGTTCACTTTAGATTACACTGTTGGTTTCTAATTAAATATATTTTTTAAATTGAGCCAAACGCCTATGCCGAGAATATAATCGCAATCGTTTTCAACATTAATGCACGACTGAAACCCCTGAATTTGGGCAGCTCCTCTCAAGCGAAGTTTCCTCTAAGATTCACTGTTACTTCCACAAATTTATCGGTAAAAGGCTCGCATAAAATCCAGCTAGTGTAGGCCGCGGAGCGAAAAATTAGTTATGTAGAACGAAACGACGTTTGATTTTAAACTTTGTTCTAAAAGTGGAGTTTTCATTATGCGAATTCATTAACACTGCATCGGGATGGAATTCTGAATTCCATTGAACTGTGGACGGACGCGGTTCGTAGAAATCGAGCTGAAAAGTTGGATGGAAAATACCTTTTTGCTTTCTGGTTCAGAGTACTCCATTCTGTGCGCATTTCTGATTTGTTTTTAAATTCCACTGTTTGAATTTCTAGCCATTGACGTAGTTTGGAGTGTACTTTACGAGTGTTGAGTAAGTAGCTTTGAAAATACAAAAACTGTTTAAAAAGTTCAAAGAAGAATTTTGTTGCTCTACATTTCCCGGCGACTGTTTCCCGTTTTCACTGAAAATGCAGTATCAGTAATTTGCATAACTTTTATTGAATAAGAAGTAAATTATACTAGGTCGTATTGTGCAGCTTCTAAACATGAAACTATATTTTGATCATTAAAAATTTAATTTAAGCTCGTCATTATCATTTTCAGCCGTCATCAGGACGTCCATCATACATAGGCCTACCGCACAGATAATACAAATAGCTAACCTGTACCCACAGATTCGCAAAACAAGGTGTTTTGACCATCGTGCTGGTAGATAAGTGCCGGTTTAAACTCATGTAATAAATACATTTCTCATTATTAAGTTTCGAAGCATACCCAAAACTATTAAATTACCTAGGTAGGTAGTAAGAAACTAGGTATTTTCTTAAGGATCTAGATAAAAATGAAATTTGTTAAATTTATCATCGTCTGGCTTAGTTTAGTCAAGAACCAACCCTTTCAAAATAAAATCATATGCATGTTTTTTTAATAAATCGTTTTACGCATGCAACGTGCAGCTAAAACTTAAAGTATTCCTATGTGTAATACACAATACCCAACCTTTCATACATACACATAATAACTTTGGAATCATAGTTGTTATGTTACTAAATACAATATTTTTCTGTAGATACAATTTTTTTTTAGCAAAATATGCTTATTCTGAGAAGCTTGCTCAATATATTACCGTATGTAGATACGTATATTGAGAACTCATCTTATGTAATTTATTCAGGTAATTAGTCTTGTTGGTGTGGTTATTTTCGAATTACAACTTATTCACAAAGTAGAGGCGTACATGTTAACTACTCACTCGGATGGCTTGACTTGCTGCCTAACCAACCGGAAAGCTATCCGAATACAACTTGTAATACTGGTGTACTAGTCTTATTATGTATGTAACGAGTAATTTTGTTCTATAGATTCCATGTAAAGTTAGTAGGAGATTTTTCAGTGGATCAACAAACTCCATTTACCCAAAATTGATCCATATTTTTTATTCGTTTATTTTATTTTAAGACTGTGACAACTTTTTTTATGGGTCACAGCAAAGCTTTGCTTGTTTTTCAATTATTTGCCGATATAACATACACGTTTACGAAAGAGCAATCCACTTACCATACAACTTATCAAAATAATCAGACGAAAATAAATACTAGATTAATTTCTTTCAAAATGTAATTGTTCTAAATTCAATTACTCGTTAAGTAGTCGTAAGTGTTAGTTATGTTTTAACAAAAGGTACCTACCTACTTAATTTTATTTTTAGCTAGTAATATTAACTCTCTACGTCGTGTACAAAAGTGTGTAGAAGTTACTTACTTCTAGCTTTGGCAACTCAAAATATCTCTGCTGATTCCACCCACAAATTAGAAAGAATGTGTGAGTGTGACTCGACCGCTTTTGTATGAACGTGAACGCAATGTGCACGAGAATTTACAAAGATTGGCGACGTAGCGTGGATCACCTTCGTGCATATCAGCGCAGGAAGTAGGGGTTAAAGAAATAGTCCAAATCAGTCAGAAATCATTATTATATTACTACTAGCTGTACTAGCAGCTATCGGGTTTGAAAGTCTATAATGTTTTTACCGTATTCCATAACCATTTCAAGCGTTTGTTGTTACCGTTATTTGTATCGAGCGAAAAACGGGCCAACAAACACTTTAGTTGTTTGGGAGCCCCACTTAATTGTTTATTTTATTCTGGTTATTTATTATAGTAGCAACAAAAATACAACATGTGAAAATTTCAACTGTCTATCACGGTTCATGAGATACAGCCTGGTGACTGACGGACAGACGGACAGTGGAGTCTTAGTAATAGGGTCCCTTTTTAAGCTTTTGGTACGGAACCCTAAAAAAAACTGACCTACATATCAGTTTCATAGTTGAACCGGGTGCAGACACAAATCTACCGCGCTCGACACTCATCTGACGGGCATCGCAGCAGGGAAGCCATTAACGACGCATTACGACGATGTCACCGACTTTTCCTGCCCCTGCAGAAATATAAGGCTTTTAAGTCTTTTCCGATGTAAAATAAACTTAATCATTTTATAGTAAAAGAACTTTATTTCATTTAAATCTACGGCTATAAACGTTATAACTGTAAGTAAATACTGCAATTGTACGGTCAGACGGAGATCGGTTCCGTTTTATTCATTTTAAGGTACGGAACCCTAAAAACAACAGATTCAAGCAAAACTAGTACAATTTCATTGAACGTGCGTGCAGATGCAACTGCTAAAATCCATCCGACAAGTCGTCACCGGGAAAAATGGACGCTGCCAAAAAATTGCGCTGCGCGGGCAAAAGGATTGATGCAGTTATTTTTAACACACGTCTTAGGCACCATTATTTCTGAAAATGAAACAGATAACAAAAAAACCGGCCAAGTGCAAGTCGGACTCGCGCACGAAGGATTCCGTACCTATACAACATTAAACACTATATTATGACCTGTTTAAGTTTTTAAACGAAAAAAACACGTTTGTATGGGAGGCCCCATTAAATATCTATATATTTTTAATGTTTATATATAACTTAATATTCTGTAAATATGTCAAGCGTCTGCGTATTGCCGTTTATTAATATGGAGCCCTCCTTAAATATTATTATTATTTTAATTAAATTATTTATTTTTAAGTTTTATATTGATATCCTGTGAAAATTTCAAGCGTGTACCTGTTGCCATTGTTAATGTAGAACAAAAATTGCCAAAAAAATCACATTTGATTTATGGGAGCCCCCATTAAATATTATTTTTATTCTGTTTTTAGTATTTGTTGTTATAGCGGCAACAGAAATACATCATCTGTGAAAATTTCATATGTCTACCTATTACGGTTCATGAGATACAGCCTGGTGACAGACAGATAGCGGAGGCTTAGTAATAGGGTCCCGTTTTCACCCTTTGGGTACGGAACCCTAAAATCTGTCGTAACTCTATTACGCGCGTGCAGTCGTAAAGATCTCTGCTGACAGTCATCCGACAGGTCGAGTGCCGGGGCCATTAACGCTTCCTCCGCACGGCTACTTACCATCGCGATGTCATCGGAAAATGGCCGCTGCATGCTGCAGCCTGCTGCCCGAACACTCCGACGTCCGATCGATGTGTGCTACAGATGTATATGTGACCGGTAATGGATATATGTATTTTTAAAGTTTAAGAATCACATGATCTAGTACTTAAATGTATCCGTCACACAACGTGAAGAAAGTATCTTTTTAAAACTATTTTGAATGCAATAAGCTTATTGCTGTTCATACAATTCAAAGAAGTTACAACAATATAACAATTTCACACAACAAAGCTAGCAGAACACATACTAGCAAGAAAATGAACCCCATGACCTATTTGATTTTCGGTCATGCGATCAATTTTCATGTGACGTAACGGTTGTGACGGTATTATTGGCCATGGCCACCAATTAAAGTTGGTATACCAACAGCGGATTTTTATCTAAACACTAGCATTTCTCCGCGTCTTCGCCCGCGCCATAAGTCAGATTTTCCATACTATATTATTATTATTATATATTATTGTATTTTTGGTTTCTTATTTAAAAACTTATATAAATAAGAAAAACACTGTAAGTGTTAAAAATTATTAAAAACTATTTCCATAAAATTTTTCATCCCTCATTTGACACCCCTGATGATTTTATATCACAACAAAAAAGTCCTTCCCAGGGTCTCAAACTATCTCTGTACTAAATTTCATTTGAATCGGTCCAGTAGTTTCGGAGCCAAACAAACAAACAATCAAATCTTTTCTTTTTATAATATTAGTATAGATAATGCTCTTAATCTTCTCTCGGTTGAAGTCGCTTCTGTCCGAGATCGCGTCGAGTATAGACGCGTTGTGTGTGTCTCTGTAAAATAAATAAAACGATAACAATTACTACCAACTTTAAACCGTAGTGCGTTAGAGTGACATTCGTGTGCATCCAGTGTAAGTGCAAACCGGCCCACCTGTGAATCATCACAATCATCGCCGAGCAAAACAACATTCCACTGGGAGGGAACGAGACGGAGCGATCACTGCGCTGCACCTGATCATTTCTCGTAACGCGGTGCTACGACAACAGACGACTTGCTACGGCGCGCTACGGAAAACTATCTACAATCTTGTGTATCTGCTGCTACGAACCTACTAATAGATAACAAACAGAACTATGCATACTCCAGAGAAATCATTCTCCGTACCAGATATGAGCGCACTACAAAGCGATTCGTCAAAAGATTACGTAATGACCCGACAAAAAAGAAAAAGACCCGAAGAAATTAGTGATTCGATAGGACAAATTAAGGAGGATTTGACGCGAGAAATTAAATCATTATTTCAAGAATTTAGCCAACAGCAAAACGAACAAATGAATACAATTTTGACTTCGTTAAAAGACATTCAACAAACTAGTGCATACTTCCAAAGTACAATTACGTTTTTGTGCGAAGAAAACACTGAATTAAAGAAAAAATGGAACAACTGGAGGCAGAGAACAAGAGAGATAAGGAGCAAATCATTATTTTGGAGAATAAACATGAAGAAAGTCAAAAGTTGGAAAGGAAAACAAATATCGAAATAAAAAACGTGCCGTTAAGAGGAGAAGAAAAGAAAAACGATTTAATAGACATGATTCTGAAATTGACAGAAACCCTTTCAGTTAAAATTGAAAAAAAAGACGTCAAAGATATCATGAAAGTAAATAAAGCCAAAAACCACCAAAATAGCACTATTATAGTTGAGTTCACAAGCACGTTTATAAAATATGACATTGTGAGGGCCGCAAAACTATTCAACAACAAGTACAAATCGAACAAATTAAGTGCAAAGCACCTTGGCATAAAATTGACCCCTGACACTCCAGTTTTCATCACAGAAAACCTAACACCCAAGGCCTCAAGACTGTTCTTCCTCGCACGAGACCTAAAAACAACTAAGAACTACAAATACTGCTGGACAAATTACGGAAAAGTTTATTTACGTTTGAATGACACTTCACCAATTCTTACCATTACCAGTGAATCCCAGATTCAACAACTAATCAACAAATGACTGTCTCTCGCGTGTGTCCTCGCGACCTGTTCTGGTGTAAAAAAACTTTTATACTGTGCCATACTCTATTAACTGTGTGCCCATATATTTAATAATATATAGTTAATTCTTTATAAAATACACAAACAGACCCCCTTTAAAACCACACAAAATAATAATACACTACACAACCACACATTACACATTAGATAAACATTCGTGCATTCATAGCCTACTCACCTTGAAAAAAGTTATTTACTTAAACATTACCCAGATTTACTACCCCTGCAGATTTTCGTTCACATCAAATAGCTAGCAAAATTGACTTATTACAAGAAATAGACACAGTTAATAATTTTCGAGCTATAAATTGTGATATAGAGGAGCTTAACAAGTATCTTCCGCGACATAGCCTATATTTATCGGTCGTAACTCAAAATATCAGTAGTATCCACAAAAGTGAAAATACTGATGATCTGGAGGCTAACCTTATGTTACTTGATAAAGAGACTAACGTTATTGTATTAACGGAATGTAGAATAAATTTTGATAGATCTCTTCCCCGTAAGCCTAACTACATATTACACAAGACTTTTACAAAGAGGAATCAAAATGATGGAGTGGTAGTCTTTGTCAAGGACACAATAAAACACAGTGTAAGAGAAATCAATCCATCCGGAGCTTCCTGTTTGGAAATATCTACCTTGATGTATCTCATTATTTGTATTTATCGCCCCCCCCCCCCCCTCTGAAAGGAACCCAAGAAAATTCATTGATTCACTAGAGCAATACCTAAAGACAAATCCAATGAAAAATAAAAATATTTTAATTACAGGGGATATTAACATACCATCGATGGGTATACCGATAGCGATGCAATTGCTTATCTAGATATGTTAGCTTCAAACAACCTATTACCAGGTCATCGCTTCGATACCAGAATTAACAGCTGTCTTGATCACGTTATTATTAATTTGAATCCTATTCATTTCAAGGCCGTAATTGCTGTACTAAACACTACAACAACAGATCATAAAATGGCAAGCATATTTATATACAGTCAAGTTAAATCCTCTAAAACCCCTAAATTTAAAACTATTACAACCTTTGATGACGCACTAAAAACTTTAACATCGCTAAGTAATAGCGCTAATCTTCTAGATATATCAGATCCAAATATCTTAACAGAAAAAAATATCAATATAATTACGGAGTCTCTTAAACTAAACACTAAAACAATCAAAATTCCTAACAATAAAATAATAATAAAGCCGTGGATCACACCGGGTATTCTAAAATGTATTAGAAACCGAAATGCTTTACAAAAAAAACTAAGACTAGACGAAACTAATTAAATTCTTAAAATTACTTATCGCTGATATAGGAATTATTGAAAAAGAACTTCTGGAACAATAAAAAAAGCAACAAAACACTTTGGAAAGCAATCAAACAAATTACCAATTTAGATAAACAAAAAACACCTATTTTTGAGCTAATAAACATTAAAACTAATCCTAATGAATCAGCGGACTTTATTAACAACTACTTCAACAACGTAGGCAAAAATTTGGCTGATGAGATCGAAATTGAACCAGCCCTAGTTCAGGAATATATCGATTCCCTTTCTAACCAAGTTAACTCAATAGGTATCGTTGAACCTGATCACACGGAAATTAATTCAATAATTAATAGCCTTAAGCCGGGGTCTGCTGCGGGATGTGACGATATTCCCACTAAATTCATAAAGCTAGCAGCAAACGAACTAGTCCCTCTATTAACTCACCTTGCGTGTCTGTGTTCTGAGAAGGGAATATTTCCCTGTACATTAAAACAGGCTATAATATACCCAATCTTTAAGACTGGGAATAGGACAGACGTCAGCAACTATCGTCCTATTTCCGTTTTAACGGTCATATCGAAAATCCTGGAAAAACTAATTAACAAACGGCTGTTAAACTTTCTGGATACTTACAAGATACTATCAAACGGCCAATTCGGCTTTCGTCAAGGTAAAAGTACAGAAGACGCTATTTTAGACCTAACTAAAAATATTACACGTTACCTTGACGAAGGCAAAAGGTCTCTGTGTGTATTTTTAGACCTCAAGAAGGCGTTTGATACTATATCTTTACCTATTCTAATCCGTAAGCTTGAAACAATTGGGATGAGAGGATCCTTTCTAAAACTGCTCACTGATTACCTCAACGGCCGCAAGCAAAAAGTAAAGTTGTCGAATAATACTTTTAGTTCATTTTTGTTAGCCCATGGCTATGGTGTCCCCCAGGGAAGTGTACTTGGGCCTACACTTTTCATTATTTATATTAACGACCTGACCAACCTACAACTGAGACAGGGTAGCGTTTTTATGCAGATGACACCGCCCTTCTTTTTCATGGCAAGGACTGGCAAGAGGTATTTACAAATGCTGATCTTGGATTACAAAATTTTGTCAAGTGGTTAAAACTTAACTCACTAACCTTAAATACAAAAAAAAACAAATTACATTACTTTTAGCATTAAAAACTCCACTCAACCGGACCATAATTTCACTTTGACTCCACATGTGTGTAAATTCGATAATAAAGCAACCTGTAACTGTTCAATAATAGAAAAAGTCAAATCTACAAAATATTTGGGAATTGTAATCGATCAAAATTTAAATTGGTACTCACAACTTGAAGCGGTGTCAGCTCGTTCTAGAAAACTGATTTGGTTATTCAGATATCTTAGAAATATTTCAGACAAACAACTTCTAACATATATTTATAAAACATTAGTTCAGTCCTTATTATTATACTGCATTACCATATGGGGAGGTACTTTTAAAACTAAGTTTACCAGCATTGAAAGAGCTCAGAGGTCTATTTTAAAAGTGATTTTAAAAAAGGGACGACTATACAGAACGAACCTATTATATTATGACGCCGAAGTTTTAACAGTTCGACAACTTTACATATTGCAATGTATTTTAAATATCCACAAACACACTCCAGTGGGGTCTACTGGAGTGTGTTTCTTTCGTAAAAAACGTAAACGTTCCGCTGTTATACCGCAATCAAAAGTGAGAACTGCATTTGCTCGTAAACAATATTCCGTGCAGTCAGTAAAGTTATATAATAAAATAAATAACATTTTAAACATTTATTACATAACCTACTATGAATGCAAAAAAACTGTAACAAATTGGTTAAAAATTAACACTTTCATATGATGAAACAGAAGAAGTTTTATTGTTTGATGGTACATAGTTACTCTGCACGATTTGGCACACATAGACACACGCACACGCACACTCATACTCACACACGCACTTATACACACACACATACACACACACACACACACACACACACACACACACACACACACACACACACACATACACATACACATACACACACAACTGTTATTCATTTATCTTTTTTAAAAATGTAATTAAAATTAAAACTAATTAGTAATTACTACTTAGTAATTAAGTACTTACCTTGGACTGTAAAAAAACGGGCTCCCCTAACACAAGCGCTTAGCTTAAAAGGGGTTCCCATAATCCTGTAATGTTGATGCTGTAAGTTCTAATAACAAAATTTTGAAATTTTTAAAAATTTTGAAATTTTGAAGTGTTGCGAAACACAATTCGATGGCAAAGTAACCGCAATATTACCCGGTTCTCCCTTCACGCGAGCTGCGAATGGCCCGATAAAACTCATTCCGTGTCATTCAACTAGCTGCAGTCAAAGGATAATAACTGGTGAATAAACTTCGGCGTCATCTTTTTGTATTCGGTGAAGTGTCAGATAGAACGGTATTTAATATTAGAATAAAAAAAAACTAAATGAAAATTTGTTTATCCGTTTAGGAGCTACAGACACGTTAAACTTATAACACACATAGCGCGGTTTAAGGAGATTTTTTTCTTCTAAGTATGTAAAAGTATTAGTAAATAGTGATTTGTTAAATTAATTGATAAAGTATTTTTATTGTTATGACTGTGTGTTATTCATTTAAGAGTATAAACACTTTTCCTAGTCTTCTTAGAAACTTCGCATACATTAGAAAATAACGATGAAGAACTGTCACTAGATATCGATAATTTGATATCAAAAATAAAAAGTATTTTGACCCAGTTTCTATAACAATCCCCACATTCGCAATAACATTTCAGAGGCACAATTTTAGGTAGGAAATTCTAGGAACTTTGTGATAGGTAAGGGAAGAGCACGTACATCATTATTCAAAACATACGCCAACTTCGCCGAATAAATGAGAACTTATTGTAATGAAAGCGTTGCAGTTGGCTCTTCTGCGACAACAAATTGTGGAAAGCAAATTCAGCGATGAAAATTTTTATGAACGTAGAATATTTTCATAATTTTTCGTAACGAGCTGATATATGTACGGGCGGACAATTTATTATTCAGTTCGAGAACTTTATTTGCAGTTCATTTTAACGAGGTCATCTTTTTATAGTTAAGTGTCTCTCGCTCTGTTTCATTTTGCTAAAATTCTGATTTGTTCCCAACTTGGATCTAATTTGATCAGCTAATAAGGACACAAAAAAAAAACTAATATTAAAATTACTCAAATAACAAGCTCACACGTTACTAATGAATGCATTTTTTACAGAATGTAATTAATTCACTTTGTAATATTACTTTTGCCGCTCCCGTTCCATAGGTTCTTTTTTTATCTGACTGTTGTCAGAGATATTTATTAATGAAGTTAATAATAGGAATAAAATACATGAGAACCATACAATATTCCGTAAACAAGGTTCTGCATACAATTTGCTAACGACTGCTTATTAGAAAAATGCATAGTTTCTTCGAAAGCGAATGTTCTACGAACAGAAAGTTCGTTCAATTCACTCAGCATTCTCATCATAGGCCCACAAAATAAGGGGGACCTGCCCATTATCAGAGACACCCAAACACACGGAATAGAAGCCGGCTCCGCCATTGAATAGCGATGTGCCGCTGACTACTCGGCGGGTCATTCAATTTAAAGAGTATGGTCAAATATCGGAACTATTTAATTATAAACTGTCCCCGAATTGAAGCCAGAATTTTGAACATGATACAAATAGTTACTTGTGATACAAATTTATTCAACATTTTTTGTTACGTAGTTATACGGAATGGTAGGATAAGTCATTTGACTTAGCCACCTACTCTTACCATATAATTAGATGATAGAAAGTAGAGGACAAGTTTTTACTTTGTGTGTTAAATAAAAACCTCACCCCATCAAACATTTTATCCCCAGAAAACACCCAAGATTCGAATTCTGGACTCGAACTTAAATGACAAAAATCTAGACACCTACTCTGTGCTCAATTGCTAACATCACTAGGCGGCAGCGCGCAGCAGGAAATTGAAACAAACATTGCAATCCCACGGAATATGTATTAAAAAGTAGTTTAATAAAAAGGAATTGCCTGCGCTCGAGCACAGAATAAGTACTTGTATCAAAAAAATATTCCACAGATACCAAACGCGGTAACATTTCGATAAACGAAACTAGGTACGCATTTGAGATCTTTTATGACTTTTTGGTATTTCTGTTACAAAAACTGGTACAGGGTTATACAATTTGAAACCGTTCTTGTTCTGTGATTTTTGGTTACATGTTTAGAGTGATGATTTCGGTGCCAAACACAAACAACGCTTTCAATCAGTAAGTATGTTTATAATGACATGTCTATTATAATATTAAAACATAGGTTACCAGAAGTCTAACCAGATACATGACCATATCATAAAGTAAAATCATAACGGGCCTGTAGCGATGCGTCGCTGCAACGCAAAACTTTCGAGATATATCGGCGACTCTGCAAACAATACACAATGCCACCACTTGTACTAGCATTACAGACCACTTTGCGTGTGCACCACTGATATTTAGTCGCGCCATTTGATACCTTATGTGATTGTGATAAGGGTAGTTAATTGGGATTTAATTATTTCGACTGAAAAGTAAAGATTGCGAGGCTCTGCTGTAGCACGCCACACGCGCCGCAGCTGCGAGATAAGAACACGTCATAAAAGGTACCCGCCGAAACTTTGCCTTAATTTCTGTATTTTCCATTTCGGGAATCGTGAAGCGGCGTTTTATGTATATAATGGTTATCATGAGTACTTTCATGGGCTCAATGATAGGCCGAGTTTGTATCTGTTTTCTGTCTGTACACAATACGCGAAAATCTTTTTTCCGGCTCGTGTGAACAAAGTGTAACAAATTGTGTGTGAGTTAACGAGTTTTTGCTGTTTTCATCTCTGAATATATGTTAAAGTACCTAATGTTAAAGTTGTAAACACAAAATTTAAAAGTTTAAACAACCAATCCAATGTGGTGTAAAGTATTTATAGATACGATACATATAGACAGTATGACATTAAAACAATATAAAACAACAAAGTACACATTTTACTGTTCCTTCGCAAAGCGAGAAAAACCACAATCGAATTGTGTTATTCTTGTGGGTTCTGAAAAATATAACTAACTACTACGTATACAAGGTACATTCATACACATAGAAGTAGTTAATGCTTGTTTGTGGAAATAAACCTTTTCCATAACAAGTATGTTATAAATGTCTCCTATCCTTTAATAACAACATTAATCATGCCGTACCTATTTAGTAGTCAACTGTTTTTAACAGACCGTTATTATAGTTTTCTTTATCATTAGTAAAAACTATGCCGCATAGGAACAAATAAGGCTCGTCGCACAACATACGGCTGCTATCTATCTAACGGCGAATGGTTAATACGAAAGAGCGGAATCCTGTAGCGAGTTAACCGCGAGCGAACGATAAGTATTGCCTCCAACGCACACAGAGTGTTTGCAGACGGAGATTGCAATATTATGTACCGATCCCGGCCGTGCTACACTACTCAATATTGGAAATATTACCCTATTGAGGTTTTAGCAGCATTGTGATCCGAGCTTACAAGCTTTCAATGGCACATACGTATACAGCGCAGTCGGACGCAGATCTCTGAATTTACTGTTGCATGCGGTTTGGATTTCGCATTTTCATGTTTTCATATCGAGATCTACGTTGGAACTTCTATTGTTAAGAGATTTAGTAGACCTGACAAGTCGCTGTATTATAGTCATGATATGGAAAAATCTTTTAGATAAATATTACCGTCACTATTACACGTGCGAGCTATACACACCTTGGCTAAACCTATCAAGAAGTAGAACTAAACATTGTTTTCATTTCTTTTTATCCTTTCCAAAACTTTACTCGTACTTATCTTGCACGTTATTTGCTAAGCTTACGCTACGTGTAATCCCATCTCTCGTGATACCAATTTTCCTATTTACATTTCCCGCAAAGCCGGCCGGTTAATTCGCTTTCTCATCTTGATTGCGTATTAAAGCTGTCGTAGCGAAGCGGGAGCCCTCGAAACTATTTTTGAGAGGGAGGGCGGCTCTGTTTGCGCGGATCAACGCGTTGGAAGAGCCTTTGTTGCGAACGCGAAACGAACAAAAGTTCGCCCGCCGTCACGCTGATGCAACTGCTACCGGGGAAAATCGAACCGAACCGACGCCGATCGAACAAATCAAATACCAGTAATATTTCTAGCGCTGTTAATAAGCGTTACCCAGACGCGTTACGTCAGATCGATTTGTTTCAGGGTTGAACAAATATTACCAGTATAATTGTGTAATTTTTTCGTAGTTGCATAAAGTCACAGTTGCATATTTTACAAACTTTGCAAAAGACCGTGACGCTATTTTTAAGTGTTTTAGGCTGTAGATAACGGTCGTTTTCACAAAATTACTCCTTTATATAATCGATAATATCCTAGAAATCTGTATTTAAAAATTAAAATTTAAGCTCAAGTCATTGCATCGTTGTCAATATTCAGAGATATATCCGCTGTTCAGGGATTCTTCAAAAATATAAAAAACTATCCCTTTGATCTATCTACTCAAGTTTTCATCTATCAAACATTATCGTAGTTTACACACTCGATCTGAGTGTGTATATTTAGGGAATTAAATATGGCAACTACACCCAAAACGATCCAAGTAAACTTATACTATAAAGCGAGATTCAGTTACACAATGTTTGTCAGATCGAAGTTCAGAGAAACTAAATTCACTGCACAAAATCATTCAGGTAACTTCCCGTTGTAGGCAAATGCGGAATATATTTTGTCAAATGTACGCTAAAAACTCACCGTGACTTTTATTCGATAAATCTTGTCGTGGTGCGCTCCCGGCATTGCCTGATTTACCTTCAGATATTGGGGGCGAAGAGGTGCTCACTCTTTTAAGTCAACTTATTTCGAGCATATGCACAGTAAACACGCATAGGAACTTTGGAGTGTGAAAGGAGGAAATATCCTCAATAATTTGGTTCAGTGACAGTGTTTTTATATTTTATAAAAAGAGTCACGATACAAAAATAGCTGTTTTGAGAAAATGTAAACTTTAATTGTTTTTTGTTCATTTAATCGTCAATAATTTTAAACTATAATTGGTATATTACTGAATTTTATAGAGCCTTAAATTTAACAGCAAAAATTTTATTTTGTACCCAATATGTGATGTGACACTTTTATTTCCGGGAAGCAATGTATCGCCGATGATTGTATTGTATGTCTATCCGTTATCTTAGTCGCCATATCAAAAGCTCACGCTTAGTTTGGGGCTAGGTAATTGGTGTGTTTGTTGAAACAATTTATTTATTGTAGCAATAAATATTTATTTATCCATCTATTAATGCCTGGAATGAACCTAGAAAAGGATCTTATTGCCAAGCCATACCTAACTACCGATTTTTAAAATGTATTTACCCTTAGAATAGTTATTTACGGGATTGCTACCATGTACCTTTTTATTTTCGAGTTTCCGATATTTCGGCGCTGTTGCAAGCGCCATGATTACGGAACTATTCTAATGATAATGACCATGAAAGCTTAAAACAGTGTATTTACCCTATCTCGCCCCGCCGCTGTTGGTGCCTGTATGCTAGGGAGAGAGAGAACGACGAAAACTGTGACCATAGTTAGTTAACTAGTCCGTTGTTTATCCTCCTCTATGTAATTTATTCAAAATTTAGGTAGCCTGCAAACTACGAGCACTAGTTTGGAAACATGTCAAACCCAATTAAAAGCGCCCCCATTTCCCTGGCACGTTTAAACAACGAAGTCGCCGGTATGAGCGACGTGGGAGGCGACATAACGAACGGGCTTCGCTAGTGGAAGATTTAGTGGCGCTCTATGTCGCGCTAACTGCCTCTGTTTACACTACATTTAACTTGGGTCGGCCGATCGGAGTCGCGAGTTCTTGTTGGCTGAGTAAATATCATAGTTTAAAGGGTTAATGCATACAGCGGACTCGATTCCAATGCCTAAGATTGAATTAAGTTCAATCTTTCTCTTTCTCTGCTTAACCAACGAAAAGAAACAGAGTACAATAATTTAGAATCGTTGATTTAAGTGATACGATTACTTGCGTATTTTGATTTTTTGAACGTTTTCGTCTAACTTTAGTCGTCATCGAATGACATCCCTAATAAATTGTATATTAATTCTGTTATTTCCCTAGCAACTGACAGCTGTTAACTCTGACGTTTCTTAGTTATTATAGTCTGTCTCTTTACCTTTGTTTTGCAGAGAAATAGAGAGACCGAACTTAAATTATATCTGAGACATGGCACACTGGAATCAAGTATATGGTGGATTCGCCCACAAGGAATTTGAGACACTTTATTAACAAATCAAGCACTGCCAAAACCATTACTTTTAATACAAATTACTAATGAAATTAAATAATTACAAAAAACCATCTTCGACTGATCGTCCTAATATTTCTTAGGTCTCGTTGACTAATACATTTATTTATACCATTTTATGACCCTGCAGAACAGAGGATTGTAGCGACCAAGCTGAAGCTACGAGTTATCCCCATTCTCTTGAACAAATATCGCTTAACGACCGCTTAAAACGATTAGATGGAATGCAATACTCATTCTCGTTATAACTTGTTCTGTATGCTTTAGATAACTTTTATTGCGGAAGTTAAGTGATTTAATAAATTTACTTTTAATGTGATGTTTTGGTTCCAAAAGTAAAAGCAAAAACTTATGGTACTCTCATCGTAATGGTAAAACGCTACGTCGTAGTAGTGTTACACGTAGCGTTTATCGTAGTCCGTAGCACTGATGAACTACGAGTACGCTCATTGTTGCTACGAAACATTTCCGCATGGTTCGTAGCACTATACGTTTACGGCAATATTTGCTTTTGTTTTAATGAAAATTCGACGCAAACAGTTTGCATCAGCCAGCTGCAACAAGAACCGCAACGCGTCGGCAGTGAAATGTCATTATATCGCAACATTTATTTGATTGTCATTACACCTTGCCGTTACAAAGCTTTGACCGAGCATACAAACAAGCCGTGAACGCAATAAGCTGGCAGTTTCGGTCGGACGCTCGACAAATTTACCAACTGGAATGAAGTCGCGACTACACTGCGACTGGTTGGTGTCAACAGGCCGCGTTTTATTACTCACGCTCGTATTGAATTCCGCGCCGCTTCCGCACTGAGCTCGATAGGGAAGAATGCGACGCCAGTTGGCCTCACAACTTTCGCGACGTCAGCGTTCTCATTTCAACGGTTTTACATGCCCACTTTTACTTTTTATTTATCGACACCTGTAACGTGTGCAAGTGTATTTGCAGACCTACTGCCTAACTCGAAGGCTTTCTAATTTACTTTCAAACTGACGTCTCACTGCTTAACTGACGTCAATTTGAAAGATTGTTAGATGGTAGGCCTACCATTTATATCTGCACAGTCATCTATGTATGTATCCATATCCATACTTCCATACTAATATTATAAATGCGAAAGTGTGTCTGTCTGTCTGTTACCTCTTGACGCTTTAACCACTGAACCGATTGAGATGAAATTTGGTATGAAGACAGTTCGAGACCCTAGAAAGGACATAGGCTACATTTTGTCGCGATATTAAAAAATAAGGGGGTGAAATGGGGGATGAAAGTTTATATAGAAAATCCAACTCTTGCGGGTGAAGTCGCGGGGAACCACCAGTACTTATATAATTGGTTACAGTTTGACACGTCACCTATAAATCAGAGATTATTTACGACAGGGTGTGGTTTGGTTTAGCTCAAATTCGTTGAACAGTATTGCAAGAAATCACTAAGTCCTGTTTTGAACAACTCTTTCTACGTTTGTAACTTATACAATATTGACTGATAAACTCGTGGATAAGAACGAACACTCAAAATGCTGTAAAATCTTCATGAAAAAAATATTTTTATTAAAATTTTAAAATCATTATTGAAATTTCCATCGGCTATGTAGTAATAAACATAAAATATTCGCTGCCAATAAGTTGCCGCCATAAAAAAGACGGGCGTCATAAAAGCGCAGTGGCCGGTGCAGAGGCCTTACTCTGGTTGATGATGTTCACATTTTTGAATGTGGCCGTCCCTTTCACTCACGACAAAATGACAACGGAAACGAGCGTGATGGCTAGACTCGAAAATACGGACATCGTCAACAGGAGTAGGGCCTCTGATCGTGACTCGCGCTACGTTCATTATACTCAACGAGTTGCGTAAATGCACTCTCTATTCAAAATAATGGTTTGTATAGTCCACTCCTATAGTCTAACCGCTTATCTGAGACCTAAACTGCAGGGTACAGGGGTGCAGGGAGTAGAAGAGAACAGGAGTTTGATTGGGTGATTCGAATTAAAAAAAAAATGCAAAATTTCAAAAGGACTTGTCCATGAATGGTTTTTTATTCGTCAATATTTCTAACCAGAATAAACTAAATATTATATTAAAAAGTTCACAAAAACTAGCCTTTCTGCATAATCAATATATTTTTTAAGGCCTCCGATTTAAAGAAAAATTGAAATTATTTTTTCTCTTTGTCTGTACAGAAACCGCATCTTCGCCTATATAAATTAACGCATGAAATAAAAATTGACAGCAAAATTGACATTCCATTGACAGTAGTACCTATTATATAACCTGTGGTAGTACCTGGTAGTATTTATGCACCAGTGGAAAGGCAATGGTGCATAGCCATACAGCCAGGAAATACAAGTAAGTGATCAATGGATGATGCCTGTTACTAAACATTTTTTTTTCAAAAATGGAGGCGTTTAAAATTCTGATTTCTATGGTTACGTGTTTCATATTTTTGTAGCTTAAAGATAAATATAGGTTTATTGGTGGTTGGTGATATCTTTGAATAAAAAACCAGCCTCCATACAAAAAGAGGACAAGTCCTTTAAAGTTCAAATCAACCAATCAATTTACAAGCGCCCGCCCGCACCGTTCAGGACCCCGCAAGTGACGACTCAGATAAGCGGTCGAACTATAGCTGCCGGAATCACTTGGTGTAGTTTTGGTAACGTAAAGTGTGACACATAAACAAACGAATTAATTTAGGAAAAATAACTGCCTGAGACGGGAAAGTAACCCGTGGCTTTTGCAAACCGAGTGCTTACTTGGTCACCCAGACAATGGCGAAACTTTCAAGTGCTTGATGGCTCAGGAATGAAATCAATTAGAATTGAACAAAATAATAAATTTCAAGATAAATAGTGCATTTAACTTAGGTACATATGGTATATTTGTGTTAACTAGCAAAAAATGGAAAAAGTTTTTATTATTAGGTAATGTAACGTAGATAGTGCTGTTACTGAATCAGAAGTCAATACATTTTTTGTATATATACAGGGTGTTAGATGACTCTTAAAATGTTGAAAAAATATAAAAAATGTTGACACCAATGACAGGGTATTAAAAAAAGAGGTAGACATGTCATCTCCTACTGCGCAGCGATTCGAATTTGATGCGCCGAGCACACGTTCGTTTACTTGTCAAATGTCATATGTGATGTGTACGAATGAATGCAAAATTGAGCAAATTTTTCAATTAGGGGCAAGCAATTTCCGCGCGCTAATGACACTTCTACTTTTTTTTTTTAATTAACCATCATTGCTGTTAACAGTCTCATCATTCAAAGTGAGTAAATATGGCCATAAATACCAACAACTTTTTCGATGGGGTCTAAAACAATTGTTTTAAAAATATACATTAATTGAATCAATTTACTAGAATAAAATACAACTGTAAGAAATAAACATAAAGGAATTTATTTGACAAACTTCAATTATAACGGGATTTTATAATCACCTTGCATAAGTAATAGAAATATTCGAGTGTCGAAAGCTTAACTGAAAGGCTTCCCTAGAAATAATTTTCTACGAAAAGATGCCTTAAAATATAAAGTGGTAAAAACTTTCAAGTTTCAAGAATCGCAAGTTGCCTGGGATTATTTTGTGTTTTGTTATTTTGAAATTCTTGTAAACTGTAGATTTCTCTATTGTGAAAAAACTTTACTTTATTTGATATCCTTTTTGATCAAAACTTTATGAATATATTTTTTAAAGAAATTTGATATCCGTCCAGCCCTGCGCAATCAATAAAAATAAAAAACTTGGCTGAAAACATTGGCTCAAAAAATGTTCCAAAACATTCTTAAAAAAAACGCTGTCACTTTTCCAACTTCTGTTTGCGTATGATGCAATACCTATTGTTATCTAATCTGTAGCCTAAATTAGAGTTGCCATCTAGCAATAATAAATATTTTTAACAAGCTACGTAAATCAAATCTCACCATTTTTATTTATTTTTATTTTATTGAAGCTTTATTGCACAACTGTCATTTTTACAAAAGGCGGATTTAATATCATGTGGCATTCTCTGCCAGCCATACCTTTGGACTAAGCAGAAATGAAAAGCCGCTGAAATATTCAAAACAGGTTCATGAAGCACGTATTACACAATCCTATTTGTAAGGATCCTAATTAGGTAGTAAGGAACCTAAGTAGTCGAAGGGATGAGTTCACCAACATATTTTTAATTTTCAAACGACGAACATAATATTATTTGACACATTTTACATGTAAAGTGTGTTAAATAAAACATCAATTTAGGTTAACTGGTTGTATAAAATTTGGTGAAGGGTTTAATAGAATCGAATTTGTTCTTTGATTACATCTTTCAATTTCCTAACGCGGTTTCCTACAAATGGTGTAATAAGTGCCTAAACCTCCGTAAAACTCACGTCAAATACAGTTAATATTGCAGACTGTACACGCACCGAGAACACCACTTGTCCCAGGCGAACGTCATTTGTGAAATAAATCGTTTATAATCAAGTGTCGTGACGTCATCAGCAACTGTCTGCGAGCGGGCGACGTGTAATTTCCCCCGCGTCAATTATCAGCCGCTCGCGGTCGAGCGCCTACTGTCAACTGTTCAAGACGCTTGTTAACACCTTATTATATTACAAGTTGGGAATATTTAGCAGATCGAACAATTAAATCATAATGTCACTCACTCACTGTCAACAATTTCTCTTATTTTTTTTACACTAAGCGTCAATTATCAGCCGCTCGCGGTCGAGCGCCTACTCAAGAAGCTTGTTAACACCTTATTACAAGTTGGGAATATTTAGCAGATCGAACAATGAAATCACAGTGTCACTCACTGTCAACAAAAGTTCTTAATTTTTTCAGACAACGTGGGAATTATCAATTCCCTTTGCAAGTTGGACGCGCACACTGAAAAAAAAAAGCTCCCCCGTTTGTTTTGTTATGTACTGTAGCTTCTGATATTTTAAAATATACTTATAGTTATAAATTTGAAAAACAAACATTGCCTGAAAGACGTTAATTTGAAACAACATTTTCAATTTATTTATATATAAATATTGGACAACATCACATACATTACTCAGATCCCAAATTAAGTAGCTTGAGCACTTGTGTAAGGAACTGTTGTAGTATGTATTTTGGAAAACAGGTAGTGGTATCACAAGACCCAGACCCGAGACAACATAAGATGTGAATTTCTATATCGATTGACCGATGATCGAACCCGGGATCTCAGAAATGTCGACACCTTGACATCGTTGTGCGAGGGACTCGGCTACAGAGGTGGTCAAGTTATCTAACGGTTCAGATTTCCTATGCAAACTTCCACCCAGTTAAAATATGATTTCTGGGATAAAAACTAACCTATGTCCTTAATCGGGACTCAAACTATTTCTCAGTGGTTCATGGTCAAAACAGACAGACTGACACACTTTCATATTTATAGTATTAGTATGAACTAGTATGGATAGTATAGATGCCACAATATGAGTACCTACTCAATTAATATTCTAAGTACTGTTTAAATTTGTTTCTTTATGAACATCGATCACACTTTGAAAATGAGGTTACGCAGATTAAGCAAGTTTTAAAGAGATAATAACTCAAAACTTGTTATTGCTGAGATCGTAATTGATATTATTTAATCCTCTTTTTGTGTACTAAATTTTAATTAAGTATTTTTGGTTTAGGCTAGTTAAAAACCTTTCTGAAGTTACTGCAATAGTATAAGTTAAAAACTGGTTATTTCAAGATTAATACATATTGAGAAAGAGCTGGCAGAAATCAAATGTACTAACCTACCTATTACCCAATTAGCTTGATGAAGCAATATGGTTTCATCTAAGGGTGTGATAATTGAAAACAATGTGTACCTACCTATTATATTTTTTATAAATTAATTAAACTTGACATATACATACACGTGGTCTCTAATAATTATTATTGCGAGCAAATAAATCAGTTAACTTTATTTTCAATTCAATAAAGTGCTTCGTTTTACAAGACAAATATTATTCAATTTTATTTCTCTTATTACTTACTGCACAACGTACTATTTCTTCAGACCTTAATCAAACGTAGAAGCTACAAAATGCAAATGAAATTGCATTAAAATTTTATAAAACGGCGCAAAGTTCCCGAGCATAGTCGGCCAAACTGTCGTCAAAACTAAAGTACTCAAAGTACTATTCACTGTTCAAATTTGTCTGGATGCGCTTTTACGAGACTCTCCAGTCCCGAAAAGGATCCGCGACATGACACCAACAAATCTGTTACCCCTTATCTTTCAATCCGAGCCCGAAGGAACTTAACCCGAATAATTTCCGAGTCATTAACCCACTCCCACCCATCCTAAGCAAGATAGACAACATCTGACTTAGATCTGTATCGTGTGAATCCAGGCTTAGAGATTAACTACTTCAGTACCGGCTGTAACACAGAATTGGAGTTATCAACCGCGGACTCGAAGAAATCGTGCTGTATACCCTTAATGCGGGCTTAGCCGGCTCCAATCAAACTAAACAGACCTTCCTAATGGCGTTTCTATTCTGTATCCAGATCAGAGTTTCGTGAGTGGGATTATTCGGCGTCTAGGCAAGACGAAGTTATTGTCTCGTTACCTCAAACGACTCTGGCTAAAGTGGCGTTCTGGCTTGATTCGACGTCGAGACCTTCTATTACTGAGCAGAATGCAAGCTCCTGAATGCCCCGAATGCTGGGACTGTTTTCTTGTTGTTTCGCTAAATTAGATTTCACATTTGTGAAATTAAGGTAGGTAAGTACTTCAAAGTCAAGCATACGCATTTGAGGAATATTCAGTAACGAAAATGGGTAAACTATTTTCATAATTTAATTTCGATATAATAACCTTGGTTTTTAATTTTAACCGCACACGTTCAATTAATAAAATGAATAAAATAAAATTAGTTCAAACAACCCTTTAGTCTTACTTTACTACTTATATGGTTCATAATAAATTATATTGCGTGAAGTCATTAAATACTTCAATGTAGAATGCACGTGCCATAATGTACGTACGTATCTCCTAGTAATACACCATTAACACGACCCATTCAACTTGGCGTCTGAAGCTAATATAGTAAACAGTAAGCTGGGGACTATTTATCTTGTACGTACGTTATCACTGCACGATGCAGCTGGGCGCATTCCTTAGCTGCAATTAATTTTGCCGCCAACCTCCATTTATAACGTCATCTTGATCTGGCTAGCGAGAACCATTCAAGGATGTTCACTTTCAAAAAGTAATTTTTAGAAGTTACCTAAAAGCATTCCACCCAAAAATAACCATTATTTCTTTATTTACAAGTGTGCACAGACTCACTTTCAAGCTGGATTAAAAAAATATCTTTTTATTGGATATTGTTTAAAACGCTTAACTTTTTTGTCTCCAATTATTATAAATGATGTTTTTTAAGTAATAAGCATTTTTAAGTGCATTTTGAAAGCAGTTTTAAGAATTAAAACTGCGTTCTTCGCATACCTGGTCATTGCCTAACCACTCGGCCACCCTCAACACTAAAAATAAATGATATTACAAGTAGGTATTTAATAATCGAAAGATGAAATGCGATAAATTATTTTTGCTTCAGATGGTAATGTTTTAAGTGCAATATCTAATCTCTAAAATCATTATTATGTACACCGATTTTCACAATCAAAGTGTCATATAGTTGGTCAAGTTTATTTAAATATCTTTGAATACCTGTACATATACAAATCAACCTTCCAAATTGCTATTGCCATTCCGGTTAATCTGTTCAAACATGGGCGTTTAGTTTTATTCAATTATAAGTTTGTTAAATTACTAAGAGAGTTCGGGAGAGGCTCTACACATTAATTATCTCTGGCTGGCATCTTGTAAAACCGACACGGGTTTAACAAATATCGGAAGCGCCAAACAAGGCTTCTTAACTTGAGTTGGGAGGGTGCTTAGCTCCCTTTCGCCTGGAACAAAAGGTATTACTTCTAAATTCTAAAGCAAGGCGTGACCCAACAAGTGAACACAAAATACAAGCTTCTTGACATTTGACGCAGTTTACGTTACAAGATGTCACCGTTAATTGCGTATTTTTTGTGATTTAGGTATCTACTCGGTTCTGCTAAGTTGTTATTGTATTTTTCCTTTCTAAGATTGTCTATATAAAGTTTACCATTGTAGTGGTACCTACCTACTATTTGTGAGTCAAAGAAAATGATAACAAGAAAATACTTTGAAGGCTTTCTGTTTCTCATATAAATAACTACCTACTCGTATACCATGAAATAATGCGGATGAATAATAATAGCTTCTTGGAGAATGCACCGTACTCGTAGTTTAGATGACAGTTTGAAAACTAGTCGAAAACTTTTAAAATTGTTTCATGCAATTTAACTCAACTTAGTCGGAAAATAGAGATGATTTGTAAGCCTCATATTACTGACGTTATACTTTCCGTTCGGGAAACACTAGAACTAAACTGGCACATTAAATTGTTAAATGTTAAAAATATGTCTTTATTTTGTTAAAAGAGAAACAAGTATTTATCACGAACATTTTCAGCTTACGGATTACAGTAAAATCGTGACGCGCGTCGTATCGACAATAATTTCAACCGGATTATTCCAAGGCAGCGTAAGTGAAGATCCCAGATGTCCGGTTCATTTGTCCGGTGCCTCGTCATAGTTCCGCTGCAGCCGGGTGTCCCCGGTCAACGGTTAATTGATTATCCGGTAGCAACGGGCCAAACTGGAGCCACGCCTGTTCCAGCTATTAAACAATTGAATTATTTGCTGGAACGGATAGGTGTGTAATTGATGCCGACTTGTTAAGTTTTATGAATGCAATTCGTGTACTCGTAGTCTCGTAGATGTGTACTGATGTAAACCTCTTTCGAAGTCGTGTTAGTGGCGTAGGTATAAAAGTATTTGTAATGAAGCGATTAGATTTGAAAAACATATTTATCACATTAAACGCATTTAAGATGTCAGCTATTTTAAACGATCTCTAATTAATTATACAGGCTCTCTAGTAAATGAAGGATAATCCTTTAGGCAGAGATTAGTTAAATCGTGCCCTACTTATACCTATGCCAAAGAAAAAGCTTCAAATACCGCACTTATTTTGTCTAAAAAAACTAAATTGTGTAAAAAAAATACCTACCAGCCACTACTGATCTATCAGCAATTCGGCTCCAGCATAGAGTTTAGACGCAGCTATAGCGAAACGCAGTCGTTTTGTTCCGTCCGTCTCGCATGGAGCGCCCGGGTTGCCGTCACTACGTGTTTTTGCGTAGATCTACGTAATTTCAAATTTCAGCCCCAGAATCTACGCAATTTCGAAGATGATCAGAATGTTTAACAATATGGTTTGACGACATAATACTTCTAAATGTAAAACTACCAATTCATTTTTGTTTCTTATGTTTAAATTTTGCGGATAGTCGAACTCAGTTTTACTTTGCGAGTTATTTATATATTATTTAAAAACCATTAACATTTTATTTAGGTTTTAAATAAAATGTTAAAAATTTACAAGGTAATCTGTAAAATTGTGTTTTAATAAGTATCAATTCATTGCAAAAACAAACTTTTATTACCTACATTTCTCCATATATTTGAACAATCATAATGTTGCTTAGCTGTAAAATGCAATTCTATTTTATCCGTATTCACTCATGTGCTCCTGTAATTTTATGTCATGTATATCGTTTAGTCATATTCAGTTTACCCAACTTCTATTATTTAATCCTATTAACAGGTGTATAAAAGTATTTTTTGGTCTTCATATTTCTTAATGCAAGCTTTACGACGTAGACGTAGAGACTACGTCATTTTAATAAATCAGAGCTAGCAACACTGGCGCCCGGGGCGCGGGCGCTTCGGAATATAATAATGGTTGCAGAGCCACCGCGAATACCATCTCGGTACATTGTGAGGGGCAGGATGCTCATTAGATGACGCCCGGGGCACGCGCCCCGCCTGCACTCTCATATCCAAATTAGTTTTATTATACCTTTGAAATATCCACCTTGCACCTATTTTGCAGCTTCAAAGCTCGATGTCTGCTTTTTCTGCGGTTAGGGAAATGTCTCGAACTTTGCGGGTGGTTTGATTTCAAGATACGTTATGTAAATAATAGTACATATTTTGTTTACATAGTGGTTTAGACGTACTTATTTTATGGTTTAGAGAAAATAAAATCAACCCTTTGTATCATTATTAATTCAATGGATAATGTTTTAAATACGTACATTAAACAAAACTAAATGTACAAGTTTGATAGAAAGGGGGAAACTGACAGTTTATTTTAAGGGTTCCGTACCCAAAGGGTAAAAATGGGACCCATTATTAAGACTTCCCTGTACGTCTGTTTGTCTGACACCAGGCTGTATCTCATGAACCGAGATAACTAGACAATTGATGAATAAATACATAAGTATTTATTCCCATACAAAAACGTGTTTTTGTTACTGTTTTTAAAACTAATAAAGGGTTATTACTGTAAAGTGTCTAATGATATATAAATATTACTACAGATAACGGTACGGAACTCTTCTCGGGTACGAAGGGCTCGACTCCCACTTGGCCGGTTTTTGATAAATTATTTTTAAGATACGGGCCTGTTTCAGAAGCTCTGAGTGAAGATTCGAAAGTCAGAGCTATTTTGATCTGGCATCGCTTTTCCGACGTATACTTGTACATGTCTGTCTCCGTCACCGATATTACAGCTTCTAGGTATCCAGTTTGAAATTCGGTCAGTACTTCGAGTCCATAGTCCAAACTGCGGCTAGGATTTTTTTTTTCCCTCTCTAAGGTCAGGCGGTACTTCACATCGAGGCAGCTTCTACAACTCTGCCAAGCTCAAGTTCGATCTTGTATGAAGAACCAGCTGCCACTTTTGGGATGCCAAATACCAACTGGCTGCATTAGACTCGGTGGAAAAAAGAGTAATACGAATTATTGGAGATATCAGTGTCTCCAATAATTCGTATTACTTTAATTATCACTTTCAGTTCAGACTTTGTGAAACCATGCTGCAAATCCTCGAACATAGTCGTAAGGTGGCGTGTCTTTCAGTGTTCTACACATTTCACATTTTGGTGATTGTGCGAAGGAATTACTCGGAATCATTCCACTGGCCCATTTTACTATTCGGACATAAGACGCAGGCGGGGTTTCCACCCTTCCACTATATGTCTTTGACATACCACTAATACGCACCAATCGTTTTAAATCTACGTTCCTATTGCATACGGCTAGAGAACAGAATTAGTTGCCGGCTGAAATGACGTGCTTCCTAAACACTATGATCTGGATTCCTTTAAGAAAATAGTGTTACTAGTCACACATGACCCATTCTCTCGGCCGCATGGTCGCCTAGGCTACTGTCTGCCTAAAGGTGCTGATTAGCTTACTTGAAACCTAAATTGAACTTTTTTCCGAACGAAATATAACAATCAATCACAAGACAAACATTTGTTTACCTTTAGCTCGAAAAGGATTCTTCACAGATAAAATGAAATGAAATTGACGTTACATAATATCTGCGCGAGTTCCAGAAGTCGATGTAATATTTTAATCTTATCATTCGAGTCAAGTTTCATGTCTCGCGAGGAAACTTTGATCCGTGGTTCAAGTTTCGAGACGAACGACGGGCTTACAACTGTGACTCGCACTTATCTCGCTATTCCTTTACTGGGGCAGATACTGACACTGTTTGTGTATAGAAATACAGTTACCATACATTGTCTTCGGTTGTGTATCGTATTTTATTCAGTTTGTTTATTTACATTCAAGTAATATGCGTCAGATGGGACTACCAGATTTTGAAGATTGTTTAGAACTATCAGTGATACAGTTTCTTATTTTATGCTTAACCTATTAACGTTCGATATAAGAAAAACACAACTTTTGCCTAGTGTACCTACTTATGTACATATATCTGTAAAAAACTATTCTCAGTCAATTCTAGAAGTAAAGTAAAAAAGTATATTTATTTTCCATCACAAAAAATCTTAAGGCTAGGATAACACTTATTTAGTTAAGTTTTGAACAAGTAAGTATTATTCAGAAATTACTTGACAAAAAATAGCCATAAAAACACCCTTTCGACAATATACAACCCAGCGTTTGATGAAAAGAAATAAAAAGAAAAGAAGCTAAGTTATATAATAGCATAGTTATTGGATTCGGTACCTTAGCTTAGTCACGAATATTGGAACAAATTGCTTTTCTTCAATAACGAGTAATCATTTCAGAGCGTATCCATGCGAATGCAAAACGCCTTTTATTACGTAACGAGCCTTACAAGTTAATAGGCATTAAGACCACGTTCAGACACTCAATATAGAGGTGTGGCGTCTCGTCCCAATCCCACCTAATCCGGCTTACGGGTGATCACAGGAATCGTTACCCTCACCTTGATAATGTTTCCAGGTGCTCTACTCTGCAACACGAAGTCCATATTCTCAGCTTTGGTCGACCTTTTTACTCATACCTGTATAACAGCAAAATACAATCATGGTCTCCAGAATAAGACCTTATAGGGGCGCGGCACCTGCAACCTAGTTATTTTCCGACAACAATCTTACAGGCATCTACAATTTTCCAGCGAAAACTAAAGCAAATGACAATGGATCTCAATTCAATCTCTGAAAATATTGGGTTTTTGTATAGTTTTATTCACAGAGCAAAAAGCAATATTTTCACCTACTAAGTTTATGTACAGTTAATGTACTTAGGTGCACTGCAAGAAACGCCCTCACGTTTTCGTTTTAACTTTCATACAAAGAGAGATTTTTCAAATTATCCAGTCACCAGTCTAGACAAACACAAACTACATCGAATTATCGTGATCAATTTTTAAATTTAATTACCTACTTACTTGTAGGTCGACGAACCGGCTGATTAAAAAATAAACATATGTTGGTGAACTCCAGGCTAAATAGCCTATTTGTTGAATCGACTGTCTATAAATCCTTTAACTCCAACCAACACAATGTAAACCATAAATCTGTTGTCGATTATTCTTCAAATCCAAGTATAATAATATCTTTCATTCATTCAGCTCAAGCATCGGTGTTCTCTGAGAGCTCTCGAAACTGTTATAGACAAGTAATAAACTGTATTCGTACATAAACGAATGGATATTGTTTTATATTTCATACCGGGTGGGAAAATCTTCCGGAAACAAAAGGTAATTGCATGACTAAATCCAGGCTTCGCAGCCACCCCGAGCCACCTACCGGCTAGATGAATAAGTAAGCCTGTGCAAGCAGAACGCTCCACCAATTTCACCTGTGAATAAAAATATGTATTTCATATCAAGCGATTGATACTTAATCCAGTGGTGAAAGGTATTCATATTGATCGAATATCGACAGGTTTTTATGAATAACCTTTTGTAAAGCGGGCGGTGAGTATGTGTTACTCTTTAAATAGTTTGTAGTGCATCAGCTTTGTCACTTATTACTTACTATTTGTTATAATTAATGTATACGTTAATATACTTATTGAGAGTTACATAAAATCTAAAATATTTTTTTAATATTTAAAAGAAAAAATCGTTACCTAAAACTTTTCAAATAAAAGTGACATGTCAGTAAGTTCAGTCTGTTTTAAATCAATAACAGTTGGTTCCCATTGGCGCCCGACAAAGTTCAGCTGAAGTAAGCCAATAGAGGCGACGAAAATAAAAAGTTGACTCGCAACTTTGTCTGAGCTGTCAACTGGAGTTCGACTATCCTCGAAAAGTAGGTGCCAGAATATTGTTCGTGGAAAAAATCACTGATAGGAGCCGCACTTTTTTGGGTTTACAACTTTAAATTAGGTGAGGAGTTATTTACCAAATAAAAAACCGGCTATGTGCGAGTCAGACTCGCGCACGTAAGGTTCCGTACCATCATCTATACAACTTTTTTGTTTTTAAAACGACAAGAATACACGTTTGTTGTATGGGAGCTCCCTTAAGTATTTTTTGTTTTAATTTATTTTTAAAGCTTTTTAGCATTTGTTGTTATAGCGGCAAAAGAAATACATCATCTGTAAAAATTTAAACTGTCTAACTATCACGGTTCACGAGATACAGCCTGGTGTCAGACAGACGGGCAGTGGAGTCATAGTGTTAGGGTTATGATTTTTTTACCCTTTGGGTACAGAACAAATGAGTATAATTTAACATAAAAATAAATGTTTAACCAATAGCGTGTTTTGTTAACCCATTTATTTTAGTAAATGGTTCGTATGTATTTACATTAGAAAATCAAAGCGTCTCGTAAATTTTTCCAATTTAAACGGACAGTATTTTTTTATGAAATTCCTACATAATTATTTGTCCTACACACAACGTTGGTATAGTCCAATAAGTTCGTGCGCGACCCTCTTCCGTCACCCACCCTACACGTGCCGGGCGCGAGGAAGCACCAATCGCACGCGACTGTCATACGAAATCCTGGGAATCCTCTTCCCCGCAACACCAACCGTCTCCGCTCTAGCATGCCTCGTTCCCCGCACGTCTGGCTCTCGGTAGGAGGGTCACGCATGAACTTGTCGAACTATAGTTTTTAATATATTTTTTATTTTTTTAACATTCACAGTGTTATTTCTTATTATTAAGTTTAAATAAGAAACCAAAAATTCGCACACGGGCCGGATTTGAACCCACGACCTCCGACTAACCGGGCCAACGCTCTTACCAACTGAGCTACCGTGCAGACCATCCACCCTTGTGAAATTCTTGGTCTCTTTTGAATACGTCATTGTGTGACGCCAGCGACTATAGTCATCATATATCTATACATATGATTGGACTACAGTCATCATTATGGCCATCATACCGGCAAAAACCGCTCAAACCCATTTGTTGCTCTGTTCTTGAGTGGCGCTCAGCGCATCGACCGGCTCACCGCTCATCTGACACTTGGGTCTAAAACGGCAAACAGATCGCCGGCTTCCACCGCGAGAGCGCTTTGCGGCACATCCCGCGTAATCCGCACGAGGGGCATTAGCGGTGCATTGTCGCTCTCTTATTGTGCCGTTTGCTGACGAGGCCGTTAGCTATTTGACTTCTTTATCGCTATTTGGATCACCGTTTTTACCGTAAAACAAATGCCCATCGACCTGTCAAGCTCTGAGCAAGCTAAGCGTTTTCATAAACACTAGTGTTGCAACTTGATGCAAGAGTTCTCTAAGCATAGTGGACCGCAACAACGGCAATAACTGGCGATATCTACCTACTGAAGATTCCATAAAGACCTACAATCACTTTGTTTCACATGCATAGATATGATAGTAATCGTATGACTTGCTGCTCTGATGACACATTTGGCTGCACACGCAAAATAATACTTACCAAAGACGGGTCATTATATTATGAAAGTTTTAAATAACTTAAAAACATCAGTGAATACAATAATAAATAAACAAACGCAACGGTCGCGGCGTGATCCACGCTACGGGCATTAGCCCGGCACTGTCGCGCTCTTATTGTGACGCCGGCCCTCGGCAGATTGTTTGCGAAGACTTTAGCTGTATACAGGGTGTCCCAAAAAGAGCGTGCCAAAGTGATACTAGAGTTAGCCATAGACCTTTCAGATATACTCTGCTTTTTTTTATAAATGCCACTTTTTGTCCAATAAATGGCACGCCAGTCTGACACTAAAGATAACTTAGCCATAGACCTTTTAAATAAAAATAACATGACTCTTACAAACGTGTCATGGTTTGGAAGATAATGCCAATTTCTTGTTTTCTTCATACAAAAAAAAAACAAGTGGCATTATCTCCCAAACTATGAGATTTATTAGAGTCATGTAGTTTTTATTTGAAAGGTCTATGGCTAAGCTATCTTCGGTGACAGTTTTGCTCTTTTTTGGACATCCTGTATAAGTAGTTTAACAGTGACGTTCAATTGAGGCTGGGCCGTAAACGTGGTGGGACATAATGAGGTTGCTGGTACATTCGTTGTATAAAGCCATCATAGTGTAGAAACAGCGGCTGTTGATGCTTAAAAGACAGTGACAAAACAACATAATACAAGCGCATCAATTCACATTTTTCTTTTTTTCGAATGAAAGAAACTTTGGGCTTTTTAAACAATCAATCGCCAGAACAATGTTTGTTTAGTCACAGCGATGGTAAACAACACTGCAACTAGTAATCGGATAGCGCCATGGTGCCATCTGGTCCCTGTATAGTTTCCAGTAAATATCCCAAGGGAATCGGCTGTGGTGAGGCAAGCGCGACGATAAACGGGATCGTTTTATTGCATAATCCGTTCCCGAGAGGTATTATCCCGCCCAGTCACCACTCCGAGCTGACATCAGACACTTTCATATAATTTTGACGCCATTCAAAACTAATGCCGACATAAATAGTACCAACGTAGAATCTTAAGCACTTAGCTACTGTTTCTGTTAGCAGGGAAGGGATGATAAGCGAAATCGTTTTGTTTCTTAATCCGCTCAAGAGGTATTCCGCCGCCCCGTGACCACTGCAAGCTGACATCTGACGCTCTGGCAAAAGCATTAACTTAGTTGTTTACCATTAACGTCCACTGGCCTTATTTAATAGCAAATCTAGACCGAATGAGCTTTAAATTAGAATTTACGGTAAAACTGTTTCTGCATTACCAGGAATCGCTTAAACCGGGAAGGATTTATGAACTGACAGCCTTTGCACATTAGTGTATGTCCAGTGAGACTTCCTCAGAGCTATGTTGGTACAGTTTTGTACTATGTTTATTTTTAGGGTTTCGTACGTAAAGGTTAAAAACAGGACCCTATTACTAAGCCTTCACTGCCCGTCTGCATATCTGTATGTCTGTCACCAGGCTGTTTCTCATGAAACTTGATAGCTAGACATTTGACATTTTCACAGATAATGTATTTCAGTGGCCACTATATCAACATAAAAAAACAGAGTTAAATATTTATTTGAGTGCTCCATAATTATTTTTATGATATATTATTTGGGTTCCCATACAATAAATCAATTTTTTACACGATATTAATAATGGCAACCGATAGACGCTTGAAATAATTAAAAGATAATGGTACGGAACTCTTTTTGTGCGTGTCCGGCTCGCACTTTTCATATTTAACTAGAGAACGAGAGACATATCGATAACAATATTATGGTTCAACGGGTGTGGGGTAACACTTAACAGAAAAAAAACAACGCCATATAGGTAATCAAAGTGGCTTACAGAATTGTTTATTTCAGCTGACTTCGACGAAAACTGTTAAAAAAGGGATAAAAAAGTAGCTACATTTAACTAATGCTTCATATTACTTAAATGTGACAGCAAAATGTATAGGCTTTCTCAAAATTCTTAAAAGTTCATAAGTTCATAGTTGAGCAAGTCTGTATGTCCAACACCAACTTTTACCACCTTCTCTTCGTTTCAGTTCGGGACGTCTAAAACACTCACGATTTAATTTTTATTATTATTTATTTAAATATACAAAGAATACATTTTTGTTAGTAAATAGTGTCTTAAAACCTATGTTATATTTACGAAGTCAACAAACATCAGAAATATTTACTAGCGACTAATGGCAAAACCAAACATGTCCAAATCATACATTCCTCGAGTCTTGTTGTAAATAAAGATGGGTTGTTGCGATAGGGTTTTATGAAAATACTCGCAGTACAACTGATGTCATCTCTCTCACGCCCATTACCCCCGGTAACCTTTACAAGTAACTGAAGGTTTCCGGCAAGAGCTTTTTGCCTAAAAACCTCTTTGGAAACGTCCGCAGCAGCCGACGTGTTGATGAAGGAACCAGACAAGATCCTAAGGAACTTTGAACTTGGAAAATGGGGAGCACACGTTAATATAATGCGGTACTCGACAGATTTTCTTCATGTAAATATTATTATCTTTTTCATTCTCTTAAAAAGGCTGACCAAAGACTTTTTAGTCCAAAAGTAATTTTCCGAGAAAAAAGGACAGTGAATTAAAAAAAACAAAATCCAACTTCAAAACTGCCTTCAGTGATAATTAAAACTTAAAATCTTATAAACAAAGGACTTGTCCTCTTTTTGTATGGAGGCTGGTTTTTTATTCCAAGGTATCACCAACCACCAATAAACCTATATTTATCTTTAAGCTACTAAAATATGAAACACGAATCCATAGAAATCAGATTTTTAAACGCCTCCATTTTTGAGAAAAAATATGTTTTGTAATGAGGCATCATCCATTGATCATTACTTGTATTTCCTGGCTGTATGGCTATGTACCATTGCCTTTCCACTGGTGGAAAAATACTACTAGGTACTACCACAGATTATAATAGGTACTACTGTCAATGGAATGTCAATTTTGCTAATTTTTTTTTTCATACCTTAATTGGCATAGGCGAAGGTGCGGTTTATGTACAGACAAAGAGAAAAATTAATTTAAATTTTTCTCTAAATCGGAGGCCTTAAAAAATATATTAATTATGCAGAAAAACTAGTTTTTGTGAACTCTTTCATACAATATTTAGTTTATTCTGGATAGAAATATTGACGAATAAAAAACCATTAATGGACAAGACCTTTAAACTAAAAAATACAAAATAATATTTAGATTACCTAACTGTTCTACGAAATTATACAAGAAACCTATTTCCAATTTATTATCTGTTATTTTTTGGAGTCGGTGCCAGAAATTCTAATTCTAATGTTTTTTTGCAACTAAGGACAGGATTAAACCATCTCTTGGCTGCTTAGAGTAGATAGAATATCTAGCTTGGTTGGCACCGACTCCAAAAAATAACAGATAATAAATTGGAAATAGGTTTCTTGTATAATTTCGTAGAACAGTTAGGTTATTTAAATATTATTTTGTACTTTTTAGTTTAAATTTGTTTATAAAATTTTAAGTTTTAATTAGCACTGAAGGCAGTTTTGAAGTCGGTTTTTTTATTTTTTTTAAAGAAATGTATTTTTCTATTTTTAGTTGAAATTTAGTGTAAAGTGCAACATGGGTAGACCTACTTAACGCGCTGTTCAAATGCGATAGCGTCATTTGGAAGGAAGTAGTAACGAGAAGGAAGATCGTTTAAAGAAGAACAGGAAAAGATTTGCCAATAGCATTTTAAGAGGGAGGAGGGGGGGGGGGGGGAGGGAAAGAGGAGGGAGCTGCGCCTTTGACTTTGTTTTGTTAGCATCCTATACAGTACCTGACAAAACATCTGGTGTTTTAATTACTAAACTCCAAATTTTTAAGGAGTTCCACCATCAGCTCAGCTCCACATAATGACTATCAGACGTAACAATATGTCAACATTAAGATACTAGTACGAAAACACTATACGTGCCTTCAAAATTTGAGGGTTTCCCTCGATTACACCAAGATTCCAGCATCAGATCTCGACTGGGCCAAAATGGGACCAACTAGAAGGTATAGCCTCTAGGTAAACATTTTTTTTTTTCAAATCGGTCTACAGCTGACTGAGATATGCGGTAACATAGCCACAAAAAAAACATACAGTTGAATTGATAACCTCCTCCTTTTTTGAAGTCGGTTAAAAAAATTAGGAATGCTATTAAATTATCATAATTATCATTCATACCAATTAAAAACCTTGACTCAGGAATAAATAATTGTCATTAGTTTGCCTGGCGCATGAACCAAGAAGAATGAAGTTATACGAGTATGTACGAAGAAGAGAATTCGTACTTAAAACTTTCTTACCAAGCAAAGCTCTTCTTTTTCTTGCACTTTAAAATGCACAATATTTACATATTATTTCTAAACAAAAGAGTATCAAAAGACAAAGCCTTATAAAAGACTGCTTTCACCAACGAGCCACAATATTTTCAAAAACATGGATATTCAAAGAAGGCTGGGTACCTACACGTTCCATTCAGTATTATCATGGAATGGATGGTCAGTCAATAGTCATTTTGGAAAGAGCTGGCTGGCTATTGTTTCTTTAGATCTTCCTAAGCCAGATTCTTAACGACACATGAAAGCCAAAAAAGTCTGGACAGAGATCGACGCTTTTAAAACAACGAGACTGCGAAGAATAGAAATACTTTTATCGAAAATATGCACGTAAACTATGTATAAATACTTTTGCTAAATGGACGTATACGTGAAATCAATTCACAAGCATTTTTGACATACTCGTACTTGTATCGATCATACAAAGCATACAATTATTTATGCAATGCATCTTCTTTCCGTAAAAATTAAAAAAATCACTTCCGCATAGCATAGGCACTTTATAACCAGTCCTAGTTACGCCGACTCCGTAAACCACGACTCAATCTAAAGCCACAAACGTGACTGGAAGTGGTGTAGATTGGATTATAGAAATAACTCGCAAAAATCCATCTTCAAGGGGATGTAATCTACATTTCGATTGTCATTCAACGTTCTAAAGCAGGATTTTATTGGTAGAAGAGTTTTTAGGTTAGATAGCGATCCTAATTGAGCTTTATTCAATTTGGGTATTGGTACCGCCTGAGGGGTCACTTGGCTATTAATTGAAATCTTTTCTTATTTCTCTTACGTAATAACCAGTGAATAATTTCGATTTACAAGTGTTAGTAGGTATTCTCAAATCTCGTTCTTAAAACACTACGAAGTCGATGTTAAAATAAAAACAAATAATTTCCAGTTAAAAGCATTTTAAAGTTTGGAGTGTTTCCAAAACATGATTTACCTACTTAACCGACACTTTCTACCACAACATTATTTCGCTAATGATCAAAGCCAACTACAAAAAAAAATTGCAACAAAATACATAAGAATTTCACAATTTCGGTTAAAAATTGAATTGGAAAAATTCCTCAGTTAGGATTATGAAAAATTCCTACGCGGAAACAAATGAGGGGTCATTTATTTTTCAGCAGCAATTTTTCTTCTTAGATAAACTTCATGCTGCACATACTTTCTGCTGTACCATTTTTTAAATTGCAATACATGTAGATGCAAAGTATTTTTAACATGTTTAACTACTAGCAATATTTTTTTATAAAACTATGAAAAAATGTGGATCTTTATCAAAAATCAGCGTTGCAAAACTACCTATACTTATCTAACGCATAGCTATGAAATGCTACATATGTAAAAATGTTATGTGATCCTATCATTGATTTATTATAAATCAATGGATCCTATCAATTCATTTGCAAAGTCCGTATCGTTGATGGATTTTATAATGACAGTTTTTTATTCTGACTCATTAGTAATGCGACGTACATACATCTTATGTATCCAAATTAATGTTATAAATGCAAAAGTGTGTCTGTCAGTCTGACTCAGTCTGTTATATCGTGAATCGCTTGAACCAATTTAGATAAAATTTGGTATAGATATATATTGAGACCCTGGGAAGAACCTAGGCTACTTTTTGTCGCGATATAAAAACAGTAAAGAGCTGTAATGGGGTATGAAAATGTATATAGAGAATCCGTCTTTTGCACGTCTTTTACTAATGTCCAATGACACAATTAACACTAAACATTTATTTTCCCAATAGGCGATATCCCACAAGGTCGATTCCTAATTTTTCTTTGGAGTTTGAACCGAAGTATCCCCAACTCGGAAGCGAAGGGACGTGCCCAAAGGTCTTGGAAGTTGGCGCGCGTGATTGGCCCCATTGTGAGACTCAATAGTCCATCTTGAGCCAACTGAACCGTTCCATGCCGACCACTTGGAGTTTTTTAACGTTTCATCACGCGTGTGGTGAGTTTGAAGACTTGTAAAGGAATGATCTCAAATATAAGAGTTGTACCTACTGTATTTTTCTGTTATGATGTGAATAAAGAGTTATCTATATATCTATAAGATAATAAAATTGACATACCTACTAGTAGATATGACAATTCTTGGGCACTAATGTTAATCTAGTGTTACGAAGGTTAATATTTGTGAACAGTACCTAGCTATGAACATACATAGGACTGACTGATGATGTGTTGATATTTATGCTAATAGCTCTTACTAAAGTAAAGTAAGCAAGATTACGTGACCTATCCTTTTATAAAAAGATTTTTTAAGGTTTTCGGTAAAAATGGGTCCCTATTACTAACAATCCGTAGATAGACAGTTGAAATTCACAAATGATGTATTTCTATTGCCGCTATAAACAATTAAGTTCTAAAAACAGAATACAATAAATATTTAAGTGTGACTCCCATACATCAAACGTGTTTTTGCGCCGTTTTTAAACTAAAAAAATCATAATATTGTGTCTTATTTTGTATAAGGTAATGGGTACGGAGAACCTTTAATGCGCACGTCTGACTCGCACTTGGCCGGTTTTTAAATGAAAACCTGCTAATTTAATATAAAATTCATACTTCATAGAGTGTACACGTACTTGCAAGTATTTGTCACTCAAGAAGACTGGTTCATGTAGCTACGTCAAGCCACTAACGAAACTAGCTCAAATGTCCTACAAACTAAATCCTTTATAAGCGACACAAAGTTGCAGGTAGGTACGCTGCCATCCAGAGGCTGTAAATAGGTCGCTGGCAAATCTTCATCTACCTAGCCCAGGCAACAGAACTTGATCGTACGAATTCCTATTTGGCAAACAATTTGATGAACACCATAATTCTGATTTAAGGTAAAGGATTTGTCTAATCAGAAAACTTTTCTAGTATGTTTACCTATGTACCTACTTTCTTTGATACAACCGACTTCCCTTTTTTTCCAGATTAATCCGTTATTGATAAGTAAGTAAGTAGACGTATGATTAACATAAATAAATAAATACATTTCACCCAAAGATAAATCGGTTTTGTCGTAATTGGATTAAAAGAAAGGATCCTCATGTTTTTTATTAACTAGTTAGTGATTGCCACCGACCCTACCTAAATTCTGTGATGAATTCGATTTTAACGTAACGGAAAACTTAGCTTTCTTAGATAATAAGTAAAGTACGGGTTTTCGACTTCTGCGCACTTTTACAGTCACGGAATCAAAACTAGCTTATTTTATTTCAAGCCTAAGAATGATAACTAAGTAGGTATTTAGCAGGATTAAGAACCGCTGAATAAACCTTAAAATAAATAATGTAAAGGCTCCAAAGTGCAGGTGCAATCTTCTGTTGCTAAAACCTTAAATAGAAGAATCCGATCGTCGGATCAAGCAAAACGTGCATGCACCTATCGGAATCTGTAATCGAGTGCGCTTCGATTCATAACCATATTATGCTGGGGTCCAGTATCGATTATATCGAGTAGATACACATGTCGGAGCGGAACCGATAGCCAAATAAACTAGCAAACCGCATCGATTACCTGTCAGTGGCAGCCAGACCCGAGTGACCGGCTGGGCGGACCAAGACCGCCGCGCTTCGTCTGAACGATACTTTTACACGATTTTGTAATTCGTATAACTTTGGATGCTTATTTATTTAAGTATGTCTACAAGATACCTAAATGTTGTAAGTACATACCCCTAGTGCAAACCCAATATACAATAGATAACTCTTTATTACTACGCTACACACCATAAAAGAAACAACATTGATATTAACACATAAACATGTACAAAGTAGGTACTTACTTAATGATTTCGCAATTTTTTTTATCTATTGTTCTACAAACAAAGTACCTACTTCAAGTGGCGGAATAAGTGCCAAGTAATATAGTCTCTACCAGTTCAATATCTTTAAAATCCAATCAATGCCTTAGTGTATTTTAATGTCAGAAACATTAAATTGTTTGTTTGAGTTCACTGAATATAATATTCTTATATGTATTCTGATCCTCCTGTTATTTTGGTGATGTTTAAAGAGTTTATTATGCAACATTTTTAATATATTATAAAAATTTATAAGCAGTGATAGGAATACGTAGGTCTTATTTGCCTTAACTTTTAAGAACAGAGACAAGAATCGGAGACTTCCTTACAAATTTTTTTCCGGGACGACTGTCCTAAGATAGATGTGATGTCGCATTACTTATTAGTTTTTTGATAAATACCATAATATATTTCTTTCATTTATTTTGGCATCAGACACTCATGTACATAAACGGGAAATAGTAAAAATCGTGTTATGTAAATAGACCTTATAGTGCCTAATAGTTACATACTAAAGCTTAGATGGTCGGTCGTAATCCAATTAAATGAGTAAGTAACAAATAAACTAATTAAATCCAGATGCCTATACAAAAACTAGTATCGAGGTAAATTCGTCAGTAAAATAGCTTTTGCAAATTAATCTTACGCCAATCAATTGATTAATTAACCGGTATTACAAGTGATTCCCAATATTCGAATCGAAGATCCTCGGGATTGTTAAGGCCATTTTTGACTTTACTCGAACTATGTCCCCACAATTGATTATTTTTCATCAAATTCGTTCACAAATCTGTAACTGTGAGCTGTAAACGAAATTTTCTGACGTTATAAAGTTTATGCTTAGAACTAACATTTGAATTGTACTAGTAACTTTTATATTATTATCTGTGGTGTTGGTATAAATAACGTACAAGTGTAGTTACACCTACTAAGTACTTTGAACAATCAACTGAACCACTTAACAATTTTACTTGTAGTTTAATTTGAAGTTCATCTTAGTTCTTAAATATATTGTTCTCAGTTATAAAATTTGGCAAGAAGGAAGAAAAAGACAAGTACAGTTACATTACAACACAAGTAAAAGGCTGAAAATAAACTTTTCATTGTACAGAACCCTCAGTACACGAGTCCAACTCGCAATAACTCGTAACTATTATTGTTGACTTTACCTGACTAAAAGTGCTAAAAGTAATAAGTTCGTCCAAACTCAAAGCTTGCTCAAAAGTAACAGGTAATAACGTTAGGAGTTTCTATCGACTTAATTAACCTATATCTATAATTATTATGTTGGCGATAGTCGTTGTTAGGTAATCTGCAGTATTAATAAGTAGGTTGTAGTTATTCAACTACTATCAATTTACAGTTTTTTGCGCTTATCTACACTAATATTATATAGAGGAAAGATTTGATCGTTTATTTGTTTGTATTGAATAGGCTCCGAAACTACTGAACTGATTCAAATGAAATTTGGTACAGACAGAGATAGTTTAAGATCCTAGGAAGGACATAGGCTATTTTTCGCAATATAAAATCATCATGGGGTGAAATGGGGGATGGAACTTTGTATGGAAAATCTGACTTAAGGCGCGGGCGAAGTCACGGGGAACTGTTAGTAATAAATGGTTAGCTGTAACAAACAATAAAGAAACAGAAGAAAAACTTTATTTACCACAACAGCGGCTTATATTTTATCCAATTACGTTTGGATGGGCACAAAAACCGCTTAACAATTTCATTCCTACAACGTGAACAGCACGCAGATGGAACTTGGTCTTGATGAAACTTTTCTACAGTTTTAATAAGAACCCCATTTATCGCATACTTTCCTTAGGAGGCTTATCGCTAACCCGTGACACCAGAAAATTAAAAGTGCCGTGTCATAATGGGGCTATCTGCGGCACAGTGACTGGCTTTTGTGGAACTTAATTAATTGGTGATTTGGCAGTTGGACGTGTCCAACTATCAATTCGGCATCTTGTTTGCTTTTTTACTTTGGACATGTGTGAGTATCGGTGTCTTTGCCACGGAGAAAAACTAGTTTATTTTAGTTTTCTGCCGGTAAATATTTGCCTGGAATATGTTGTTGATTATCTTGCAAAACACACTTTAGTTACTAGATTTAGGTACAATATTACCTTTAAATGTTTCCCTTTTTTAATATTACTAATTAATGTCTTTATTGAGCAAAGCTGCGATCACTATAATTATTGCCTTTATTAGGCAAAGCTGAACACTAGTACGTATCCGAAGACAGACTTATTGATGTGAAAGTATGAGCTGCGCCTACCTATCCCTGCGACTGACGTATAATCGATACTCCGACTTGTGCTACAAACATCGAAGATAACATCGCCAATTACACATATCGCAATTAAATTGAAACACAACTGCTAGGTATCTACCATGTCAATAATGCTTATTGTTTCATATTTATTAAGTAAGTAGGTAACCTAGGAGTACTTAATATACAGACAGGGTATTCCAAAAAGAACATGCCAGACTGATACAGGCGATAGCTTAGACTCTCATTTGTCTTCCAAACCATTACATAGAAGAAGTATAACCTGAGATGATTGATACTATTATGTTTTGTTAAATCAAGTCTTGAGCTATAATCCACCATTCGTATTTATTGGGAGCTTACCATTGTTTGTTTACATTACTACTGTTTCCCCGTGACCTTTAAGCCCGGCAAATATCGGATTTTCTATACAAACTTCCACCCCTAATTTGACCGGTTGAATTAAATAAATAATGCTTAATGCTCAACTGCTCACTCCCTGTCCCTACGTGCACATTTTAAAATCTCTTTCTTCAAAAATCACGAACTTTTGTACAAACTTTCCACCCCCATTTCACCCCTTTACGGCATGATTTCCGAGATAAAATAAAAAAACTATCTATGTCCTTTCTGCTCACTAAATTTATCTCGTAAAAAGGTCGCATAATAAGGATCTACCTTTCTCCCTACACGCCCTAGCCTATTTCAACGGAAAATAGCCAACCTTCTACCCTACAAGGTTTTAATTCCCTTGCAAATAAATAATATGCTGTTCTAGAAATGTATAAAATTCATCCGTCGCTAGTTACATTCCTAAAATCTATTATGATGAAATGGCAGACTGTTTTAAGTATAAAAAATCCGTCAATAACTACTAAACCAATTAAAATTCAAAGAGGCATATTTCAGGGTGATGCCTTAAGCCCTCTTTGGTTTTGCCTCGCACTTAACCCACTCTCAAAACTTCTAATAGACTCCGAATGTGGATTCAAACTCACAGACAATGATTCACACTTTACATTATCACATTTACTCTACATGGATGACATCAAATTATTCGGATCCAACAAACAAGAAATACGGAAACTGGCTGAAGTTACAGAAGAGTTCTCAAAAGACATAGGCATGAACTTTGGGGTAGATAAATGTAAAATATTCACAGTCAATAAAGGAAAGGTAGAAAAAAATAATTACATACTTCAAAACGGAGAAATAATTGATTCACTAGGTGAATCGCAATTAGTGAAATTCTGTATTAATGAGTAGGATTGTAAAAATTTCACCTTGACCGTCTTGGTGTAGTCGTTCGCAAACCGGACTACTAAACCAGGCGGTTGCGGGTTCGAATCCCGCAAGGGGCAAATGTTTGTGTGATGACCACGAGCATTTGTACCTAAGTCATGGATGTTTATATGTATTTAAGTACTCATATTTGTTATCCTAGTCACCATAGCACAAGCTCACGCTTAGTTTGGGGCTAGATAATTGGTGTGTTTGTTAAAACAATTTATTTTTTTATTTACCTCCCGTTGTTTCCGAGAAAAGGTTTCGTTTATAGACAAATGGATTGACAGTGAAGTGTTTTTTCACCATAAAAGAAACGAACATAGCACCCCTATCCTTAAAAGAGAGCCCGTGTCTGTGTAGTTTAGAATTTGACTACAGATATCAGATCTGTCGTCAATCTGAACTCTCTAAAGGCATGGGAATATCTGCTTACTTTCCTTTATAGAATTCTTCACATCGATTCATTAACCGACACCAACCGTGCATACTACATGCATAAAAGAAAATTGATCTTCTGGATTGTAAAATATTGGTTATGATACTCCTTCACAAAATATTAGCTATAGATCGCAATTCTTTCTCGTTGATTCCAAAGTGAGTGATGGTGATATAAAAGGTGCTGCTCGTCTTCTGTTTTCTGATGATGTACGTCAGGGGCCACAGACAGTGTCATGGGGTGTCAAGTCAACCCCTGAAACACTTTTCAACAAACAGTCCTGCAACGAGAAAAGTGTTTCCTCCTCACCCATCTGATAATATCACATTCCTACTTCCTCCGTGTAATACTGACAAAAATTTGCAGACGACTAAGGTTCTTAAGAGCTTTCGGAATGTTACTGCTGCCTTGATGGTCTCACTGCACAGCATTTAAAAGACTTTTTGAATGCTGGTGGTGAGGCCAGCGTCGCACTCCTCAAGGCTCTTATCGATTTGACCAATTTTGCTCTGGAAAGGTAAGTGAAAGTATATTACCAGTCATATACGGGGCCAACCTCTGTGCATTTAAGTCTTCTAATAAGATTCTACGGTAGACGTAAAAAATGCATTTAATTCAGTGAACAGGGGTGTTTTGCTGATAGAAGTTAAAAGAGAAATGAGTTCTCTGTACAGTTTTTTGTGGCAGTACTACAGTGCTCCATTACATTAAATGAATGTTCAGAGAACACCTACTCTCTTCCGCCATTGGCTTCCAACAAGACGACCCCCTAGGCCCAACAATATTTAGTCTAGCAATTCACCCGATCATCTCAAAATTAAAGTCAATATTCAACGTTTGGTACCTACCCACACGACGGAACCTTAGGTGGTAATCCCACAATTGTTTTAGAAGATTTTGCATATTTGGTTCGTAATTTCAACATTTGTGGCCTAGACCTAAATTTTTTATTTGTGGATGGTGGCATCATCCCTATTCTACTGCCACTGACCTCTATAATACAAATACGCTGGACTTAACATTCTCTAAGAAATGACAGATATTTTTTGTGCCCGAGTGTACAGGGATCTAAAATAGGGTAACTTGCATTATGTTTATGTCAACTCTCATTAAAATGGCGATAATCAATTTTTTTCATTTCTAGGTTGACAGTATGCAATCCAGTGTACTTGTATTATAGATGTCAGTGTCTACTGCCCATTTAATATTTAATACCGTTAAAGGGTATAACAGAAAACGTAAATGCCATTAATGCTGCAAGTCTGCAACATGCGCCGCCGCGCCGGTGAGGTTTAGCACTACTTTATTCGACGAACGAAACGCACGCAAAGAAAGTGACACCCACATCTTTATAATTTGTGCACAATCACATCACTAGTTACGACGCGCCGCGCACATCTGTCACGTATTTTGATTAAATTAAATTTATCAAAATAGTACAAACCAAACCTTAGTTGATGTTAATTAATAAAGAATTCAAGTAGTACTTTCAACGGAGCCTACGGTAGCTATAGATGCGTTCAAAAATTTATTAGAAATGGACCAACAATTCTCATTGTCTTGGAATAACTTCCATGGAAACCTTACGAAAGGATTCGCCGGGCTATTGGGAAATGGTGAATTTGTCGACGTGACTATTGCTGTCGAAGGGCATTTGCTGCAAGCTCACAAAGTTATACTATCAATATGCTCGCCTTATTTCAAGAAAATGTTCCAAATGAATCCGTGTCAACATCCTATTGGTACGTTTATTTACGGATATCAGTTCACATTTTTAACACCAACAATCCATTAGGATCCTTTTGCGACTTTAAATCTTTCTGGCAAGAAATAAGCTCAGTTCCTGCCGATATATGAAATAATATTGCTTTCCAAGCTTTCCAATTGACATTTCGTTTTTTACTTGAATTTGTGTTTTAAGATATTATGACAAGATTCCATTCCCTAAGCTATACATATGTTTAAAATTAGTTTATAATTATTGTCATTATCATTGCAGTGGTATTGAGGGATGTAACACTTAAAGCTATGAAGGATCTTCTCCAATTTATGTACCATGGAGAAGTCAGTGTAAAGCGAGAGGATCTCACTAGTTTTATAGGTACAGCTGAAGTGTTACAAATCAAAGGATTAACTAACAAAGAGGTAAGTTTTGATTCCTATCAAGTTAAAATATTCTCAACTTCTTAATAATTTACAGCATGTTTAGCAATATTTGCTTATAAAATTTTATAATTTACAGACTGATAAGGAAGATGCTCTAAAAGAACAGGATTTTTCAAAACATAACATAGATAACCAGAATTGTTCACCTGATAGAGATTCATGTATATCAGACACAGCTGATGCACCAGTGAATGATGAGATCCCTCCTAACAATGAACTAGATCTTCTAAAACAAAGGCAATTTATTGAAAAACTGCAAAGACTTAGTAATCTAAAACGTAAATCTGAAGAATTTTTGCAAAAAAGCTACTATGCTGACTTAATCAATCCAGAAAAAAGATCCAAAAACAAAGAAAGGTATTCTCCCAAACAAAACAATCACATGCTACGGAGTTACGATAATTTAAAAAGCTTGTATGAAGAAAAAGCATTAGATGTTTCAACTACATACAATACTCATATGCAAAGTATAAGTAACACAGCTGATAAAGATTTGAATGACAAATGTAAGGATCAATCTCCATCTGAAAATAATCTAGAACTGAAAACAGAATGTGATGACATGGACATTATAGTAACAGATCCTGCAGTTTGTACAACACCAAAGTCGTATGATGGATCTAGAGATGGGAAGAAAGACTTGTCAATGCCCCTAGACTACCACTCCCCACAAGATAGTAAGTAAAATCATTTATGTTACAATTCTTTTACTTGCCTAAAACTACTGAACTTGAACCATTTGCTTTCCATTTGACTCCTTTGTTTCTTTGCTTCTTACTGCCTATTCATTTATCATCTACAATAATTTTTACATAATAAGATCAGCGATTGTGTTGAAAATGCAATCATTTATTCACTAAGTACCTATTTTTTTCTTTTGCAAAGCCTTCACTGTGAAAACACGATGGCATTTTCAACATCATCAATCTTATGAGAAACACTTATTGTTTGTATTGAATTACCATACTGAAAATGCCCATCGTGATTTCAGATTGTACCAGCCTAAACTCATTGTTTATCGACCTTAAAAACTTAGTGAATGGTAAAGTGACTAACAACATGTTGAGAAATAACCCAACCGAAGAGACCACACAACCGACATTGGAACACCGACTTGTGACCATTCCACAAAAAGAAGATGGGAAAAAGAAATATCCACAACGCTCTTGTAGACTCTGCTGGAAAATAGGGAAGAGACGGGACACAAGATTCATGTGCTATGCTTGTGAAATGCCCTTTTGCAAATCACCATGTTTTGAAATACATTATAATGATGTACTAAAAGACTTCTATGCAACATAATTTCAAATCAATTATTCAAGTCAATTTACATTATATTTCTAAAAGTACTTTATACATAAGATAAGCAAATATTCATATTTTTTATATCTCTTTAGCCTAGTAGAGCCAACAGTTTAAATGAATCCAAGATTCCAGAGAACATAGGGACCAATTCCTGAACTATGGCAAAATACTATAATCTGTTGTTGAAAACATTTTAAATACTCTATAATCATTAGATAAGACTGTTTGGTATGAAATCATAAAGCACAATAAGTTAAGTAAAAAACTGTGATAGCAGAAATCTGCTCTCAAGTGCCAATTAAAAGTTGAACAAAAAGTAGAAGTAATACCACTTTTGGTCTGTGCCATCAAACTATCGTAAAATGAAGACTTTTGTTGCTCATATTCTAGTCTATTTATTGTATTAGTATTAGATTTGTATCTATAAGTATACATCTTCCATAGTCACCTAGATTTTGGGCTTTTCTAAAATTAGATCTTTGCAAGAAGCCTGGCTAATTATACATAATTACACAATGCATGTCTGACATGCTGTCTGGAAGTAACTATTTACTAATATTATATTCTTTCTTAAGTGTAGTATGAGACATTTGAACATTTCATTATAAATGATTTCTTAAATATTCAATGATCTCTGTGGCTATAGATTAAGTGCTTTATAGTATATATCTTAAATCTTAATTTAAGGAAACCAATTTATAGTACGGCAAGTTCTTGTGCGACCATCCTGCGCCCCCCGCAAGACGTGACGGGGAGCGAGGAAGCGCTAATCTTACGCGACTGTCAAAAGAAATACCCATCCCCACAACATCAACCATCTCCACTGTCATCTAGCATGCCTCGCCACCCACCGGTAGCGACCGCATAAAGGTCGCGCACGTGCTTGTCGCACTATAATATGAATATATTTTACTATACTGTGGAAGATTGCATTCCGAAAATACCTATACTTTGTAAAGGTATTATATGAGAGATAGTATGATTGAGCCCATCCTTACATTAAAAACAAGAAATGTAACACCAGAAGAATAAAAGTATGTTTTTGAATAAATTCAGTCAAATTTATGTGAGATATTCATACATTGATAATGTAAAACATACAATATCTATTTATTGAACAATATCTTTTTATTGTATCGAATTGAAATCTTAATGTAAGGAAGCCAATATAATATTGTTAAGTATGAGAAGTGACATGACATTATTTCTTACTTCAATCTCAATTATTTGCTACAAAAGACATATATGCTGTGTGCTTATTGTGTATTTTATTATTATAGTCACTTGCTTTCTATTTTATACCTGTGTGACGAAATATTAGTGTGGCTTTGATTTTATTCGAATATATTTTACCTGTATTGAATAAAATATTTTTTAACTAATCTGAGAGTATTATCTTTTGATTCATATTCACCCCATTTTGTATTACCTGGAGCAACTTAATGTTTTAACATTGACATTGTTTTTATTTTCAGGTGCACTCTCATTAGTTATGAACGGTACATGCGACAACCAGCAGTTGCCAGTGCGATACAAGTACATTTATAGTAGGAAAGGGCACAAACAGTTAGTCCATATGAACTTTGTTTATACCAAACACTCTACAACACACGGAAAAACATCATGGAGGTGCGTCCAATATTTCTCGTTAAACCGGTGCCCAGCCACTGTTGAAACAATCGACGCCATGATATATGCTGTCAACCACCAACACAATCACGAAGATTGCTTTGAGAAACTCGTAAGAAACACCATTTATGAAATGAATGTTTCACCAAAATAACTTTAAATATAGTTTACTAAAAATTTAAAGTTCCTAAAGTATTTGTTTTTAATATGCTGCTCTCATTTTATTAGAACACCATTTATGTTATTCTTAGAACAGTTTTTTAATGTGTATCATAAAAAAACATCTAGTCAGAAGATATTTTATTTACTCCTAGGTTTTATCATTTCAAGGAATGAATACTATAAAATATACTTTTAATTATCAATAAAACACTTAATTTCGGATTATTTGTAGTATATTTACAGTCTTATTTAATTTAAATGAACTATTATTATAAATAAAATTATATTCATGATTTATTGCGTTTATTACTGTGTTCACTCTTTGCAGCTAGCATTGCAGCCATCCTTTTCCTTGGCCTGTGCTTTTTGCTAAATCCAATATCTAAAAATTTAATTATAATCATTTCAATATAGAAAAATGTAGGTACTTCCAAAAATATAGAAAGTGTAATTTCTTATCCCTGTTACACTTACGTATGTCGACTTCTGGTATTTTCATCAAACCAAAAGATTTTGCAACTTTATCCAAGTCAATATTTATCACATTGAATATGTGCTTCAATTTTCTGACTTCAAGTGCCCTGATGTACCCCTCAAAGGCTTCTACTGCCATTTTATGGAACTCTGGACTCTGCATAGCAGCATCTATCTGAGAATCAACATAAAATAGAGGTATTTTTTTCAATTTATATTTTCCAGTTTTAAGGGAAGTAAATAGCATAAGGATAATTTACCATTGGTTGAAGGTTGTGAAATTTGTCCCAACTCTCATACTTGTCCAAAAATATTTTTGCATCTTTTAGATGGTCTACAAATTCCTTTTCTTCAGGCCTGAGCAGTAACACTGCATTGCCCGCAGTCCCTAAACCTCTGGCTGTCCTGCCTACTCTATGAATGTATTCCTGAAAAATATTTGAAATGAGAACCTTTTTTATGTCAGAAAAATTAAATACATTTGGGATGCAGAAGACAGTTTGTTTTTATGTTTAAACTTTTATCTTAATGAATTTATCAAAATCTATACAGCAATAACTTAGGAAATTTGTAAAACCTTAGTAGGTTTATGGACTTATCTCTGTAAATAAATAAATAAAGAGTATGTATGTAAATAAGGAGTAGCTTCAAGCTTACATTTGTATCAGAAGGTGGGTCAAACTGCACTATCCAGTCCACTGCAGGTATATCCAATCCTCTAGCTGCCAAATCTGTGCAAAATAATGCTATTTTTTCAGCATTGTAGAAATTTCCCATAGTGGCTGATCTGTCAGCTTGATTCATTTTACCCTAAGAATGTTAATTAATTATTATGTATAATATGGTAAATATAACAGTAAAAATAAAATTGTGGCAACACACAACAAAATGAATAAATACAGGTGTTACTGTTGATACTTACATGAATGCATAAAATTGAGGCATTACAGTATCTAGTAAGGAATTCATAATGGAACACAACAGACTTGCAACTTGAAAAGAATACCATAACTTTCTGTTTCTGAGATTTCTTTAACATCTTGTGTAGCCACCATAATCTGTACTCTGTATCACAAATGACATACCTACAAAATGTTAGAATTGATTTACATTCCAAAGTTTACTAAACAAACAATACAATAGGCATTGATTTCATATATTTTACCCTTGTTTCAGTCCATCTACGGTAGCTTTAGTATTATCCTCACTAGTATTGATTTCCCTATAATTTTCTTTCATTGCAGATTGGATCAAAGCCTCTGTCCTCTCAGAGAGTGTAGCACTAAATAGCATTGTTTGTCGATTTTCTGAAAATACATTAGGTACAACAATCAATATATTGCTTATGGTAAACTAAAAATAGAAAATGGTTAAACTTAGATACTTACTTGGAAGCCGATTAATAATTTGTTTTAAATCATCTTCAAAACCATATTGAAATATTTTGTCAGCTTCATCTAATACAAGACATGTAACATTTCTGTAATCAAACTCTTTGGATCTCATGTGATCAAACAGTCTTCCTGGTGTAGCTACTACTATGTGAACTCCTGAAAAGTAATAAAAGTTCTTATGGATTTGATTAGTCACACTACAATATTTTTTGCAGATAAAGATGTTAAATACAGCTACTGAAACAGAATTTGTTTACAAAAATATATTTTTGCAATATACAGAATTTAAATCAAAAATACTTAAATGTACCTGTTGAAAGCTTATTGCTCTGTTTATTTTTATTCTCTCCTCCAATTACTAAAGCCGATGTTATAAATGCATGACAAGAAATAATGTCTTGCAAAACTGAGTATGTTTGTATAGCTAATTCTCTGGTAGGTGAAATTATAACACATAGAGTTCCTAAAACTGAAAATTCAAAGTGTAAAGCTAAGCTCTATCAGAAAATAAAATTAAATAATCAATCGTAATCTGGGAATTACCAGAAGATTTGTTTGCTTCAAATCTAATAACAGTTTCAACAGCAGGTAACAAAAACGCTAAAGTTTTTCCTGATCCAGTTTTTGCTGTGGCGACTATGTCATCTCCATCTAAAGCTCTGTGTAAAACTGCAGATTGAATATCGGTCATATATTTGAATCCCATATTTTTTACAGCTTCCAAAATTGATGAAGAAAGTTTATCTTTCAAACTTTTGAATTTAATTTTATTCGGTTCTTGAACTGCCATTATTGTTGTAGCATAATGTAATGTTAAACCAAAAAAACAACACAATCTTACAACAAATGCGGTAAATTATTGAAACAAGCCAGGCCATAAAACAAAATCAATTCAAGAAATTGAAAATAATGCTCCGACTCCGAATGCTGTTTCTGTCTGACAGTGACACTGACATGCACAGTTGTGTCGCTTTTTCTTTGTTAAATTTGCACATTCTTAGTAGGCCAAGGGTCAAGTCTATACAGCCACGTCTTCAGAATCTTTATTTTATATTAATTTATTATCCTTTTCATTAGTATTCTTCTTCTTTTACAACTACATTAACACTAAACTACCAACTAACCTAACCTAACTCATTGAAATGTGAGGATGGTTTGCATTTCAATGCTCTCAACGAAATTTTGAGCGGGAACATCGAGCCGGATCATATAGCAGCGCCTAACTTTGTTTCTCACTTTTACGTCATTAGCTTTCCTCTGCAGCACATTATTAAGATTATTCCACCACACAAATACAACAATGACCACGAAAAACTAATTTAGAAAATTACATTGAGAAGTTAGAATGGAGAGAGCATGTGTCAAAATCCCAGTTGAGAAAATTTCGCCACTTTTGGCGGAGGACAAGGAAGCACACTACAAAAAAATTGACATTGCCACTTCCATTTTCTGCTAAGGACGGGACATGGCTAGCTAATTCGTAAGCTCACTAACTAAATGCACTCATCCTATACTACTAATATTATGGCTGTATAAGCGAAACATTTTAAAGACGATCGGGAATAGACGTGGAAATATGATAGGACACCTTGGCAGTTTTTTAAACAACACAATAGATGGGAAGGTTGAAGGAAAAAGAGAAAGACTAAGTTTAACTGTGTTGTTAATAAACTTATGTAAATAAGAAAAAACACTATGGGTGTTCAAAATATTAAAACTATTTAACTTTGTTGATTTTTAGAGCTTTAATTACCTATATGTTCTTTATTACGATAATACGACCAAGTCTTAGTTAATACTAAGACTTGATCGTATTAGTTAGGTACTACTTTACTATTTATTGAAAAGTATATTAAAGATGTGTAATATACAACTCTAATCGGAATATAAGAGAAAAATCATGGTAATGTTACGGGAAAGATTAGTCTAATTATTATGTATTAGGCTATATTTTTTTCGATGAATATCATATTTTAATACTTATTATCCTATTCCAGACGAAGGCAAATAAAAAAACACAAAAATAATAATAATTGTTTCAACCGTTCTTGTGTTATACGTGGTGTAATGTAACTAACACGACTTACTTACATAATTATATAGATATAAGAATATAAGACATAATCTATTTTTGAAGTGATTATACAACTTAATCTTCTGCGAGTATCTTAAGCGTCTACCTGTTGCCGTTCTTATTATCGAGCAAAAAACTCAAGTCCAGCAATCACGGTTTTTGAGATACAGCCTGGTGACAGACAGAACGGACGTCGGAGTCTTAATAAGTCCCGCTTTTACCCGTAAGAAACCCTAAAAACTACAAACTTGGCTAAGAAGTTTCAAAGTACCTAGGCACTGCTGCTGCTGCCCGGCAAAATTATTTTTTCATCTCACCTGTTCGGAAAATAGAACTTTTATGTGTAGATAGCCGGGTGGGAAATAGTTTGTCCCTCCTACTATTGAATAAAAGGCCACTATCGAGAGTATCGATAGTTATTGCAATAGTCAGAGGTGTATCAGCTATCGATAGTGATTTTAATATTAAACTTTGATACTATCGATAGTATTGCTATGTATGTGTCGATTGTATTGAACAGATGAAGCTCGGATAAAAAACTTACAATGACATTGAGCATTTTACACTTAAGAATTCCTTTAATCCCGGGGGGATTAGAGTTTGCTCCGAATTCTGAGACTCCGAACTTGCATTCATTAATTTTTTTGTCTTTCTCTTCTCCTTGCGCTATTTAAGTACTTACCAGTTACCATCATACATTATGACTTTTGTACTCAGCGTATCGGAGCACACTTACATCATGTGGAGCTTATGAGGCGGTGCCTGCATGTGTTCATGGCTCCAATATACTTCTTAAGACTTTGATTACAGAGTCTGTGTCTCTTAGAAATAAAATACCATGGATCAATCTACGGTGTAGGATGCAACCCTGGTTAAGTATTTCCACGATTTTTTTATATATATTTTCTTTTAAGAAAACTGCAGCTCGTTGTGGTGTCTGAGGATCAAAGCTTTTAGAACGAAGTCTTGGGATATGCTGGGATCGTATGCCTGTAGTTTTTACTTTCTAGTTAGATGATATCTTAACCATGCGTAGGTACATATGCGCTGCATAAGTGCATATTACATAGCAATTTGATATATTTTATACCTGAAATAGAATTCTGTAAGGCACAATATAAATTCACGATACTTTTTTGGTAAAAATATCGAAATATGATACTTAGCTTTTTACCTGAATGTATTCTTATTACACAATTTAAGTAAAACTGCAATTTTGCATAAATTACGATAAAAATGTTGCACAAACATATTGATAACAGTAGTTTTCAATAAATTGGTAGGTACTCACGTAATTTTGTAATCCTTACCTCGATAACGACGATAAACCTTACTTAGATCGGTTATAGCTTTTATATACCCGCATCCTGGTTCTTCTTCTGATGTCCTGTTCCTCTCGATGTGTCTCGTCCCCGCGGCCAGACCAATTTTAACTGTAAATGCTTAGACATCTAACGAAATTAACGTTAGTAAAAGCAAAAAATATTATTTTATACTTTGAAGTAGATTGATTAAAACCTTTCTCCGAACGGTAACACCGTTTAAAATAACAGTGCAATTCTTACTATAGTAGAATTACTAACACTATTTTGGTTTGCTATGATTTTAACAGCAAAAAGACACTTATTCTAGTGATTTTTACAATTTTAATATCGTCTCGGAACATTTAGATTCCTAAGTACTGGGCATTAGTGAGGCGGCCACGAATAAGCTCCGCTGATAGCGGAGCTTATTCAGGGCGACCGTCTCGGTCAGAAACTAAAAAGCCAATGACAAAGATATCAAACATTCCTTCGAGCTGACCATGGTGGCGCTAGTGTCGCAAAGTGGGGATGGCGGCTGTGGATGCAGATCACGTAATCAGGATCATAAGTCATGTGACGTACTCGGCGTCACATGACTTATGGTCCTGATCACGTGATCTGCATTTCCGCCGCGCCGCCATCCCCACTTTGCGACACTAGCGCAACCATGGTCAGCTCGAAGGAATGTTTGATCCGGAAACTGGATGCTACTCTCATATACGAGCAATAAAGGCTTTGAATAACGGTACAGTACTATTTAATGTACGGTGAACAGTTAAGAATAACTAATTTAAAGTTGTATTTATTTTAGACATGTCTGGAAGTCAAGACAATACTACACCAGAACCTATCGAAAACTTAAATCAGCCTATACCATCACACACAGGTAAATAAGTGTTATTATAAAATCATCTTAACTCATAAAGTGAATGAGCTATGTATTTTTCATTTGGTTTCTTCACAAATTATTTACTGGTATTTTTGTACAATGTTTCAGGTGGAGTTAAACTGGGTTACTCCGTGAAGAGAAAGAACACAATTATTCTGTGATCAACCGACCAGATTGGAAGAAGTCTAGGAAGCTGATAAAGAACCCTTGCACAGAACTAGTACAATACCACACTTATTAAGCCATTACAATCAAAAATCAAATATCTGCGTACATAAATATCGCGCTTACGTAGGTAAGCCAAAACGTTTAAGCCACGACTGAACAATGCTGAAAAATTGTCTAAAAGTATGGTGTTTAATCAAGTTCTACTAAATATGAAAAAACCAGCTCAACTGTTTTTACAAATGCAACTGCAATCTGCAAAAAAAAGTAAAGGGCGTCGATTTACCTTAGAGCAAAAAGTCCTTTCTTTATCTTTGTTTAAAAGAAGTCCTAGAAGTTATGGACTTCTATAGAAGTGTTTTACGCTTCCTTCTGTAAAATCAATGAAGCGGCTACTTTGCCAAATAAAGTTGAGCCCGGGCATTAACCCGATTATTTTCAAAAAGATTAAAAAATCTGTTGCTGAGAAGGAAAAATGCGATAGACTATGTAGTCTTATATATTTGATGAGATGTCTTTAACGACCCAAATTTTAAAATAACAATTGTACCTACTCCTGATGTTTTATTTCATTTTACTCGCCGGAATGTTCTACATAACATGTTTTTGAGTACTACTTAAAATTTGGATTTATTTACATTGAAGCCAAATCAAGATAAAATCCAAATTTTGAGTTACACAAAAAATATACTAGAGCAAAATTTTTCGTACAACAGCCAAAAAGCAGTACTTAAAAACACGAAGATTTTAAAGTAGGTACGCCTAATAATAAATTGGGAGTTTTAATAAACGCCACTATTTTAATTATCGTCTACTGAAACTCCTATTTTATTTTTAAATGTACCTACTTAAAAATCGCAGTGCTTAAAATTTACAGCTATAGCGCTATAGCTAGGTGTTTAGTTTTCGGGGCGAAATTAAAGATTTGCCTAAATAAACCACGAGAGGGCTCTCTTTTTCCTATACCTATCCCACTAATATCATACATGCGAAAGTTTGTGAGTGTGTGAGTGTGTATGTATGTTACTTCTTCACGCAAAAACTACTAAATAGATTTCGATGAAACTTTACACAAATTTAGCTTATACGTTGGAATAACACATAGACTATATTTTATAAAGATACGTATTTAAATACCGAAGTTATGAAGATAAGTGTTATTAAAGCCGGAAAAAAATCTTTAATTTTCGAGCTATTTTCGCGTACGCTACAAAAATGTTTTGTAAAGGCAGAAATGTTCGCCTCAAATAGTTCTACAGAAAAGTTCGCGAGAGTATATATCTATCTCTTAAGGTTTGCTCACTATAACCTTTTTTATGGTAGTAATAAATCTTTTGCAGTAGTGCATTACTTAACAAGGTAATTTCATAGGAACTGTATTAATATTTGTCCAAATCAATACTTTATTATTCACAAGCATATAATTTTGATCATAATTGCCTTTTATACCATTCAATTTAAATAATTATCTTAGGAGATCTCATAGTTTTAAAATACCATACGTTTATGACGGCGCCACGCGCGACGCGCTGGCCGGCCCGTGGCGAGTGTCGGTAGATTTAATGTGTACAATTTTTTCGTCGTTGAAATTGACAACATTTCAAAAATTTTACATGCACATTAATTTTTTTTTCCTTATAGTACATCAAAAAAGAAGACATACACATTTTTTCTTTTTCATTTCTTTTTACTATTTCCCCTTAAATTAAATTCTTTAAAAACTCTCCATTCTAAAAGAGCGTAAGTACGAGAGTAAGGATGTAACGACTTCACGCCTATTCCATATTTTAAATTTAATAAAAAAACTAACGTCTGTAGTGTTGTATTTTGTAGCAGTAAGATATCGATATCGACAGTAAGCACGTACATCAAAATACAATTTTAAATAAAGAAGTACATAAATAATCTAAGTGGGTATGTTTATCCAAACACAACCTTACTAACTAAATACTCCGTTGCATTTTTCCTGACTAAAATTTTTATGGTTTCTGAAATCAAATGAAACATCAATAATATGCGTAAAGGAACTTTTATGAATTCGTCACCAAACTAGATAATTATTACAATGCATGTGTATTACTAGCAATCTTAAATATACTTCACCAAAACTATCGATAACTAGATAGACTTCGCTTTTATAGAACAACACTACCATTATCTGTCCTCTCACTCTCTCATCATAGTGTCAGTATCAAATGTCAATGTCAAAATGACAGTTAGCTTGTATGTATGGTAAAATACTTTTATAAGTCATTCCAGATAACCAAGCAAAGGCATGTCCCCTTATAATGCCCGTATCATAGAACCTTTCAGTTTTTTTCAAATATCTCTGAATTTATAGCTTAAAAAATATCGAAATATTTTAATCGTGTTAAGCATCGCCAAATCTCGAAATGGTTTTTGAATTTTAGTACCTTTATAAAAATGAAATGTTGTCAATTGAAAAGCGCCTTTATCACCACAAGTCCACCAATTTTCAATTTAATAACAAACCGCGTAGCTAGCGGACAAGGGGTTCTTTTTTTCTAGGACGCACCAGGGGGCAACGGCAAAACTTTTTTACTGAACCTGCTGCTGGCACAGTTGCGCAAAGACAAAGTGGTTGCGCTGGCTGTTGCGTCCTCCGGAATAGCCGCAACCTTGCTGAGTGGTGGCAGAACTGCACACTCAGTATTAAAGCTTCCGCTGAACCTTGCAAGTGAAGAAACGCCAAATTGATCGTGTAGGACGAATGCACAATGTAGCACAAGCGAGCGATTGAAGCACTGGTTCGCAGCTTGCAAGACATTCGGGGCAATCGAATCTTGATGGGTGGAGTGGTCGTCTTGCTGGCAGGTGATTTCCGGCAGACGTTGCCGGTTATCGAGCGAGGTACTGTGGCAGACGAGATAAATGCATGCCTCAAGGCTGCGTCGCTGTGGCCTTAAGTAGAGCGCTTACAGCTGATTACTAACATGAGGGTCCAGCTCTTTAATGATCAGGAGTCTGGACTTTTCGCACAAACGCTTCTCGAGGTCGGCGAAGGTCGCATGCCGACGGATGCTAACGGCCAAATAACCTTTGACAGCCTATTTAGCAATGTTGTTAGATCGGAAGATAACCTTATTAATGAGGTATTTCCGAGTTTACAAGAAAACCTGGCTAACGAGGAGTGGTTGTGTAAGAGAGCAATCATGGCGCTCAAAAACGAATTGGTAGAAAAAATTTATAAAAGAATATTAGAGCAAGTTCCAGGTGATGTGAGGACCTACGTGTCAATAGACACGGTGATGACAACTGTCGATGCAACTGTATACCCAGTAGAGTTCTTAAATTCCCTCGACCTGTCCAAGACAAGTTGGAACTCAAAGTTGGAATGCCTGTCTTACTGATGCGTAACCTGGACGCGCCCAGACTGTGCAACGGCACTAGTTTACGCATCACAGAGCTGAGAAGGCACATCGTCCAGGCCACCATTCTTACTGGAGGAGAGACGGTATTGATACCCAGAATCCCCATAATACCCACAAACTTACCCTTCCAGTTCAAACGCCTACAATTTCCTTTAAAAGTGGCTTTCTCTATCACGATAAATAAAAGTCAAGGACAAACTCTAAAAGTAGCTAGCATTTACCTGGGCACCCCCTGCTTCTTCCACAGACAACCGTAGGTGGGTTGCTCGCGTGTGTCGAGAGCAAGAAATCTTTTTATTTATGCAGATAATAAGTCCCGCAATGTTGTTTTCCGCGATGTGATACAGTAAAATGATTTCTAGCTCTCTACGACCCGAGACAAAAAAAAACAATTACATAAGACAGTATAATCTACTCTCCCGTACTGTCACTCATCAAATTTTGTACATTGATCTCTCCGATGCTCAAATTTAAATTGTATTGCTTCTAAAAATGTAAATTATAGTTATAGTTACGCAATTTATTTTCCCTAATTAGCCGCGGGTAACACCGCGGGGCACAGCTAGTATCATAATATTTCTTTATAAAATCCTATGGCACCGTGACATTGAGTAGTCAGAATGGAGAGAGCATGGACGGCCTTCACCTCTAGCCAAAAATGTTGACATAGTTTGAGTGCTCATATTAAACTACTTGGTCGTGACCGTTTAACAGAATCTATCGCGACTTGTCGCAACAAACATCTCCGTGTAGAGGATTGAAAATAGTAAATTGTGCCATATTCTTACCCAAAAACCGCTCATCATTAGTAAATTTTCGGTTTCATGGCGTGACTAACCATTTTTAGTACAAATACTTTTATTTACGACAGTATTTCGAAAATCATCGTTCTTTACTTTGAGGTTATTTCGACAAGTTAGCGATACATTCGTTGAGATTTTTCTTCATAGTAGGGAGGCTAGTAGCTTCATAGTGTGGGGACAACAACGGTAACTAACTTAGTTAGCTTATCGCCACAATTTATGTATGATAAAGTGTATGTTATCTAAATATTTAAACATACCATAGACATGTAGGATGATAAAAGTAATTATTTTTTTTAAATTTCCGATAGATCCCTTGAATGGTTTGTGGTCGAAAAATACTGGCTTTCTTCTCACACAAGTGTGATTTATTTAGCATCAGCACACTTTGAATCAAGATGTTTCAGAGAATGTTCGGACGGAAAAATAATTTTGTCCGTGCAGCAGCAGCACTGCCTAGGTACTTTGAAACTTCTTAGCCAAGTGTGTAGTTTTTAGGGTTTCTTACGGGTAAAAACGGTACTTATTAAGACTCCGACGTCCGTTCTGTCTGTCACCAGGCTGTACCCTCAAAAACCGTGATTGCTGGACTTGAGTTTTTTGCTCGATAATAATACCGGCAACAGGTAGACGCTTAAAATACTTGCAGAATATTAAGTTGTATAATCCCTTCAAAAATAGATTATGTCTTATATTCTTATATCTTTACAGGGTGCTTATTTCAGCCCGAGCGATATTTAGTAAAATGATTTAAGATCACTTACAAAACACGCATTAATAACCAATTAATACGTAAAAAATAAAATGAAATTATAAACGAACATTTTTTGTAAAACCCTTACTGTACTTTGGCGTAAGATACTGCGATACGTTTGCACTGTACGAGAAGCAGGTGCGAGCGACGACGCGACGAGCGATAGGTACCTACTCAGCTAGTATCTCCTTGCTGACTTTTATCTGACGTCTGCGTTGTTCCTAAATGTGTAAATACTTAGCTATTTGTAAAACAACTGATCTCACGTACTTCGATTAGTTGATACCAAATTTCCCTTCCTACTTTTAACAGGCTTAGGACCGACAAACTTACCTAAAATTCATTTGTACCTTATGACACCTTTGAATTCAATACACTGAATTTGGGCAATCAATTAGAAATTGGCTTTAAATTTCAACTCTAATTTTCAATTAGAGCTTTCAATATCTTAATCAACACTAACCCAAACCCTTTTAAAATTGAATATGATAATGACGTGAAAGTCGTCTGTATCTTATTGAGCACGATTATTACTGGATACGGGAGATCAATCGGGAATCGAACCCCGAACTTTCAATACCTATCTTTACATTGCTAACCTTACCTTTTTAAAATTAATTGGTTTTTATTCTTTATTGATTGCAAATTCAAGTCTGTAACTTATTGAACACGATTCGAGTGATCAACCGGGAATCGAACCAGGAACTTTTTGTACTAGGCTAAGCTAATTTTTAAAAATTGAATACCTACCTTGTTTTAGTTGTATTAATGAATGAGACAAAAGTCGTCTTGTAACATCGCTTTATTGAATTCAGACAATCAATCGGGAACCGAACCCTGAGCTTTCGATAGGTATGTTATTTTTCGCTAGACTAAAACCTTTTCAAAATTAAATACCTAAAAAAGTACGTTATTACATGCCGTGAACCTTCCTTTGTAAGTATTGTAGTGAGCGCATCAAAACATTTGTTCGGCGAGTGTTGGGGTCCGATTCCGGAATCGAATGGGGACTATTATGAAAATCGTGATTATTTAATAATTAAATTATTATTTTTTCAAAGTCTGTTTTTTAGTGATTCGTGATCAGTATAAGGTACATAATCCCTACTGAAAATACCGCTCGGATTGAAATCAGCATCCTGTATAATTATGCTAGTAAGTCTTGTTAGTTATATCACACCACGTATAACACAAGAACGGTTGAAACAGTTATTATGATTTTTGCGTTTTTTAATTTGCCTTCGTCTGGAATAGGATAATAAGTATTAAAATATGATATTCATCGAAAAAAATATAGCCTAATAGGCTATATTTTTTTCATAATAATTAGACTTACTTTCCTGTAACATTACCGATTATAGTTGTAAATTACACATCTTTAATATACTTTTCATTAAATAAGCAGTAGTATTGTGCTAAATACACACACAAACAACATTCTAGATACTACTTTGACTAAGACTTGGTCGCATTATCGTAATAAAGAACATATAGGTAATTACAGCTCTAAAAATCAACAAAGTAAAATAGTTTTAATATTTTGAACACTTATAGTGTTCTTTCTTATTTACATAAGTTTATTAACAACAAAGTTAAACTTATTCTTTCTCTTTTTCCTTCAACCTTCCCATCTATTGTGTTGTTTAAAAAACTGCCAAGGTGTCCTATCATATTTCCACGTCTATTCTCGATCGTCTTTAAAATGTTTCGCTTATACAGCCAAATATTAGTAGTAGTATAGGATAAGTGCATTTAGTAAGTGAGCTTACGAATTAGTTAGCCATGTCCCATCCTTAGCAGAAAATGGAAGGGGCAATAAATGACAATTTTTTTGTAGTGTGCTGTACGTGTGCTTCCTCGTCCCCCGACTAAAATTGCGAAATCATCTGAACTGGGATTTTGACACACACTCTCTTCATTCTATCTTCTCAATGCACCGTGACAGTTACATTAACTGTTTTTTTTTTATAGTTTTAACGGCTTTAGAACTTTGTATGGCTACAGCGAAATTACATAACCGTACATGTAAGTGTTGCCAGAGACTTATTTTTACTGCCTTGTTTGGTAAAGAAAATTGCGTTTTCAAGGAAAAGCTATCGTCAATTCCCATTGGCTCCCGTAGCAAATAAATTAAATAAGTGGTCGGAAGCCTTATTGATACTCCGAGACAGTACTCTCCGGCCAGAACCGAGATCCCACTATTGGATCAAAGAGCTTCATGGTGTGGGACAATGATCTTTATATCGCTGTTCGATTTCAGAGAGCATCATACCTTTGAGTACGGTAGTCGTCATGTAAAAATACAATGCATTAAATTATGCTGGATATCCTCACAACAAAAAAAATATTTATTTTAAATTAAGTTCAGTTGCCAATCCACGCTGGTATTTGTACCGCATGTTGTCATAAAGAGGATTCGAAGAAGGAGATTAATCGCTGGAAACTTGGCTGTATACGCGTGATATTTTGCCTACTCAGAATAGGTGAATCGAAATAAGAAAAACTGCCAAGGAGGCAGGCAAGTGTCAAAAAAATATCACGTGGTTGGTTCTGCTGTGCGTGTTTGCAGTTTTCATTATTTAATTGTAATGCCTACACCCGACAAAATCCTGATGCGAAAAATAAAAAAAAGGGAAAAGAAAAAATTGAAACTCGTAAACCAGAAAACCAGTGGAGAACCAGAAAACAATGTGTCAGGTACATTCTAACCTCTTTCTCTTTGTGATTGGTAATTTTGGCTTGTAGCTTGTAGCTGGTTTCCACAAGTGCCAATCTTTAATTTAAAACCAAGAAGTAAAAACATTACTTATCTGATTCTGTATCCTATAACTTATCTATCATGTTTCAGAACCTAAGCAACCTGAAGCTAAGAAGAGACCGTTTGAACAGGTCAATAAAGAGGATGTGTCTAAAAGTAAGTATTTTTTGGGCGAGGAGTGTTTTTTTTTGCAATTCAAACACAAAAAAGTTTAATTTGTTATGTTTGTCATAGAAAAAAAGAAGAAAAAGCCAAAAGTGAAAGAAGAGCCAATAGAAGTAAAAGAAGAGGCTTCAGAACCTGAGAACTGCAACAGCGACTCGGAAAATGATGAAGAACAAAATGATAAAGTAAATGAATTAGAAAATCAAGAAAACAATAATCAGTGTAAGTTTTCCTAATTCTTCAAACATATTTTTTTTTCCAGGAAACTAATCTACATTATTTCTAATCTTAAAAGTATTACATATATTTGTTACATGTGGAAAAAGCCCATAACTACCGATCTAAGATAGAAGATTTAAGTCAATCTTGGTGGTCTGCATATCCATTAAAATATCTCAAAACATATTTTGAGACTGGCAAGCATAAACTGTTTAAAAGATTTGCAAATAGCCATATTTTATATCTTGCATTATGAATTGATTATAAAATTCAGGCGATAGTTTGTCAAACAGTAACTAATGTATCTTTATCCAATTATTCTAGTACCTGGCTCCAGCTTGTGTCTTGGGATCCTCTCTGATCAAAAATTCTCTGCTTTGGATGGGAAAGTGTGTGAAGCTACTCTTATGGGTATTAAAGACATGGGCTTCACAACCATGACAGAGATCCAGGCTAAGGCTATACCGCCCCTGTTGGAAGGCAGAGACCTTGTGGGCGCTGCAAAGACTGGTTCGGGAAAAACACTTGCATTCCTTATACCGGCAATCGAACTTATTTACAAACTGAAGTTTAAACCAAGAAATGGTAAGCTACCTACGATTTATTTTATCTGTTTTAATTAGGTCTTTTGTAGTAACTGTCTTAACTAAAATTGCATGCAATAGAAACTAGATGTTAGTAGTTATTGAAATAGTAGTAACTTAGTTTGGCTTATGTTATATAATTTCAAATGATGACAAAAGGCGAATGTGAAAGCTGTACTCCATATATCCATGATTATTTGATATCAACAGCTAATTGAGCCTCCAGTGTTCACTGTTGAGGCACATCAGTTGCAGATTTCAAATTTTCACTAGAGGATTATGTTAAAGAGTCGCTTTATGAATACAGAATGGATATCTGATGTTTAATCGCAATCATCACCATTTGTACATTTAAAAGAAGGTAAGGAATGTAAAACACAGTATGTTTTCAGGAACGGGAGTCATTATCCTTTCGCCTACAAGAGAGTTATCAATGCAGACTTTTGGAGTATTGATGGAGTTGATGAAGTATCATCATCATACTTATGGTTTGGTTATGGGAGGCGCTAATAGAAGTACAGAAGCTCAGAAATTGTCTAAAGGTAATAATAATATTACTAAATTTTATATTTTTCTGCTCTGTGCAAAAATCTGTGATATTCCTTAAATAAATTTTTTTTGACGATTTTATGAATAAAAAGTTTTTTTTTACTATATAAATAAACTTCCTAACTTAATAAATTTATTTTAAACAGGTATAAACATACTAGTGGCAACACCTGGACGTCTATTAGATCACCTGCAGAACACTCCAGACTTTTTGTACAAAAACCTTCAATGTTTGGTTATTGATGAAGCTGATAGAATACTGGAGATTGGTTTCGAAGAGGAAGTCAAACAAATAATAAAGTTATTGCCCAGTAAGTATTGATATATAATTCATTGAAGCCTCCTATTATTTTTGGAAATAGTCTTATTTCACCATTTCCTTTACTCAAATCTTTAGCTAACTTTTTATTTCCTATCCTGGATTGTCCTCATTCCTATATTAATAGAAACCTTATTAAAGTCGGGCAGGAAGCGCCAATCACACGCGATCGTCAAAGCAAATCCATTTCCCTCAACATCACCCGTCACCCGCTGACGTCTAGCGTGCCTCTCCCCTCGCACCTCTGGCGACCGCAAGAAAATCGCGCACGAACGTATCGGAATATACCTAACTTATTATTATTATTTTTAGAACGCCGTCAAACAATGATGTTCAGTGCTACACAGACAAAGAAAATAGAAGCCCTAACTGCTTTAGCGGTAAAGCAAGAGCCAATTTACGTCGGCGTCGACGACCACAAAGAACAAGCTACTGTTGAATCTTTGGAACAGGGGTATGTATGACATTCTGCAAAAACTATTTCTATAGGCCGACCGCTTTTCTAAGACCTCGCCTGCGGGGTACAGGGGTAGACAAGAACAGGGTTTTGATTGGATGATTTAAATTTTGAAAAGAATGCGAATTTCAAAATTCCAATCACCCAATCAAATTGCAAGCGCCCGCCCCCGCCCGCACCGCTCAGGACCCCACTATCGTCTACCCTTGCACTCCTGTAGGTACCACGTAAGTGAGATCTCATACGATCGAACTATTAATATTTTGTTTCTGTTCCAAAACCTTAAGTCACAACAACACAATCGTCAAACTTTAGTGCTTAATGGTAAATTTTGTCATACTCATATAATTCTAGATCCTTTTTCCTCTAGCCTTCTGTCAAACAGCTATTATGTGATTTTTCATTACCTTTATCTATTTCAGATACATTGTGTGCCCATCCGAAAAACGTATGATGGTATTATTTACGTTTTTGAAGAAGAATAGAAAGAAGAAGGTGATGGTATTCTTTTCAACATGTATGTCTGTCAAATATCATCATGAACTGTTTAACTACATTGATCTTCCAGTCATGTCTATACACGTAAGTAAATTTTATAATTTATACTTTAAGTAAGTATTTCAGTACATAATAATTAAAACACTTAAGCCCACTTGCGCACATCCGGATTAGTTAATCTGGATTTGTTCAAGACCTGATCTGAGTTGAAAGCCCACTTGCGCCAGTTTAAAAATTTCAGTTCGGCCCAGTAGTCTAGGTAATCGCCCGGTATACGATGACTGAGGGTTCGATTTCCGCCTCAGTCGCAAATTTTTTCAAGCGCAACATCCAATCATTGCATTGCAAAGTGAACGCTTATCACTTAAAAATAATACTTTATCGGAATTGTGAATTATTTTATTAGTTATTACTATTTAACTTGTTTTTTCTACTCAGGGCAAGCAGCAGCAAACAAAACGTACAACAACCTTCTTCCAATTCTGCAATGCAGAGTCCGGGATATTGCTATGTACCGACGTCGCCGCTCGAGGGTTGGACATCCCCGCGGTCGACTGGATAGTGCAGTACGATCCTCCAGATGATCCCAAGGTAGGATTTTTATCGATATCGATTTTCTACCTTTAGGCTCCGCGCAGATGGGCCACCGACCTCTGCCAAAGGTGGCCACCGACCACCTTCGTTTGCGCGGGACCAAAGGGTGTGGCGCGCGACAACCAACTCTGGCTAGCGGCAAGCTGTTTACATATTTTTTAATATAGCGCCGCACACGTGGAGCAAGTGCGGTCACTGGCTACTCTGTGTTCACGACATGCCACAGCCACTCGCCATATTGACAAAACATCTGCCAAAGGATCTACCAGATAAGATCTTAAATAATATACACCTGTATCAATAATGTTTACTCTCACTTTCTTATGCATAGCGCTTTCATATACATGTTTATATGGACACACATTTTCTCACACTCTCATTCGCTCGCACACAATAATCACACCCCACACATACACACACTCCATACGCACGCACGCACGCACGCACACACACACACACACACACACACACACACACACACACACACACACACACACACACACACACACACACAAAATAGTCGTAAATTCTTATTAATATGAGTCATAGAATAGTAATCTTTTGTAATACGTAAGGGAAGAAGCGAGTCATTCCCAACACGAGTATCTTCAGATTACTCAATGGGAAGTCTCATCAATACCGTGTAAACAGTCACCGGTGGCGGTGGTCGGTGGCTCATCTGCGCGGAGCCTTAGTGGTACAGGCCGGAGATCGAAGTCACACCTCATGAAAGCCTATATAAGTGGAAATAAGAAACCAAAAATTCGCACACGGGTAGGATTTGAACCCACGACCTTTTGCTAACCGGGCCAAAATAAATAAGAAAAATATATAAACAAGAAAAAACACTTGAGTGTTAAAAAATATTAAAAACTAAAGTGAAGTCTTCTCCTCTCAACTATCGCTACTTACATTCCAAATGTGATCGCACAATTTATTTAAAAAAAAAAGTGTTTGCTTTAGGAATACATCCACAGAGTGGGCAGAACAGCTAGAGGCCTCGGCACTAGCGGACACGCACTGCTATTCCTGCGGCCCGAAGAGCTTGGCTTCCTGAGGTATCTAAAGCAGTCCAAGGTCACATTGAACGAGTTCGAGTTCTCTTGGAACAAGGTCGCCGATATACAGTTGCAGGTGTGTTTTTTTGTTTGTTGCGATGTTTATTTATCTAGCTATTATCTATAGTATTCTCTATTCTTATTCATATTGCGTCGAAGAATAAAACATTGCAGTGACCCCAAATGTAATGAGAATAGGACATGCGAACGATGATGCCGATATTGCGTCGATGACACGATACACTATAGGTACTCGAAAATATATATCATTCTTGCTTGTGCAGCGGGGTAAAAAGACAGGTGTAATACCAATTACAATGTATTGTGTTGTTGAAATTGATATGTCAGTGGGTCGAAAGACAAGCTATGATAAGATAAAAAATATATCAATACATAGAACAATAACTTAACTACTTATGCCATTGCATTGAATTCCACATGATTACAATTTTACATTGATCTATTATATAAATGCAATTTTATCTAAAAATGTGTAAATAACTAGTCCTATATTTTTTTTGCCTCCAAGCTCACCACGCATACATTAACAGCAGAATAATTTATATCTGTGCCTTTGCAAATGCAAAATGGGAACCCAGAGCATAGCTGCATTCGACACGAATCTATGGGCTCTTTTCGGCAAGCCCACCCTTTGGTGATAACGGCTTGATTCATGCGTAATCCAATGGTCTGCAAACTGGTACTGAGCAAAACTCAATTTTAGTGCTTGACTCAGTTACGGACGATAATCTCGGCTACCTACTAACGTGTAGAGGTCACTGGAAAAACAATTGCATGCTTTATCTTTTGTATCATTAATTCGCAGTTTAGAAGCAATTATTACTGTAATCTAAATAAACTTATAACTTATAATAATTAGGATAAGGATGTTATGTTAAATCCTAAAATAAGCATTCATTAATTTCTAATTAAGTACCTACTTAATTCATTATATTGCTATGAAGTTGTGGGCCGATAGCAGTTTCTCCTATTGTTTTTACTGTAGAAATTGTATAATAAAAATTTATCAATCCAATTAGCATTATTGCACTGAAACTTAGTTTGCTGTATTGTTGTTTGTAAACCAAGATATAGATAACTTAAATATTAAAAAAAAATGTTTCAGCTCGAGAAATTAATATCACGCAACTATTTCCTGAACCAATCCGCGAAGGAAGCTTTCAAGAGTTACCTGAGGGCGTACGACTCGCACCACCTCAAGACTATCTTTGACATCGATACAATAGACCTCGCGAGGGTTTCCAAATCCTTCGGCTTCACGGTCCCTCCAGCTGTGGAACTAAAAGTTGCCAATAAAGGCCCACCCACTAAAAGAAAGGGCGGCGGCGGCTATGGCTACTTCAAGTCACTAAACGCCCCAGCAAGCAACAAAAACAAAATGAACAAGACGAAAATCTATAGGGAAAAGGGGGGCAACAGACGAAGCTGATATGTTTTTTAAATAAAATACTGTATCTTAAATTAAAACAACTTGTATTATTCAACAATATAAATTACTTAACATTATTTATGTACACTGTTGTAGTTCATAACGAAATATGTATGTCAAAATTAATAAATAGTTGTCTTCTTACAACAATGTTGTAATCAAAACGGCCTGCAATATTGCATGAAGTTGATTTATTTTCATTGACACTATCTAGAAAAAGACCAACTTGCCGATAAGCAGTTAGTTGACATCTTCGCCGTCTGCATCAACATTGATCGTTCTAATCTTGCCTTTTATGTTTCTTCGGTGTTTTGACTGAGTTTATTTTAAGGAATATTTAATTGGACATAATAAAATAAGATTTACATGTTTCACCCTGGGTAAAACAAAATAATGTCAGCTACCTTATAAAAAGAAAACGATTTGTACGAATCAAGACAAGTGAGATGACTCAAAAATGATAAATAAATAAATTGTTTCAACAAACACACCAATTACCTAGCCCCAAACTAAGCGTGAGCTTGTGCTATGGTGACTAGGATAACGGATAGAAATACTTAAATACATATAAACATCCATGACTTAGGTACAAATGCTCGTGCTCATCACACAAACATTTGCCCCTTGCGGGATTCGAACCCGCAACCGCCTGGTTTAGAAGTCCGGTGCGCGAACGACTACACCAAGACGGTCGTCAAATAGGTATGTAAGGTAAAATTTACGTAAGGCTTTATTTGACCTATTTTCTGATGACGTGTTGATCAACTGTTTACGGGGCGACCTGTGCGAGTAAACATTTAAACAATAAATAGCCAAGAACGATCTCGTCGGGCTAACCAAGTATAGGATTCCGCAGTCACGTCAGTTACTCATAAATAATAAAAAAAATACAGAGTTATTAAGTTGTATTTATTGATACCATGCAGTTAGTTTTCTATGGAGCTATTACGAAATTTCTCGCCCTTCTCTAACATTTTTTGGTGTTAAACTGTTAACATCTAAAGGCTAAGCCTCAATATTTAGAATTATTTCACGAACCCAAAAGTAAAGTATCCGATTGTCTGGTGGGCAGTTGACTTTAAAAAAATGCACATATTTCGCAAATTGATATCTGAATCAAAAATTATTGTTTTAAAAGACCTATTTAACGATACCCCACACGATGTGGCAGACGAAAAAAAAGTCCCAATCCCTACTTTATTTCTTGTATTATAGGGCCCTGACTACGGAACCCTAAAAAGAAACTCGGTTATATCTTCATACCAGCATAATAAATGCTAACTGCGTGCTCAAGGTCTTACAAACAAATACTTTATTGATAACAATTCGGATACTGCACCAGCCTAATCAAAACATTTTCGTAAAATTCTTAGTATCCTGACAATGTTGCTGCATATTAAATATGCATGCTATAAATTTTATTTTGCTTGTTGAGTACCTATTTGACTTAGTAGGACACACAATCTGAACATAATACCAGTCAGTCGAAATAGTAGTAATGATAATAAGACGCATTCGAATATATGTTAACTGACTGGTAAATCGCGGGAATTTCTAAAGGGGTTTCGGATCAAAGTCTTTTTAAAGGATACGAAAGTCGACATGAGGTTGCTCTAGAAACCCAAACGCCTTAGCAGCTAGCTTCAAATCCAATGTCTTGATGTTAAATATATTTTTCATGGGGTGCGTTTTATAACATCGTAGGAAAGATAAATATGCTTTTCTCGCTGAAGTTTTCACCACTCCATTAGTTGCTATTAGATCTTCAAGCTAAAAAAATATAAAATATATTATTCACATTACTTACACAAGATTATAGATATTGGTAAAACCATATGTTAATGTTTACTCACAAGGCTAGTAGGCACGTAATATACTACCTATTACCTACCTTATAATGATGTCAAACGTACTTCATCTAATTAAATACAATAATAAGCAGATCGATATAATAGTTTTCTTATCTAACAGGAAGTTTATAGTTTTGTGTTCCAAGCAAAGAGCAAGCTTGTTTTTAAAGAGTCCACAAAACATAATAATTGACTGCCTCACCACTTGTGGTTTTAGTCCCGGGTTCTAATCCCGAGTATTGGCGAAATTTTTTGGGTATTTCTGTCATGAAATCACTTACAGTTCCAGTCAGGAAGTTGGTGGTTAGGTAACATCCTCGTGCCTCGGAAAGCAGTAAAGCTATTGGTCCTGTGCCTGATCTCTCCGGTCATATAGAACTGCCGTCCCAACCAACTATGTGAGTGAAGGAACAGAAAGTTGGCTAATCTTTTTTGAGATTGGCCGTTGTAGTCAAAATTCAACCAGGAGGAAATTCAACATAAATGCGAAAGTATGTCTGTCTCTCTTTCCGTTACCTATGCACGCCGTACCGATTTAGATGAAACTTGGTATAGTTTGAGATTGAGACCCTAGTCACAGAATAAGTACTAGTACTTCGTACAGAAGTATGACTTAACAATTGTATTCAAAGAAATGTCTACTCAATGTCGTCAACAATATGGCGTAATTTAGTTCAAATTCAAATCATTTATTGCATGTCACATTATAGATGGTACTAAAGTAATAGGTAGGTATGTATTTACATGTCACGCCCTGCACAGGGCATAGCAACATTATGAGGGCTAGCTAACTATTATTTCACTAGTTTAAGTACCAACATAATAATAAGTAACGTCAACAAAACAGTAATATTTTATACATTATATACTTTATATAACAATCATTAATTTTACATTTCTTCACTTATCAACAATAATATGCTATAAGATGTGTTGAAGTACTTACATATCAGAGTCAAGCACATTTTCATGTAGGCACCTACAAAAATCCATTGCAAGATAATTTCATACTTATTGCTCTGGAATATGATTCATAATACACTAAACCTATTCAGTGACGTAATATCACGCGACGTGATAGGGTTGACTGCTACGAGAAGCTTCTAACGCCATCTAGCGCCTCTTTCTAGTACTTTATTCATTCTCGTCCAGACAGCAACGTAGCCGCGCGGTCGCCGGTGAATAAAACGCGCGAGCGTGTCGCTGTCCGGTAGCGATATGCAACTTGTTTTAGCCCCTATGTAAGGGTCGCCGCGCGTAGGTACGTTTTTGCTACCTACGCGGGGAGATACACAGGCCTGCCCTAGTGACGACATGGGAAACTTTTTGTTGCGACATTGTAGTAAAAGTTTAAGATATTAAGGTGTAGGGATATCTGATATTTGCGCGGGTGTAGTCGCAAGGAATAGCTAGTTAGTAGACATCTTATTATACATTACCATATCTTGCACACTATTTGGTGGCTCCCCAAAACTGTATTTGTCCAAGTAGACCTTTTCTCCTTTCAAAAAATTCACGAATTCCTCCTCCTCTGGTCTGAGGAGTATAACCGCATTTCCTTTACTGTTCAAACCTCTTGCAGTCCTGCCCACTCTGTGGATGTATTCCTTAAAATTCAAAAATGAAAATATAATATATAAGTCAGCCTATTAGATCCCACTGCTGGGAAAAGGCCTCACCTCAACTATGAGGAGGAACGAGCCATACTTCACCACGCGGGCTCAGTGCGGATTGGTGGAGGGGTGTATGTAAGGCAAGTGACAAACCTTACTGTCAGAAGTTATCAAGCCGCCCTAGGGCCTCTGACTAGGCTTAACGAATAATACCACAGATATTAGCCGGAATTAAATGAAAACTTAGTCGCAATCGAAGATTCAAATCAATTCCGGATATTTGCACATCTATTGAACAGTCCGGTTACGTACTACAACTAAACTTGTTTCAACTAATTTCAAAATAACTACAGTCGATTCACATGTTCATATCGCCTATTGGATGACTCACCTAATGTTTAACTCGCATAATTTTGTTTAAACTAAACATCGTTCGTTAGTATAATTGGACTAACGAACGATTAATCTAATGGTTGTTTCGACTATTGAATGTTTCAACTATGTACGAAATACCTAATGCAACAAGTATGCGCAAGCATAATTTCATACATGCATGCAATTGGATTTTCTCGTCTCCGGCGCTACGGGAAGTGCAGCCTCTCCGCCCTAGCGTAACAGGGTTCAGGCATCCAAGTTCGCTTCCGCAGCTTCGGCCTGCTGGTCGCCGAACGCTGCAGCTCGCGCGGGTGCCTGAACCTTGTTACATCGGGCGGAGGCTGCTCTCCCTCCGCGCCTCCGGCTTTTGAATTACACTCTAGTGTAGGGCATGTCGGGGACAACACAATTTGTTCTTCAAACATTGTTATTTTGTGTTCAAATATTGACAATGGATAAATCAACAGTAAGTAAATCGTTAGTTAGTTCAATTAACCTTAGTTTCATTTCATTTATTGTAGGTTAATAAACCTTAGGTGAATGAACCATTAGGTGAGTTACCGTAGGTGAACTCATTAAAACACAATTTTACGGATTTCTTCGCGATTTATTTACATTTTATTTTAAACCTGACGTTTCGAACACTTTACAGCGATCGTGGTCACAGGGAGACTAAGGTATTATTTGTCATTACAAAGTTTTGAAAATTTTTAACTACCGTCACTCAATAATATTAATTTACGTTCCTATTTACGCAGAAAGAGCTAACCGTGTCTTGAGATCTTGCAGTGCTAGGTGTTGCTTTAAGAAGTAAGTTTTGATTGAAGCACGCTTCAAGCTCAGACCAAATAAAAAAAGGAAGACGGAGTGCGTTCAAACAATGAAGTGAAGCTACCTGTGCAAATCTGTGTGCGTGACCAAATGCGTAGTACAGTGATTGCGTTAGTGTGTACTGTAGTTAAGTGATACCAGTACCCTGAAAATAATTGACCCACAAACGAATGAAAAAAGTCTAGTACGAAGCTTTTTTTCTCACTTGGATTTAAAATTAATAAGGAGTTTCAAATAAATTTTGTACAATTTTAATAAAAAGATATTTTATTTCATTTATTTAAGAAAATAAACAGTTTCGTGAATTTAATAACTTGCAATAAATCAATACCTATGAAATTGATAATGGTTGGGGAAAAGTGAATTGAAAGTACGTACGTTCTCAATAATATATTTTTTTGTTTTTGTTTTGTTTTCGATTCTTTGCACGGCTAGTGCATTCGCCACAACTAAGTGTCAAAAGGTAAGGAAACGATTATGGAAAGAAAAGTTGAAAGGAACGGAACGTAACTTTGTTTGGGATAGGAGCAGGTTAGGTTAAATTGTCATAAAATAAATAAATATGATTACTTATACTATTATATGATTAGCTACTATAAATATGGATAAGATATTAAGAATGGAAGTAGGGAAAGGAATACGGTGGGATACAAGAGCGACAAACAATGAAGAATGATCAATTAAAGGACATGAAAAGAAGATATGGTTCAGTTCACCTATGTCAGCCCCACATTCACAGTTCACACAAGTCAGAGTCAATTATTCGGAGTCTAGCAGATGAGCTGGATTAATAACGTAGTAAATAGAAGCAAATGATAGCCAGCTAAAAAATATCCCACATTTGGGGTAAATTTTTGTGACGGATTATAGGCAACACTGACTGCATTTTTTGAGGTCTTGTGTTTCAAAAACATAATTGTAAACATTTTGGAAATACATTGAAATTATCAACGAAATGTATTACTTACTTATGAAAAGGGATTCCAGAGATTTTTTTTTGAGTAACTGAGTTGTTTTTGCAACATTTTACCACGCACGACGGCATTTTAAATTATTTTGTGAACGAACGGTCGCGCGCATATTTTGTCAAAGGTTTAGCAGGGCACTGACGCGCGGTCGGCTTTCTATTTCGAAACCGGCTTCCTATTGCCGGATGCACTTCTTTAGTACGCGAGGCTACGTCTACCTTTTTTTATTTGGTCTGAGGCTTCAACATATTCCCAATCTTGTCAGTCTTTTAATGAGTTCAACAATTCGCGTAAACGTAAGAAACAAATTACCGTAGGTGATTTAACCATAGGTGAGATATCGTCCGTACAAGAATATGGGCACAGTCGATACTGCAGACATGATGATAAGTAACGTTCAATGTCTACGAAAAACACAAGTGGTATAAAAAGCGATTTTTAACTTAATTGATATGCATTTATTAAATTCTTTCTTTATGCATAGGTGAGATATCGTCCATTAGTTTTAACAAAAATATGTGAAACGATCTTTAGGTATATTAAAACAGTAGGTCTTCCGACCGTAGTTATTTTGAAATTTGTTGAAATAAGTTTATTTGTAATGATACGTAACCAACAGTCTAAGGTAGCTGGTGGCCAGTGTCAAAATTTTGACTTTAAGATTGACTTAATCTTCGATCTCGGACCATCGGTTATTAATTTCGGGCGTAGGTAAATGTTCCTTATTTAAATGATAGCATTACGGAAGTTCGATTTTTTTAACTGGATTCCAGTTAGAACTTTGTTGAGCGCTGTTGCGAAAGATATTCTGTTTATAATCTCAGATGATGACTACTTAACAAGATTTCTTTATTTATTAGTAAGTAACGTGAATCTTTATTTCTGAGGAGTACCTTCACGTTCAGCACATTACTTAGTCCATGGAAATCCATGACTATACACCATAAGTTGCATACTTAACTTATAGCTTTTCTCTAAGTCCCCGATCACAATAACTTTTTCTGCTTCGCCGTTCCAACACTGCGTTAACATACCTTTGTTCTTTTTGTTCTGCTATTTTTTTTTCAACAGCCTTGCCACATGCAGCGTCCGCACTGATCCGCGGAGAACTGCTCACTATAGTGCAATAGATCCTACCAAAAAATCACTTTTACCATACCTTTGGGTCTGTAGGAGGATCGTACTGAATTATCCAGTCCACACTGGGTATATCCAACCCTCTCGCAGCGACGTCAGTACAAAACAACGCACCACTTTTAGCTTCGACGAAACTTTGGTATGCTTCTTTTCTTCGAGCCTGACTTTGTTGTCCCTGAAGATAGATTAAAACATTAGAAATTAAAAAGCATCTTACTTTACGGTTATCTACGAATAGCAGTAGCAAACCTAAATTTGATAAACTCTCATCCATCAGAAAGATGCTTTTAAAGTTTGGATAATAGCTATATGTTTAGATGGAGGTGCTCAACCACAAAAAGAAAGTAGAGATATAAGTTTAAATAAAAAACCAAAAATCTTTAAAAAATATATCTTAAAGAAGAGATATATGTAATAACACGGTAATCCTTAGCGATCCTGTATCACTAAATTTATTTATGTGTGCGTTATTAATTATAACATCCTGAAGAATCCTGTAAGCTTAAAGAGCCCAGTAATTACATTCAACGCTCATTGGCGCGCAGTGCACGCACGCAAATGACTATAAAATTTGACCCTTCCGCTGGGAAGGTCGTTAGTTCCTTTTGCCCATGTCGCGTTAGTACTGATAACGGCATTTCATATCTCTTCTTTCTATGATCTGAGTGCTCCACCAATGTAAAACTGGAAATGGTAGTAAATATCTTACATGTATGCTCAGAACTGATGCCTTGCAGTGCAAATTAAAAAACTCAAAGTGAAAGTCAACTGATTTGCACGAGGAGAAAAAGACCATAGTTTTTAGCTTCTTGCATTTCTTGAGCATTTTATACAGCCAGGGTATTCGGCATTCGACTGGACAAATGCAGTACCTGTAAGTAAAACAGGTCAAGTTTGCTTTTGCATAGATTGTCCTGTAACATAGGGAATATTTAAGCGTTTTCAAAAATTTTCACATCTTAATATGTCTTGTTGCTTATCTTAAGTTTTGTGTTTCAAGAAATTTTACACTTTCATGCACCGATATCTTACAGATAAGGCTATAGTTTGTTTACTTTAACATCAATCATAAATGTTTACCTATACTTAGGTACATGTATACAGGGTGTCCTGTAGATTAACGTCAAGCGAGAGTGACGTCATTCTATTGCTCAAATACAACAACTTTTTCTATGGGATCAACATCGAAATCTAAAAAAACCTTTGGCTTCCCCATACAAAAGTGCCAATCGGCTAAGAGCAGTTTGTATGAAGAAGTCAATTTTTTTTTTGAGATTTCGATGTTAATCCCATAAAAAAAGTTGTTGTATTTGAGCAATAGAATGACGTCACTCGCTAATTAACGGGACATCCTGTATATCCCTCTATAAGAGATAAATTGTCAACTTCAATAACTTTCAATTAAGTACCTATCATAGTCATAACCTTATAGATTTATTTCAACATACCCCTGTTGAAGACCTGTAACTGTAGATTGTCTTTCATTGTTAGTTGAAACTATAGTTGGATTATTTTTTAAAGCCAATCTTGCTAGGTTTTCTACTTTGTCATCAATTGTGGCACTAAATAAAACAGTTTGCCTTTTACCTAAAACAAGAGGTGAATTTATTGTAATTAATAATCATAGTAGATAGTAACAGAATTGATACTTTGAGTAATTTGAAGGTACAATATTAACTGAATCAATGCAGAAACTGCATCAGATAATTAACATAAAGGCACTTGTTTTAGTTATTTTTTTATTTCACTAAAACTTTATGTGTAGTGAATTAGTGAATGATCTTTGTGATACAGGTTTAATATTAAATGGAGTGGATAGATTTATTTAAGTACTTCTTTATATTCACTAATAAATAAGGTATGGTATAGTTAAACTTACTTGGAAGCAACTTTATTATTCCTGTAACATGCTTTTCAAAACCAGCTTCCAGCAACTTATCCGCTTCGTCAACAACTAGACATTTTAGATTGTTGCACTTAAAGTTCTCTGTGTTCTGCAAATGATCCAGCAGACGACCAGGAGTACTTACTATAATGTTGACACCTAAAATAATTATTCTCAAGCTAAGTAACTTTATAGGGCAAACTTGCTCTTTTAAAGGGCAAGATAAATCTTATTTATTTTAAATGATCTAATTTGCATAGAGAAACTAAAAAAAGCCTATGTTTTTAAATTTGTTATTATTTTTTCCTTCATAAAAATATGACACTGAGAAAAACTCGTTTAGCTCGTAGATTTTCTTACCTTTCTTTAATGACAAAATATCTTTTGCTTTCTTCTCTCCGCCAACAATTAAAGAGCAAGTTAATTCAATATCGGCTAAAACTTTCTTTAACACCTGGAATGTCTGTAATGCTAGTTCTCTTGTAGGTGATAGAATTATACATCCTACACCTAAAACATTAAGAGTCACTTCGTTTAGTCATGTTGCTGTTCATTGACACAACTTTATTGTCAGTATTACATGCATCTTATTTATTAACATGTTTGTCTTTCTGTAAGTACCAATAACATAATAGTTGTACGGTGGGTTTTAAGCGGTATAAAATTTATTTTTGTTGCAAAAGCTGTCGGTTAGGCGAAAACACGAATAAATATTAGGTTAGTTAGGTTATTACCATGTCTCCTGGTGAAGCCAAGTTTTACGAGCTTATCGACGACAGGAATGAGAAAAGCCAAAGTTTTTCCACTTCCAGTTTTAGCAGCACCGATAATATCTTTGCCCAACAATAAATGTGGCAGAGTTTCAGCTTGAATTCGAGTTGGTTTTTCCAGTCCCATATTAATCAACGCACCTACAATCCGATTGTCAATCTTGTCTTTTAGCATTAAGAAACTTGATTTTGATAATATTTCTTCCATAATATTATAGTTTTAATGTCTGTAATTTTAATAAAATTGGCACAAATAGCCAACGCTTATCAGAAACAAAATAGATAAACAATTGGTCCGTGAAATAAACACAACAACACGTGTTTTTGACGTTTTTTTTTTCCTATTTAGTTTTACGGCTTTGGATGTGTCCATAACAGCCCAATCTTTAGTGTTGGTGCATTATTTGTTTATTTTCCCCTTCATTAGAAAAATAATGTCGTCCATAATATTTGCTTATTATGATGAGTTTCGTTGTAATCTTCTTTATAATTTCTCAAACGAGGCACATATATACTCAAAAATCAATGGATATGATTCATAATTCTTCAATAGAGATGGCAGGAGGCAGGGGATATCTTCAGTTTTAAATATCTTCTGTAAGCCATCTATTAAGATCAGCCTCTGTATGTGAAAGGCGGAGCAGTTTAATATGAGATGAACAAGAGTTGCCACTTCAATTAAGCAATATTCACAGATGTTTGTTGTAGATAGGTTTATTCTCTTCAGGTGGGCTCCAAATCTTCCATGGCCTAATCTAAGCCTATTCATGGTGGCAATAAATCTCCTTGATGGTGATTTCAGTTTGAAATACCATGGCTTCGCAGGAATATTGTCTTGTATACTAGCATACCACTTCCCTTTGACCTGCTGATTTCATAAAAATTCAATATGCTTCTCCGGGTTATCAAACAGGTACTGTCTTATCATGGTGATAAATATGTTAGTCTTATATGATATATGGCAATTTTCAAGGCAACTTAAAACACTTAGCGAATCCGATACTATTAAGAATGAGTAGCAATCTGTTATACTTCTAATATATTCTAAAGCTGCATATATAGCATATGCCTCAGCCGTAAATATTGAGGCATTTCCATTAAACGTAAAACAACGTCCAAAGGTTTTCATAGAGTCGTAATAAGCTGATTTAGTACAAGCGTCTGTCTTCGATCCATCTGTGTATATTTTACGATAGCCTTGTTTTTCGGTGTTTATGAAATTTAAGAATTCAATATTGTTTGAAACTCTTGTAGAATTAATTAAAGGTATGGTAACTTGTACTTCTAACGAGCCTAAGTCCCATTTGTCACTATGGTTTATGGATTGACATACATTTCTTAAATCTTTTATATGCGCACTTTGAAATATTGTGTTACGTTCATATAAAAAGGAATATTCCTTATTTGATAAAACTTTTATATAGAATTTTTCAGTTAAATATCTAAGTCTAACAAGGATTGGCGGGATACCAGCCTCTATCTCTAATGAATTAATTGGAGTGGAACACATAGCTCCAGTAATGGGGAAGATTACGCAAAACTTTTTGGTAGAGGGCGCTGTGTGTTTGTAACATGTCAAATATTGTTACTCTGAATACTTTTTTGCTTTTGTGGATTTGTGAACTTTTTTGACTCTAGACCCTTTTTTTGTGGACTTACTACAATGTATTCCTTCTGATGGCGTGTGGATAGGCTAAAAGAAGAATTGAGAAAACGTGGAGCTTCGTTAAAAGGAAAAAAAGCTGACCTAGTCGACAGGTAAGATAACAGTGTTTTTTATACTTTTACACGTTTTCATAGCAAATCTAGGATTAAATTTGTTAAAATAAAGTCTAAACTAAAAGCTTCTTGTACAAAAATACCAGTTTTATTATTTGTAAAGGTTAAAATTGTAAACTCCACATAACCTCTAAAAGCTTAAATATAAGCTTAGCATAATGTATTTGTTATTATAGTATGTATCTTTAGCTTTCATTGTTTACCTACCTGTAGTCTTAGAAGTAGTCTCAAAATCAGTTTCTTCGAAATGTTTGCCACAAACCTTGAAAAGTCACTTGATTTAAAGTTTCCTCTTCTCAATGCCTTTCCCATTTTTATCCTTTGCTGTGGATTACTGGGGAATTTGTAGGAACCTATTTCACCACACCCAATAGCTGCACAGCGCCCCATTTTAAAAAATACTAACTAATAACAACAAATATTTGTATGGGTTTTGACAGTTCCTAAGTAACAAACATTTGGCGCCCTCTATAAGGAACTAATTTGACAGTTTGCTTCCCCATTATCCTGAGTGCTTTATTCTGAGTGACTTCGATCTTATTTAAAAGAGGCTGACTTACAAATTTGCCATATACTATAAGTCCATAGTCATAGTGACTTCTGACTATTGATTTGAAGATCATATTTAATAACTTAGGGTCCATACCCCAAGTGACACTGGCTAAGCATCTCATGATGTTAACACTCTTTTGCATTTTTTGAACCACATTAGAAACATGCGTTTTGAAATTCATCTTAGTGTCAAACGTTACACCTAGAAATCTTTTTTCCTCAACTACATCAATATTTACAGAATCATATTTTACATTTATATTTACAGGATTAAAATCAATCGTATTGCTAAAAACCAAAGCAGAACTTTAATGGGGATTGATCTCTAAATGAAGAACATCTTTATAATATTTACAAAGTGAATCAAGCGCTCTATTAAGCTTATTTACTGCCTGAAACATGTTTCTATCTTTCGTATATATTACAATATCATCTGCATATTGTAGAACTGATATGTCATGCAGTGTGACATACTTGTGTATCAATAACGTGTATATTGTGTAAATTAATGGTATAATTATTGTTTTTAAGTGATAAGCATTCACTATGCAATCTAAATATATTATTGCACTTGAAAAAAAACGACCACCAGAGGCGGGAATCGAACCCGCGTTCCTCGCATACCGGGCGATTGCCTAACCTCTCGGCCACCCTGGCGTTGGCAGAGCCTGTCGAAATTTTCAAGTGCTTCTTAACGCTGTAATGCCGCGTTGCTTTCATCAATGTTATTAGGATTATACCCTCAACACTCGAAAGAAATACTATTGCAAGTATTTAACAATCGAAAGATGAAGCTTGCAAATAAGATAATTATTGTTTTTAAGTGATAAGCATTCACTATGCAATCTAAATATATTATTGCACTTGAAAAAAACGACCACCAGAGGCGGGAATCGAACCCGCGTTCCTCGCATACCGGGCGATTGCCTAACCTCTCGGCCACCCTGGCGTTGGCAGAGCCTGTCGAAATTTTTCAAGTGCAATAATATATTTAGATTGCATAGTGAATGCTTATCACTTAAAAACAATAATTATCTTATTTGCAAGCTTCATCTTTCGATTGTTAAATACTTGCAATAGTATTTCTTTCGAGTGTTGAGGGTATAATCCCAATAACATTGATGAAAGCAACGCGGCATAACAGCGTTAAGAAGCACTTGAAAATTTCGACAGGCTCTGCCAACGCCAGGGTGGCCGAGAGGTTAGGCAATCGCCCGGTATGCGAGGAACGCGGGTTCGATTCCCGCCTCTGGTGGTCGTTTTTTTTCAAGTGCAATAATATATTTAAATTAATGGTGACAACGTGGCCCCTTGCATGACACCTTTATAAGATTGTTTAGGACCAAATATAGAATGATTAAACTTAACATAGATCGAGCGGGAATAAAAGAAATTATAAATCCATTGACAAGTTTTTCCAGGAATATTTAAACTATGGAGAATGTGCAATAACGAAAATAAATCAACATTATCAAAAGCACCACTTACATCGAGAAAGACGCAGAGCATATAACTGTTACTAAATAGTGCATTTTGTATATCCCCTGTTAGCGACGAGAAAACTTAGTTTTATAAAAATAAAAATTATGATTTTGTTAACTTAGTTAAGAAGGCTTGTATTTGATAATGTGAAATGTTTAGGTTTAAAATGTTTCATGCTTTGTACATAGAACAAGATTTCTAAGTCAGAAAGTTAGGAAAATATCGGGAAAAAATATATCTTCTAGTCTATTTACACATATATAGCTATTTCCTTCACACATCTTCTTGAAAATGGTGGAAAATTCGAGATACGGATAGGGAGGGGATGAAAGTGCTGGAAATCCCAGAAAGAAAATTCTAGAACGTGAAAGGCAGATATGTTTTGTCCCCTTCCCGCACGAAAGGTCCCTTGCAAGCGGCAATACCGTAAAGAAAGCCGTTTTAGTTTTTTAGCTATAACTTCTAAACTAATTAGAATATTGTAATGATTTTAGTACTATTAGATAGCTAAAATAATGACTCAACTTAGAAAAATAAGTTTGTGTAAGAATATTAACTGCCACCCAGGAAAACTAACGAAAAACTGATTCCCTCGCATTAGAGGGAGATAGCATGATCCGAGGGAGGGAGAAAGAATCCCGGAACCATATAAATATGGAAAAGGTTTTTCCGGATGGCAAGTTTTAGTTCTGAAAAGCTCTCAGAATACTTCTGAAGAGAAGAAAGTGAACAGTGAACAGTGAATACCAGTGCAATAGTAGTGACAATAAGTGCCATAGTAGTAAATAACAGCTTTGTAAGTGCAATAGTGAGTGAATAAAGTCTGCAAGTGCATAGTGCAATAGTGTTTCAATCAGGACCCTATAGTTAGTGCCCAGTACATTCAGTTAGGCAGCTTCAGACCGGCCAGCACACCACACACCCAAATACAGTCCACTACCGGGGACCGCACCGGATTAACCGACCTGCCGCACCCCGACAACACGCCTACCAGTTTCATCCCCTGTAAATTTAACTAGACTATCCGTTGTACTACGACCTTTCCGAAATCCAAATTGTTCTCTAGATAATATTGATCTTGACTCCATATAAAGTTCTAGTCTATTTATTCTCAAATATTTTTCCAATGCAAAAAGAAAGAGAAATCGGTCTGTAAGATTCAGCTAACTTTGGATCTTTCCCTGGCTTAATAATTGGAACTACTGCTACGGTTTTCCAAGAATTCGGAATTAAATTATGGTTCCACAGATTATTGAATATTTTCAGCAGTAACATTTTAGCTGATACGTGAAGTTTTTTAATCAGAATGTAAGGAAAATTATCTAAGCCAGGAGATGTATCTCTTCTTGATTTTAATGAGAAGTAAAATTCTTCGTTAGAAAATGGGAGATTTAAATGCACATTAAATTCATTACTTCTGAAAATGTAATTAAGATGGTCTGTGTTTTCTTAGGGGTTATTCAAAGTGATCCTATTTAAGAAATCATCTATAAAACAATCTTCTTTACCGTTATCAGACGGTTTCTTTCTATTTAATATTTTAATCATGTTTCATATTCGACTTATAGGTGTATTTCTATCAAATCCTGTACACAAGCGTTCCCAGCTTGTTTTTTGGCATTTTTAATAACTAATTTCTTATTAGCATCAAATTTTTTATAGATTAAATAATTTTCAATTGATGGATATTTCCTGTACATAAATAGCGCCAATCTACATTCTCTAACCGCATTAGAACAAGACTCATTCCACCATGGTACCGCTTTATGAGTTTTAAGTCTGGGGTTTTTATTTTTATGTATAGGTACAAACTTATCTCGCAAGTTACTTAACATATCGCAAAATATATCATATGCCTTAATCGGATCAGATTTAGATAACAAGCCATTAAAGTAGTGTTCAGATTTACTTGTATAACCTGACCAGTCAGCTTTATTGTAAAGAAATGATTCATTTTGCCTTGCATACTCATACAAATCAAGAGAAACGTCTAACAATACTGTCGTCGGAAAATGGTAACTTCCAAGAGTATCTTCAGAAAAGACAGACCATTCTGCAGAAGTAGCTAAACTAGGAGAAATAACAAAAAATATCTATTGCAGATGCTGACTGATTTGGTCGATTTAAAGTCGTGAATTCACCGTTATTAAGTATAAACATATCTATGTCATCTATCATATCAAACAATTGAATTCCACGAGGTTTATTAGTCAATGAACCAAAAGCGGTGTGGTGGGCATTGAAATCTCCCATGACTAAAACAGGAGAAGGTAAGGACTTAATAACATTTTTTAAAACATTTATAGGGAAACGGCCACTTCTTGGAGGACAGTACACGTTAAAAATAGAAATATTGCTCAGAAATCTTTGGTTTTAACGCTAACAGCAATAGTTTGAACTCTGTCGGTACTACAAGTATCAATAAGTACACTTTTTATGGTATTTTTACACAGTATGGCAACACCACCATAGCCATTTTGACAATCTCTACGGTACAAATCATAACCTAAAATATTTACATTGTTGGCTTGAGCCAAGTTTCGTTTAGTAAACAAATATCAACGTTTTGTGTTTGTAAAAACTGCAGTAAGAGAGCTGCTTTTGGTTTGAGGCTTTGTAAGTTGTGTTGGACTATTTTAAGCTGACCGCTATCGATCCACACAACTTATATTTTTGATGAATTTTTCTTTAACAGTGGATGAATTTATTGGTAAGCTGTTATCTTTATCACAAAAACATAGAAGGGTCTCAATAATGGCTTTCAGTATCTTATCATTATTTATTACATCAGTGATTAAATCTTTATCATCTTTAACATTCTTTTTACTAAGTTTTGGTTGCACTGGAGAGCTTGTTGCTTTTGCATAGCTGGACTTTAAAGTTGGGAAAAATGAACCAAGTGTCTGTTTATTCTGAATTTTGGATTTGTTTTCTGCAAGTTTTTGTATTTTAATAGGACAGTATTTGGACACAGCAATATGCTCTCCTTTGCAATTAACACATAGCAGTTTGTCAACATTAGTACAGTCTTTAAAGTGATGAGATTGTGAGCAGATAGAGCACACAACATTGCGCTTGCAAAACTTTGTTGTGTGGCCAAAAGCCATGCATTTATAACATTGAATAACCGGTCGAATATATTCCTCTACAGGGATAGAGCATAATCCATAAGTGACATGGGAGGGGAGTACATTACCCGCAAATGTGATGGCAACTGTCTGCAACCCAACTATACCTTCTTTGGTCTTCTTCATGAATCTGCGGACAGATAAAATCTCCTGAGACGCTATCAGCTTATCAAAGAGGTGCTTACAACTCAAGTCTGTTGGGATGTACTTAATGACACCAATGCATTCCGTGGTTGAAGCTGGAATGAAGGCTTTTAACTCATGGGATGTCAAAGAGGTTGTATTGGCCAGTAGAGACTTAGCATTTTTTGGATTATCAAATAAAATTGCATAACGAAGTGCATTTATTCTTTTGATTTCCTTTACTCCCTTGTTGTACCTGCTGAATATGTTATTCAGATAAATCGGATCCTTGTTGCCAAATTTAATAGTTTCATTACTACTTTCTATATAAACGGGAAAGACAGTACCGGGTGCATTGTCAGGGTAACTCTTAATATGATTTTACTTAGTGTGGAGCAAACTTGACTTCTTCTTCTTCCTCAGATATATCAGCTATTGGATCTTGTGATTTTCTCTTTTTCTTAGATTTTCTGGGATTGCCGTCACTTTCAGACGACATTTTCGAAGATTAGAGCAAATTTACCTTAAAATCAACCACTGTAAATAGTTTTCAAAATCGATAAGAAAATAAAACAAACTCCCCGCCTCAAGAGTTCGCGCCCTCTTTTTGACGTTTCTATCCACCAACCGTTCTGATACAGGCAAATTCCTTTCTTTTTATTATTATAAATGTTAAATGTAATGTTTCTAGAAATTCCTTCTGTTTGAAGTAGGTAGGTAGAGTAAAATCATGATATGATCTACGATGATGAGTAAACTAAAGAAGAGTTAAGCTCTTATTAATCCTATTAATATTATAGGTATAATAGGATGAGAAGGTACTACCCTTAGACAAGCTACTATACAGGAACTTGTAAATTAGGATCCAATTTGTTTCTGACTGCGATTAAATCTTCCTATTTCCTAAGTAGGATCTTAGTAGGGCGGTGTACGGTGTAAGTAATGAGTGCTTTAAACACATATTGTCCTACCTTACTAGTTAGGATCCTAACTACCTGATCTGCCAAATCCTCGATCATAGTCAGCGGACCCTGGGCCCTCGCGTCGCGTGCGAGTGCACAGCCGGGATAATAATGCACAATATGATGACCAGTTAGGATCCTACTTTCCCACCGAGTTAGAATCCATAGGACGCGACAAACAGAATAGTGTAATTAGTGCTTAACTTCGATTACATCTTTGATCTTCCTATTTCTTAACTTGGTTTTTTATAAATAGGATAGTGTTATAAGCGCTTTACGCAAGCAGCAGTAGCACATATGCGCTCGACACGCGCGCGCGCGCATGATCAATTAGGTTCAATCTACCCTTTCACCGATCCTCTCCCTACAAAACAACGCCTTTAGGGGGTTATCAGACTACACGGTATTCAGACAGTCTTACTGAGACTACTATCTCCTGGTATGGTAAGGAACCCTTCGTGCGCGAGTCCGTCTCGCACTTGGCCGTTTTTTTTTTCAAAGTAAGTCTGTTGAGTATTGAGTAACTAACAACACTCATTCGACTCAATAATGCTGTAGTGCAAAAGGGGATTTTCCAAATAACAACAAACACGGAAATCAAAACCATTTATTTATCACTCACAATGTTTTGTTCACTTCTATTAATTAATACCTTGTCTACTTGAACTAAAATAGTCTTGCAATAGTTTGAGGAATGTGTGAAAATTAAAAATACACAATGCTTTTAAACATCAGTCTTAATCCCAAACCACTGATGAAATATAAATTACAAAATAGGTTTTTACCTTAGAATAACATAGGAAAATAAACTGCCACTTTTTGAATATGTAGACACATCAGTTAATTTATTTCTCTACAGCGGCATCTACTTATTCTATTATTATGTGAAAATTTCATTACAACAAAAAACATAGTACAAAAATGCTCAATTCACATACATTATTCTAAATAATGAGTGTAGAGACAAATGTTTTCTTGACTGATATACTTGTAACTTACATGTTAACTCATTATCACATAGACATGTGAAAATTTGACACAGAAATATTATAGTTCATCATGTGAATCATGTTGTTGCCCTGAATTGGACTCATCACAAGCTGCAGGTGTGCTAAGATCTATTTTGTATTCACAACGGTAAGGTTCCGTTACTGATAACAATTTTGTTTCAAGCCCACAGTGTACATGAACAGTGGTCATTCTGTTGGGGCCATTCCAGCAGCCCACACCATTGGTGTACTTCATGATTGAGTATTTATTATCATCTCCAGCCCATTCACCCCAATTACCCAAACCAACTTCAGCACCACCATTCTTTGACTTTTGTGTCACCTTTTGGAACAGGCAAAGCTTGTAGACATATTCTTTGTCTTCATATTCAAAACATTGACCATCAAGTGTAGCAAATTCTTGGTGCAGACCATAATCTTTTTCTAGGTTCTCCCTGATGTTCCTTATATTAGATTCAATCTCTCTAACTGTACGCTCGGCTTCAGTGAGCTGACGGCGTGCCTCAGTTGCTTCATCAACTAACTTCTGAGTCTCATCATCATATGTTCTGGTGTGGTCTTGTTCCAACTCCTGTTCTTGGGTGTCATCTTGAGGTAAGTCTACATCAAGGTTTTCATCATCAGTGCCCAAGTCTTCACCATCATCTCTAGATGGGTCTTCGGCCTCTGTTTCAGGGTCAACCTCTTCATCATCTTGACCTGGCTTGAACATGCCTTGCTCCATCATCAACAGGGGTTTCAGTAATGGCCATGTCGTGGTAACAAAAGTATCCTTATCAACACTCTCATTCTCACCAAAGAAATATTGAACTTCCTCTTCATCCACTTCTCCATCCTTGTTTTTATCAAATGCATTAACTACTCTAATTTCATCTACAGTTAATATGCCATCATTATCAGAATCATACCTATCAAAATATTCAGATGATTCTTTTAGTACATCTATTCTCTCTTGCTCTGCTTTCCTTTGCCTTTCTTGTTCCTCTGCTTCTCTGTATACTTTGAGGGCTTCATTCTCTTTGGCTTCTAGCTCGTTTTTGAGAGCTTCTTTTTCAGCCTTTATCTTCTCAGCTTCAGCTTTATCTTTTTCGAGTTGAGAGAGTTGATCTGCCATTTCACTTCGTTTCTGGTTACCCTTTTCTATAAGTTCGACTTTTAAATGGCTACCCGCTTTGTGGAGTTCCGCCAGCCTTAAAGCCTCTGCTCTCGCCTCTTTGCCGAGTTCCTCGCACGTGTTGGAGCAAATACCCGACTCTGCGTACTCGTCGGTGCCGTCGCAACAGTCACAAACTCCATCGTTGACACGGGAGCTGGGTATATTCTGAGGCCTGTGTCCGGCGTTCGTGCAGTGGAATACACCGTTCAAACAGGCCGAAGTACCTGGTTCGTCGCTGCCGTCGAAGCAGTCACAATAATCGTCGTTTACATAACTGAAAGGTATTGTAACTGTTCCATCGAAACAAGTGAAATCTTTCGTCGGCGAGTACAGCGACGCTTTAGATAAAGAAACTCCTCGAGGTCTTGGAACATCAGACTGTGCGAATAATACAAAGGAACTTAGTATTAAGACAAACGATTGAAGCTGCTTTATCCATGTAGAATATACCATGATTATTACAATTTAATCTAAACACCGGTCACTGACAAAACTAGAGCAAGATAAAATTAAAGAACGTGTAGTAGTAAAGATAAAAATGACAACTGGTTTGACATTTTAAATGACAGCGCTGACGTTTACCAATACGCTCACGCCACAGATAGATTATTCTGTCCAGCGACCGGCGCGAGGAGACATGATGTCTCTGTGCGCCGGTGAATGTGATAGACATATCTGGCTAAACGTTAAGTGCCAAGTTAATAGATCCAATATTAAAAAATAATTGATAGATCAACGTTAAAATAGATAGTATCATCATCACGGTTTGTGTCAGTGTGTTGTAATTGTGGTTGTAATCTAGTTGCTTGCTTGCTTTGCCGACTTTTGTGATTAATTCGGTTTGGAGTTATAGTTATTAGGTATTGCTCCATATTAATAAACCCTTAATTATTCTTGGTCGTCCAAATTAAGCTCTTAACTGTGTAACTTTAAAAGGCCTGCTATTCTTCTATCATGGAGACAATTTTGGAACAGCAAAGAAGTTATCATGAGGAAAGGGAACGTACCATGGATGCTATGGTTAAAGAAATACTACATAAAAAAACTGGCGTATGTATATAGAGTTCTTAAGAATTTATAGATATTTAATTGTGTAATAATTATATTTTTAAGGTTATAAAAATTACTACAGAGAGAGAATATAAGTACATTAAGCAAACATGGTAGAACTGATTACAACTTGTATATGATATGACTTACATTTGCAGCTTTGCAAACTTTGTACACTCTTTAAATAAGGACATCCTATTATAACATATATTTCAATTTACAGCATCGTGAAACTATAAATGCTGATCATCGATTGAAGAATTTGCATGATGTAAGTAATTTTTCTATAAGCAAGTTCCTTATTGTGTTTTTATAAATACATTATGCTGATTTTGTGTCATGGTGCCCCGCTGCCATGACTAATGCTGAGTGGATGCCTTATCCGTAGATCGCTTATAGAATGTAGACTAACTTAGATCTTAGTTGTGATCACTGAATAAATATGTTTTCTTTCTTTCTTCTTTTTCTTTATTTTAGAGGTATATTGAATCAACAATCAGACTAAAGGAGTTGTATGAAGATAAGGATGGCTTGCGAAAGGAGGAAATTGCTGCATTATCTGGTCCCAATGAGTTTCAAGAATTCTATGCTAGGCTAAAGCAGATCAAAGAATTTCACAGGAAACACCCTAATGAGGTAAAGCTAAATACCTATTTGTTGAACCTATAGAATGACCTAACACTATCTTATTTTTAACTTTGTTATTAATGTTTAATTCTTTGTAGATTTGTGTCCCAATGTCTGTGGAGTTTGAAGAGTTGGCTAAGCTTAGAGAGAATCCTGCAGAAGATTTCACAAGTAAGTTATTTATTTTATTATTAAGAGCAAACAAAACTGTACTTTCTTTACATGCACACCTTTGTTTTTATCAGAATAAATACAAATAATAAAAAGAAAACTTTTGTAGCTCCCGTAGAGTTCACCGATGAGGAAGGATATGGCAAGTACCTTGATCTACATGAGTGCTATGAAAAATATATAAACTTAAAAGGCATTGAGGTAAGAATTACTTATTGTACCTTTCAGTTTTATAATGCAATCATAACATTTAAAATATTCATACAATCAATACCTTTCAGAAAGTGGACTACATTACATACCTGAGTATATTTGACCATCTTTTCGACATACCCCGTGAGCGGAAAAACAGTGAATACAGGAACTACATCAGAGCATTACTGACATACCTTAAGGACTTTGTTAGTCGTGTGAAGCCTCTGCAGGATCAAGCTCAAGAGATGGCAGCTGCTCATCAAGAGTTTGTGAAGCAATGGGAGGCTGGTACTTTCCCCGGCTGGCCTGTGAGTATCTATTCTATAGTATAAGGAACAACCTAACCTGGCTTTGCATGGGTGCAATTAGAAACACAAAATTAAGCCCATGTCACTCACAAATAATCTATCAATCTATATGTGAAAGAATTTTAGAAATCAATCTGTAGTTTTGAGTTATTACCTACAAAATTACTAATCTTTCCTCTTCATAATATTGGTATGATTTATAAAAATTACAGCAATCAGGAATGAAACAGTTATATTTAATTTCAGACCTGGATGTTACTTTTTTTCTGCAAAAATTAACTTTTCTTGATTTTCAGAAAGAGACAGGAGGTGCTTTGACAAACGTAGGAGCTCATTTGGACCTCTCAGCTTTTTCTTCATGGGAGGAATTGGCTTCCCTTGGATTAGACAGACTTAAATCAGCCTTGATGGCTCTTGGTCTCAAATGTGGTGGAACTTTGGAAGAACGGGCACAAAGGTATAGTTTTTTTTTTTTTACTAATGACCAACCCTGGCGTCTTGTGGGTCAATTAAAAATATGTAACAAGCCTATATGTAACAAGGAATAAGCTTTGTGCTGGTTCGAACTGGGAAGAATTTTCAAAATCAGTTTCAGATAACATTTTTTACAAATGCACTAATAATTTAATAAAGAGTATTTATAATATATATTATTATTATATTATAATTTCTTATAAAGACCTTTAAAACTAAGAATTTTTGTTTTATTATAGGTTGTTTAGTACAAAAGGGCAAACTGCCTTGGACAAGTCATTGGTTGCAAAAAAAGGTGGTAACAAAGCCAAGGCGTCAGCACAACAGAGACACAAAGATATTGCTGCTATTGAAGCTCAAGTTTACAGGTGCGTATGTTAACTAAGAGTGTCCATATAGCGCATACTATACGCAATTTGGGGCTCATTCAGTGAGTGGCAAAGTCGCAGCAAACGATGCTCTCTAAGCCAGCTACCGTACTTTTCATCCTAAAAGTTCGCAAGCGCTTCGCGGATAATTCGATTCAGTTTGCCGCTCACTCGTGCTAAATGCCACTCAGAGACAAGGCTAAGCAGACAGCCGCTAACTGTGAGCCTTATGAAGAAACTGCTTCATTACTATTATTCCGGTTTTTAAGCAGGCAGTTGAGACAACTGGTAGCTGCTTGTATCCATAGGGCCTAGAGCAAGTTTTATTTGACAGCTTCGCGCGCTCACGATCGACCGAGTGATGAAAATGTTTTTGCTAACATGCTGCAAGGGGCGCTGACTAATTTTTATACAAATTTTGTCACACGGATGAAGGTAATCGCGTATAATAACTCTCAATAAGCCCTCAGTTTTAATAATCTGTTGATCTTCAATTTTTTTTTCAGATTCGCCGGCTTAGTGAGCGCCACCCGCACGGCCACCATAGAGAACGTAACGCGTAAAGCGGCGCGCGCGGCCGGCGAGCGGCGCGACGACAGCGGAGACGAGAGTGACGCGTCCGCCGGGCCCGACATCGACTCCGACGACGACGAGGTGCCGTACAACCCGAAGAATCTGCCGCTGGGTTGGGATGGCAAGGTAGGTTACTAGAGCATTCTGTAAATAGCGAGGTGACGACAGCGGAGACGAGAGTGACGCGTCCGCCGGGCCCGACATCGACTCCGACGACGACGAGGTGCCGTACAACCCGAAGAATCTGCCGCTGGGTTGGGATGGCAAGGTAGGTTACTAGAGCATTCTGTAAATAGCGAGGTGACGACAGCGGAGACGAGAGTGACGCGTCCGCCGGGCCCGACATCGACTCCGACGACGACGAGGTGCCGTACAACCCGAAGAATCTGCCGCTGGGATGGGATGGCAAGGTAGGTTACTAGAGCATTCTGTAAATAGCGAGGTGACGACAGCGGAGACGAGAGTGCCCGTCCGCCGGGCCCGACATCGACTCCGACGACGACGAGGTGCCGTACAACCCAAAAAGATGCCGCTAGGATGTGGATGGCAAGGTAGGTTACTTGAGCATTCTGTGGATAGATTTAATATAACTGTGTACAGCATCAAAAGACGACGATGAGGTGCCGTACAATCCGAAGAATCTGACGCTGGGATGGAATGGCCTACCTTAGGTTACTTGAGCATTCTGTGAACGGCGACGGCGTCCGCCGGGCCCGACATCCAAGGACGATGAGGTACCGTACAACCCGATGAGCCTGCCGAAGGTTCTATGGATAGATTTTATGTTACTGTGTAGTCTACACCATCAAAAGTCGATGACCACATTCAGATTTTCAAAATCGCTATCTATACTTTACCTTGAAGTATGAACTTCACTTTAATTTCATTTAACTTTTCACTTTTTAAAATGATGTTCATTCGATTCTGACACTTGTTTTTAGGGTTCCGTAGTCCGACAAGGAACCCTTATAAGATTGTTCAGTCCGTCCGTCCTAGTCTGTCACAGCAGAATATCTTCTATGTTTATGGACTGATTTGCATGTATCTTAGTTCGAGGATACTTCACATATAGATCTCATTTTTTTAAATACAAAAAAATAAAATTACCTCTTTTTAAGGGTACCTCCCTATACATGTAAATGGGGGGGGGGTGAATTATTTTTTTGAATGCACCCCCTTGTGGGTATCGTTGAGAAGGACTATGAAAATAGGGTTTCCATAAAACACTTTTTTATCAGCTTTACCATTTGCGAGATATAGCCCGCCAAAGTCCCCCCCTGTAATTTCTAGTCTTGGACCTGTAAACTTCAAATCACTCACGTAAAGAAACAGCCGCGGAAACTCTTATCTAAAATTGTTTCGGGTATCCTGTGATGAATACTTTAGAAATTATAAATAAAATAAAAACTTTACTTTTTTTGCCTATACTGTCTAATGTTTTAAGTTAATGGTACGGAACCCTTCGCGCGCGAGTCCGACTCGCACTTGGCCGGTTTTTTTATATTTTGAATGTGCTCATCGACTTGATGCTGACTGTACGTGCAGGTAGAATGGCTGACCCAGAACAGAACTCGGCCGTTTTATGCCGTGGCCAAGATAACGGCAGCTTGGAAACTTCATGATTTCTCCGTTGCATCGTCTGGCGCTATCTTTCCACTATACATTTTACATTTTATCAAATTACTTCATACATTTTATCAAATTACCTTATTAAAATATTTGATTTTTTCCAGCCCATCCCATACTGGCTGTACAAACTCCACGGACTAAACATCAGCTACACTTGCGAGATTTGTGGAAACTACACATACAAGGGTCCTAAGGCATTCCAGCGCCACTTTGCCGAGTGGAGGCATGCCCACGGCATGCGCTGCCTCGGCATACCCAACACCGCCCACTTTGCTAATGTCACTCAGATTGAGGATGCCCTTGCTTGTAAGTGATAAAATAAAAAAGTTTGTTAGTAGAAAAATACTGTGAACATAGTAAATTAAGTGTGTTGATATTGATATCTTTTTCTTCCAGTGTGGGAGAAAATCAAGTATCAAAAAGAAAATGAGCGGTTCGTCGCCGAAAATGATGAAGAATTTGAAGATTCGCAAGGAAACGTTGTAAATCGTAAAACGTATGAAGATTTGAAACGTCAAGGGCTATTGTAAACTTAGATTAAATTTATTGTTTAACTGGTTTAATTAAATAAAGAAACTTATTGATTTAATAAAACAAGAAAATACAAAGTTTTGGTTTTATAAAAACCCATAATAGTGTCAAAATATGGGCAGCAAAATGTTCCCATTGCTTAAACCTACTTACGCAAGTCCGGATTAGCTAATCCAGACTTGCGCCAGTGAGTCTTGCGAAGAATTGTCTATAGTTTGAAACAATGACGTTTCTGCTGGTCTGTGCTGCACGCTTGGATCTTTTATGCTACGCTATCAGATTGTATGCAGTTTTCAGTAATACATTTTGTAAAGCCGGGGCAGGTCACTAGTTTCTTTAAAATACCTTTTGCAAATCTACGTATTTTATATGAATACCGTTATTTGCACAGATTAAATAAATAAATAAACGCTTATTTGTTATAAATTGGTACTTACCGCGTAAACATAAAATGTGTCAGCTGTCAAATCACAAATGTCAATGTCGATATTGTCATTTGCTGTCAAACTGTCAGTGTCAATTTCACGCGAACTAGGGATGTCGAAAAACATCGATTTTTAAATCGATTCGAATCGTGACCTAATAAATCGATCCACAAAAAAATCGAGGCCAATAAGAACGATTTCTGAAAAATCGAATTTTTTCTCAAGTTTTTGTTTATAATGTAATATAAACCTATTTTATTAAAAACAAGATACATATCATAGTTAAACGATCTCTTATGAGTAAAATCGGGTAATTCGATGATAAAAAATATATAAACGTAACTTTTTTTTAATAAAGAGAAGCGAAGGAATTCAAACATACAGCCATCTCGAGAGTTTTTGAATAATTAACCCTTTAACCGGCAACCGGCAGCACTCTTTTAATACGGGTATATTCAATTAATTGTAAATACTTTTTTGGTTTAAACCAAAAAATAAAATAACCGATTTTCAAGGGAGAAATATCGATTCACTGAATCGATACAGTACTACATATCGATTTAAAAAATCGATCCTTTTGGCTACAAAAATCGATTCTTCGATTAATCGATCTCAGATCGCCCATCCCTAACGCGAACTTTGCCGAAACATGCCGTGCCGTTTATTTTTATAGAATTCAACGTAATTTTGTCCTATTACATGGTCTTTTAATTATAAGTCCACGATAACATTCCAGACAAAATGTCTGAATTATCAAGCAGTCGGGTATTCACCGGTTGTCGAGTGCTAGGTTATGTTAGTACACATGTGCCTTGTGTTGTGAGATTTATCAAAAGAAGAGGAGAAACTCTCCTTTGCACAAGTGTTGGCAAGTGGTTTCACACGTACGGATGTGATAAGTTCCGTCTGCTCAGTGTGAGTGGTGAGCATCCCGGCCCAATAACATGTATGGCTGGAGACAATTACCATGTTTACACTTCTAGTGAAAACGATATCTTCGCGTGGCGGCGAGGCTGCGAGCTCAAACATACATACAGAGGCCACAATGCACCGGTACACCTATTATTACCATTTGGAGCCCACTTGATATCTATTGATGAAGATAATGTGTTAAAAATATTTGACATCAAAGACGAATCACAGTTCTTAGAGCTGGTATTTGATACAGCACAGTTTAAAATCACCACAATGTGCCACCCGCCGACGTATCTGAACAAAATCTTGCTTGGGAGTGAGCAGGGTGAGCTGCAGTTGTGGAATATCCGTACATCTAAGTTGGTGTTTACTTTCAAAGGATGGAAGTCTCCTGTGAATGTCATACAGCCTGCTCCTGCGGTCGATGTTGTAGCGATAGCTTTGGGAAATGGGAAGATTATTCTGCATAATTTAAAATATGATCAAAGTGTTGTAGAATATATCCATGATTGGGGACAAGTTAGTAGTCTATCGTTCAGGATGGATGGAGCGCCTGTTATGGTGACAGGGAGTACTCGGGGCCATATTGTGATGTGGGACTTAGAGGAAAGGCGGGTTATGTCTCAAATACAATCTGCACACTCAGCCAGAATATCAGGTCTGCAGTGTCTGATGTCTGAGCCTCTCATGGTGACAAATTCTGAAGATAATTCATTAAAGATGTGGATATTTGACATGCCTGATGGAGGAGCCAGGCTTCTGAAAAGAAGGTAACTAACCACTTGCACCAAACTCCTCCTTCAAATGAGTAAAGTTCCTTTACTCATTTGAAGGTTGTCTGGAACAGGCTGTTTTTGCAATAAGACCTGCATTGTACATCTATTTGCATAAATTGCTTTATTATTCCTTTGCAGCAGTTAAGTATCTCCAATTATTATATCTGTCTACTTGTCAACTACACATTAATTTATTTTTAGAGAAGGCCATGGTCTACCTCCAACTCTGGTCAGATATTGTGAACCCACTGGCCAGAATGTACTAGTAGCAGGGCGAGACAGGAGCCTTCATATTATGAATACAATTACTGAGACATTCAACAAAAGTATGGGGAAGGCTTCATTTGACAAAAAAACATGTAAACAGAGAAGTAAGTATATAATATATTTGTTTTCTAAGTGCCTTTTAATTAAATAAAGAACTTACATTATTTTTACCTAATAACTTTAGGATTATTTATTAATTTTGGAGAAGAAGAATCATACCCAATTCTTATTTAGGTTGCCTAGAAGAGATCACTCTCAGAAATAAGACATGTGTATCCATGTCTGTAATTATGTTTTTTTGGTGTAGTAAGGAATATCTATCTTACTTAGTGCATTATTCTAAGAAGTAATTGTTTTTCAGAGCATAAAGAAAAAAAAGTGAGCTTACAACTGCCACCAATTTCTAAGCTTGCATCGTGCATGCAAAGAGACAAGCAATGGGATAGTATTGCATCTCTTCATGAAGGCAGGTTCTTAGTTACCACTTGGTCGTACAATACGATCCGCATGGGTGATCATAAGTTGTTCCCAAAAGGATTTGGTAAAGGTGTAGAAGCTACATGTCTCACTGTGACACACTGTGGAAACTTTGTTATTGTTGGTAAGTTATTTAAACTTAATCATCACATAGGTTTATTGCATGGGAAACCAGATGAGAAAAATTGCATTTATTTCTTACTTTTCTAAATTAGTTTTATGTGGCTTTTATTGTGATTGTGTGGTGCAATTATCAAAATAATAATAAGCCACCTAAAAAAACAATAAAAAATAAAGAAGGGTGCTCCTATTTGATTTGGATAGCTTTTGCCCTCTGTTCCTTGGGCATCAAAATCTGAACCATCCTCACATTATAAAAGGAAAAAAAGGAAATTGGAACTGATTTGTGATGTTAAATGAATTGTACAAAAAGTGATGTTACATCATTACAATACAAGTTATAAGGGGTTGAACTTGAGTCCCATTTATTAAGAAATTGTATTTCTAAATAAGAGTTTGATTTTAATTTTAGGCTACAGTAACGGACAGGTACACAAATTCAATATGCAGTCAGGTATCTATCGCGGGTATTATGGCAAGGAAGATAAATTAGCCCACAAAGGTGCCCTAAGAGGAGTAGAGACTGACATATGCAATGCAAGAGTAATAAGTGTAGGAGCTGATGACAAAGTCAAGTTTTGGAAATTTAAAACTGGTAAGTAACTTTTGTTTTTGTCTTATTGTGAATGGAAGCATTTTTATTTAGTAGTTATATGATGCACTGCACAGTTATGTAGTCAAAAGTTAACTTATTTCACTAAACTAAGTACATATTATTTTTTAAGGTGAAGGCGTAACTAGCGGTAGCCATTAGTTTTATTCTAAATTAGATCAATTTTCAAAAATCCTAAAATTGAGACATTGAAAAATTTAAAATAGGTACAATTTTATTAATAAATCACTTAATCGTTGCTTTTTGGACAACTGCTTAAAAGTAAACTGCTTGATCTCGTTACGCCTGCGATATGGTGGGGCGGGAATAGGATGGACAACTATTTTTTATTTTAATGGTTTCTCACAAAATGGCACAAAAAGTGACCAATATTGGCATGAGCAAGTTATGTAAAATAACAAAATAAGGAAAAGTAATTACTATGGTCATTTAACTGATGTTAGAAGCACCTATTTCATTAACGCCTAAAGTTATCCAATTTTCTTTATAAAATATATGTGTTGTAGTAGCAATAAAGTAAAAGCAATGGTGGCTCAAGTTACGCTTCACCACCGAGCACGTGCCATGTATGCGCTCGCTTGATAGTTTTTATACCAAAGTAAAAGGCATGAAATACTTCACTTTATTTTTTAGAAACCACTCCATACTATGTATTAAAATTGCAAGAATCAGTGAGCATGACTAAATGCCACAGGGACAGTGGTCTGTTAGCACTGGCCAATGAAGATTTCTCTATCACACTTGTTGATATCGACACAATGAATGTTGTGAGGAAGTTTGATGGCCACACAGGGAAAATCAATGACATCGATTTTGACTCGCAGAGCAGGTAAGACTGTGTAATCAAGGGTCGTAAAGGGTTTGTGTAATGTGTTTTTATTTTTATTCATTGTTCTCATTTGCGAAATATTTTTTGATTGTTTTTAAAAGCAAAGGTGTTTTTAAGTTGAATCAAAATAAAATTACAATATTAATAATAAAACTAGTGATTCCTTGCGACTTCATCTGCACAAATGCCGGTTTTTCCATATAAACTGTCATGTCATCCCCCATTTCAACCTCTCAAAATGTGTATATCGCGACAAATAGTCAGCCGGTTTAAGCGTGAAGAAGTAACAAACAGAAATACTTTCGCATTTATAAAATTAGTATGGAAATATGGACCTCGTTATTATCTCCACCTAGCCTTTGTGATTGAATTTACGTTAATTTTGCATTTAATAAAATAGACCCAATTACTACGAAGGTAACAAACACTGCGGCTACATTTCACATGTGTGTCCTTCAAGTTTTAATCGCGTTAAGTAAAGTTTAACGAAACACCTTTACAGCACGTAGGTACCCGCCAGGCGAGGCGTGCATACGTATACGTGTGCGTGATAGTACGTGTGCAAACTAAATTCGTTTGCGCCGAACGTTGTCCTAAGTCAACACTGGCGAGTTCCCCTCGCCATAGATTGGTTTCGGCTAATACAGCCGATCAACGCGTTGTTTGTTTTTGTTTCTGTTAAATTAATTGAGAACGCACTTGTTTTATAGATACTGTGACTCGCAGACCACAGACTTTCTATCGGATGATAGTAAGGTCGGCTCCTAAATCAGTATGAAGGTTTTTTTATCAGTTGATTGTAATTTTAACTATCGACTGATAGCAAGGTTGTAGTCTGTCTCTTATTATACTTTATTAATTTATTGGATAAAAACAGTTGTCTGTCTCTTATTATAGTTTATTAATTTATTGGATAAAAACAGGTTGATATGCTTACAAATGGAGGACACAGGAGGACACACAAATGAAATTAGACTAAACCTAGATATAGTGTTTTATTTTGGCTTGTCCTCTAAATGTTTTCTTTTAATAGATGGTTGATCAGCACATCCATGGATTGTACAGTTTGTACGTGGGACATACCAAGTGCTCAGCTTGTGGATATTTTCAATGTAAGTTGCTAAACTTGCTGATAATATTATAATTCTTCAAAAGAATCCTTGATTTAAAAAATGATTCAATGACTATGTATTTTTAATTTTTTTTTCGGTAACAAGCAACTAAAGAAGTAAATACCCTATATTATTAATCTTTCAATTAAAATTACTTCTTTGTAGCTTCTTACAATCAAATGGAGTTTGTAGGTATCATAATTAATTTTAAATAACTTTAGGTGGAGAAGCCATGCACATCGCTAAGTATGTCTCCAACAGGAGACTACCTAGCGACGACTCACGTCGGGGAAGTAGGGGTCTTCTTATGGGCCAACAGATTGCTCTACGAAAGGGTCTTCCTGAAGCCAATTGATAGAAACACCGTCCACATTCCTAGATTAAGTAAGTAACTAGAAATAAGAATTAGGGTCGGTTTCACCATCTCTGGGTAAGTTCTGAAAAGCTTATTTAAAAGATAAATTAACAGACTTTCCAGTGTTCTATAGGCTACATTTCGGCGAGTGTGCGAAGGATTTACACAAATTAATTCCACTGGCCCTATTTTACTACTGGGACATAAGAAGCAGGCACGGTTTCCACCCTTAAGTCGTTGACATACTGCTAATGCACACCAAAGGTTTTAAATCTACGTTCCTCTTGCGTACGGCTAGAGAGTGGAATTCGTAAACGGCTGAAGTGTTTCCTAAACACAATGATCTGGATTCCATTAAGAAAAGAGTGAATAGTCTGTTACTAGTCAGTCATGACCCATCCTCGGCCACATCGTCGCTTACCATCAGATCAGATTGCGGTCAAATGTATGCCTATTAATAAAAAAAACTAATAAATATGTCAATCAGTCTATCGAGTAAGCTACTCAGAACTAACTCGGAGCCTCTTAAACTACTAATTATTTTTTGCATTTTCTTTATGCGACGTCCGGGTTTGACCAAGTCAGGCTTTGATCGCAACTAAGTTATTTGGTCGTGTACGGAACTCAACATTGTACTCAATATTTCAGAATTACCCAATACGGCCCCAGAAAAACCCGACATAGACGACATAGGAGTCATTGATCTCGGCGAAGAACCCGAATACAAATCTCCCGAACAGATTAGCTCAGAATTAATAACTCTATCGGATCAACCGGCCTCGAGGTGGCTGAACCTTCTGCACTTAGACATCGTCAAGCGGAGAAACAAACCTAAAACGCCGTTGACAGTCCCGAAATCGGCGCCTTTCTTCCTCCCTACGATACCTAGTTTGGAATTAGAATTCGATTTAGACAAAGATAAAGAAGGCAAGGAAACGAAGTTGCTAATACCGGATTCACTGTCAACTCTATCTGTGTTCGCGAAGAAATTAGTCAGCTGTGACGACGACGAAAGCTACTGCGCGTGCATAGACAAACTGAAGTCTATGGCTCCCTCGTCTATAGAAGCTGAAGTTGCCAGCATGTCTCCGGACGTAGGAGGTTCGTTCGATGTGATGAAACACTACCTTCTATTGCTGAATGTTATGTTGAGGAGCAACAAGGACTTTGAATTGGCGCAGTCCTATTTAAGTTTGTTTTTGAAGTCGCATACGAAAGTTATCGCCGAAAACCAAGAACTCAGAGACGTGCTTGCGTCGACCGAGGAAACCGCAACGCAAGCGTGGCTCAAATTACAAAACCAACTGATGTACAATATTTGTGTTGTAAAGGCATTAAAAGATATGTAATAAAGTTATTTTAATGTTACTACAAGTTTTAATTTTTCCTCATCAGATTACTACGATAGTTTAATTCCATCTTTCCATTTAAGGTAACTCTTTATACCTAAAAAAGTATAACATTAAAATGTATGCAGGCAGATGCTTCTAATAATGATCATTAAACTCCAAGATTTTGGGCTTCACAAGAACTCGAATCATGCGGGTTTTATTTCGTAATGTAAATCAAGGAAAAGAGCATTTTTCTCAAGCTTTACACAGCATCTTACAAAAAGAATAAACCCTACGTTATTGTAGGCGGCGGTCTCCACAATAGAGCGTAATAGATGATTCTCTGTTGTTGAGCATCGAAGAAATGGGTTTTTATGAAAGTCGATGAAAATAATGTGGCCCGTTATTTTGCAATATCTGCGCTGGGAAAATCTACATACCCTTTCATCTAGATAAGATATAAACAGTTTAAGTTAGATAAAAAACAAATGAAACAAATTATGACGAAAAATTTCAGGTAAATCTACTCATCATATCGTGAATCGTGCCCAAAACCTTTCGTCATTTGGACAGAGTTTGGGATCAGTAACAATGGGGATCCACACGCAATGCTTGATGCAGATGGCGCTAGCATAGATACGCCTATGTCAAATATTTTGTCGTGACTATCTAATGTTATTTCATCACAATGTATTCGTCAATGAAGTTACCTGAACTAAAAGACGATCTTCGGAAACGAGGATGAAAAGTATCTGGTAAAAAAGCCAATCTTATTGCGAGGTAAACATTTGGGTGTTTATACAGTTTTATTACTGTAAATGTTACATTTAATGCTTGTTGAAATTGTTTTTGTTGTATTTGTGTTACAAATTAACTACATAACAAGTTTTTTGATAAATATAACTAAAATAATAAAACACGTACATGTTTGTTTTTAGGTTAGAATTCTACGATCGGAACTGCGATGATACCGGGAATTTTGGTGTCGTAGCTTCACAATCTAGTTATACGATGAATGTTCCCGATCCAGAAGCTTATCATGATGTAAATAGTTCCAGTAAACTACCTAAAATTAATTAATTTTCTTCTTATAGCTGTTTCGCACTTCTTTTTTAAAACTGGCTCTTTTGGAAATAAATGAATACCATTATTGTAACAACCTGGCACAGCACATAACGGCATTATGCTTTCGTAGATTGAAAACAAAAAAAAATTCTCAAAAAAACACAACTTCTGTACTGGAATGACAGATAGCTTTGGACATTTAAAACCATTTGACCGATTTGACTTGCGCATCTTAAAAGTCGCGATTGGCTTAAAATATCAAAAATAACAGATGGATTTTTATGTGACGCTTCAGGGCTTCAGGCCTGCTGATTCTTTAATGAAATCTCTTTGGTTCTTTTGTGTATCTATGAAAATGGCCTAATTAAGCGCTCTTTCAACCCACATTCCCGCGACTCGGCAATATTTCTCCTCCAATGGAACTGTTTGCCGCTGATCCGGTGTCTTTGTGGCGTTATTGAATATTTTTCGAAGGGAATTAAATCGGAGTTGGCAGCGTTCATTAATGGTCCGCTTCATTTTCGCAATAAGTATTCATTTCGCCGTTCGTCGCGGCTTCAATGAAATCTGATTGTGCTTCCTTTGCATTATGAATATCTATCGAAGTCCTTCTTATCGCAGCTTTATTGAACGGGATCGAGTGTTAAGCAAATAACGGAGGGAAAGCGCTTTATCAAACTGTATCATTTTTAGGGACCCGTTTTCGTTCTGACTTTAAATGGAGTAATAAAATTCTTTGTGTGAAATCCTCGTTGAGTACTGCATTCTTTATAATTTGTGAGTACTGCTACACGGAGCTCTATAACTTATTCTGTGCAACTACTTATATCTACTTTATAGGGTAGATAGTCTACTAGTAGAACTTCTCAAGATCCTTCTCAAGCTACAGTATTGTGCCTCTTATGTCACAGAGTTTTGCCGCGTTGTATGTTTCCTATCTCATATATCGGAAAACCCAATATAATCAAGTTTAGACACACAAACATTATTCTCTGACCTACGGATTCTTACTCAGTAGGCCCGTGTTTAGTCGATATTGTTTCTTTGAACAACGAGTTGACGCTAACAACAGCTTTTGAAAAGTCATATTGATGTGTTTGCGCCATCATTTGCAAGCGCTTTAGAAAATGTTAATTTCCGGAGGGCGTAAAAACGTCGTAGTTTGTAAACTTGTGACCTGTGCACATGCTGAAAAATAGCATTGGAAATTGCTTTTCTTAAATGCATTATTGTCATAGAGCAATGGAGCGCTGCGTGCTAGGAACAGAGCTATTAGAGCGTATCTGAAACACTGCCCCGTGCAGTATTCCTATGGTAAACTGAAAGTTTTGCTCGATCAATTTTGGCTGGCTATGGCACAAAAAACACGTTCGCATTGGTGACACACAAAGATTGGGGGTGAAAAAAAAACGTCTATGTGGATGAAGCAGCTTTGTACGTAGATATGCTTATTATTTCGGTTCAAGTATAAAGTTCCTTAATTACAATTTAGGCAGGGCACTATAAAAATGTGTCTATTTTAATTGATTTACGATTTACTTTGTCTGTGCCTTTACAAATGCTTATGAAAGGCAAATAGAGGGATAAAAAGATGACCGCGGGTTCCTATAATGGCTAAATGTAAAGTGCTACAAAACGTGTTCCAAATTGTCCTATGTGCACTGGGGCTTATACGACGTGATAATCATACCTTAGCAGATTTACCTTCGCTACGCTAGCTTTGTGTACCGAAATAGTTTTTAGATTATTCAAACAAAATTAGGTGCAGCAACTCGTTATTGTAAAATTTAATTAATTTGTATGATGAAAGTCTGTCTCTTTATAAATAAAATCAGGTTGGATTCGTTACTGGATCGATTTTCATGAGATTTGACCCAAATGGCAGTACTGGGTAATTATAAAACAAAATTCACGAAAATATCGCGAAGGAATTTTTTTATTTTTTATAAAAAATATGCCTCATTTTTCGATACATTTCGTTAATGCGTGATCCCTAGGTATATGTAGGTACGCAGTTTATTAGGACAAGTATTACAGCAAGTTCAGTTCGCACTTGCTCAACTTGGTTGGAAGAGGCTAGGTCAAGAAGGTCACTACATGGACCAAACGAGAGGACAAGGAAATGTCATCGAAGAAGAATGGATAAGACTGCTCCGACAAGAGCGTGGCTTTTTTCAAATTAAGGTAACTGTCCACTGGTTCGTGATAGTACGTTGGTTCGGTAGTTTTGCTTTTGGAGCGAAAAATAAGATATATAAATAATATTCGTTTAAATTATACATTGGCAAGAAATCTTAATCCTCTAAGCTGTCTAAGAAACAAAGTATCAACGTTTTGGAAACTGAACTGAGAGCAATATGATGCTCGAAACGCTCAGTCAGCCAAAAGTCTCGATACAGCGCGCGTTTGTTACGTGACGTGTAAGGTTGGCGCCCGAAATTGTTAAGCTCACAGAGAAGACAATGTAAGTCCATTTCAGTCTTACTTTTGATAGTGCATTACAGTGTCCTTTAGCAATCGATTCAATTTTAAAAAAGTTTTAAGCAATAATAGGTTCTTTTAAATTCCAATTAATCGACTCACGAAATAGCGGTCTTTTTATTTTTCGTGTGTCCTCTATTTCGTGACACTGCCGAAACAGGGATTTTCAGAATACATTTTCATTGCCTATGTATTTATAAAAGAATAAATTGTATTTAATGTAAATAATCAAAACATATCGTATATTTAATAAAGTTTTATGTGAGCTAAATTCGGTATATGTTTTGCTCACTAGATTTTGTACAATAAAACTTAAAGGGTGACCAGAAATCGCATTTTTGAGCTAAATTCACATAGGTACGACCATTCCGACCATTTAAGTGACGTCCATGACAAGCATCTCCATGCTTCAGAAGGCACGTTAAGCAGTCAGTTGGTCCCGGCTAATATCTGTTGGTATTAGTCGTTAAGCCTAGTCGGAGGCCCTAGGGCGGCTTGATAACATCTGACAGTAAGGTTTGTCATTTGCCTTACTGCGTGCATGGAGTATGGCTCGTACCTCCTCATAGTTGAGGTGAGGCCTTTTCCCAGCAGTGGGATCTATATAGGCTGACTTTACTTTATTAAGAATAGATTTCTCGAGAAGAATACAAGAAGGATAATTTTTGGGAATTTTAAAAACTACATTGTGTACTTTGTTAACGAAATAATTTGTCTTGCCTTTGGGCCTTAAGATAAGATAAGAACCCATACTATCAGAAAAATAACTGTTATTTTAATTGCCAGCAATCGGAAAATGCCCGACTTTATGTTAGTATGAGCGTTTATATAGTGACAGGACATTATAAAATGTTTATCATTGTCTCGACTTTTGTTTCATTAAAAAAATCCTTTGATTACTTATATTTTTATTAGTAAATTATCATTAATCACTGTGAAAACCCTTATTCCGAAACAGGGGCCACAGATTCACGAACTTAAAAGCATAGCGAAATTTTATCACGAAGCGGGGTTCAAACAAGAGGTCTACAAATAAATTAAAATAATTAATAATACAAACCTTTATCTAGATGATTCAAACATTAATGGAATATTAATATACAATGCAAAAATGCTTTTAATCTGATATCATGTTCAGAAATTTAATTAAAAAATCTTGAAATCGAAAACCCTTAAGATACCGAACCAGGGGACACTTACCTTATAGATAAATATACCTATTTATTGGTAGGTATAGTATAAACGTATTTAGCATTTACATCCATTTTTTTTTCTTATGCGGAATGAGTATAATCGGTAAATTCAGCAACTATTCATTCATTAATATATAACAGATATTATCACTGTTGTCCCAATGTATTAACTGTTCTTCATCATCTACGCTACGCCTGATGTCTGCCCGGGCGATCTCCACTTTACCCGCTTTGCGAAGATTCAACTTTATACTGAAAAAGTTAAATGGCCCGGAATAAAGCGCCGGTAATAGAAAATGGACGGTACTCTTCATTTCCTCATTCGATATTCGCACCAAATAACTTATCGATATCGCAACGTGACGGACCCGGTGCATGCAAGCCTCGCTCTAATGCAATTTCAAATAATAATTTCTTAAACCAATTTGGTAAACAACAGAATTGAATTCTGTAAAATTTATGGAAACTATTTAAAGAGTAGAAATCTTTTACCTTGTAATTAAATAACATAGTATATTTCGGCCCGGATAGGAGGTGCTTTGACGGCGGTTTATCGACGCATTTTATATGGTTATTTCTAAGGATATTTATTACATTTAAATTACTGTCAATGTACCTTGTGTAACCGGGCACTAAGTAGGAAATCTAGATAAGTAGTAATGTCAGACGCAAACACAACTCACTTCAGGAACCATAAATAAAACCGATCTAAATATGATCAATCAATATGATTAAACTAGCTCATTGGCACGTTATACCACGCCACGAAAAACTACCTAAGTATTTTACATTTTTAAAATATTTTTTAGTGTTAACTAGGCAGACTAGGTAATGCCATGGGTTAGTAATGCGTAGGTATGCCTACGCATGGAAAATGTTACTAGAATATTTAGTTTAATTTTTAATTACATACTTAAATAATATAAACCAACATTGCTATGTTCATTCTTTTTAACAAGCTTTGTGGATTGTTTTTTAATGGTTGGAATGAAGCATCGGACCCAAAGTAAAATAATGCCAAGTAAACCCGTCACAACAACAATGATTAATCTTCAAGTCCATTAAGTTAAGGCTGTAAACAAATTAGTCAATAAGTTCGTTTATATTTTCAGACTTTTAAACTCTTTCGTTTTGTTTTGTTAGAAAGGTTTTAAAAGACAGATGTACACATCAAATTCTAAGGCCTATTCAGATCTGACTGGTATCAGCTACCGGCCAGTAGATATGCCAATGGGTCTGCGAAAACGCGCTATCCAATGCGGTTTCGCGACAGCTGCGAAAACGCCATACTAAGTTACTAACAACTTACTTATGCTGACTTAAACTTAATTATTTAGCATCAAGTCCAACCTCCGTGGTTTTTAAATGTTAAATATACCTATATCTGTACCACTTTACCCGCTTACCGCGTGTCTTACGCTTACGTTTTATCACAGCGGCCTTTTTTTGGAGAAATTTTAGGGTGAAGTTGCCCGCAGAAATACGCGAATTGTCGCGGTTTTCGCGATTTAGGCTTTTAGTACAAATAAGCAGTTAGACGCGTGAGAAGGATAGGTACGAGGTGCCTTCTAAATAGGGATGATGCCGCTTTCCACAAATAATTCCAATAACAAATTTTTATAAATACTTAAACAACATATTTCCGATATAGGTTCATTTATCATTTTCAATTTATCTGTAATATTGTATTTTTAATTACGCTAAAACCGTTAAAAAGTTAGTGAGTTGAGCACAGAAAAGCGTGACGTCACCATTGTGTGGAATAATAGCGCTATGTTAGTCCTCAAAGAGTACGTGAACGATTGATAGTCGCATACATGACACATAAGGAAATATGCGACGATAGGGTACACCCATCGTTGCATATTTTCTTATCTGTAGCAGACAGATGTGGCTGTTCTTGGTGGTCTTTGCTTCGGGCCAGTACTTCGCGGTCCACGATGTCCACTGGGGGATTAGAGTCCGATATTAAATGAACGGTAATTGAGCTGATATTGGAGCTACTTAAACTGTTCGAAACGTCCCGTCTGCTTTCTAGTGTTTCTCATTTCTTTTACGTGGGGTTGTGCTGATAGTTATTGCTTTTGGGACGTCCATTCTTTTGTCATCGGGTGAAACTAAATGACACTTTTAAACTTTGTTCTATTAAATAATAGATGCCTACATATAAGCACTTTCATCAATTTGTTGATTGGGTTCAGTTGAATATCTTTGTCTGTTAAATATCTGCTAAGAGTTTGGAAGGATAACAAATATTAGATGAACAATCATAATAATAATCACCTAAGTGAATGGTGCCATCGTAGTATTTTAAACTGCTTAAAAGTAGTAGTAGTAGTTTAAAATACTACTAGGCCAGCACGCTGGTTACTATCCACGAGGACCCGGGACGGGTTTCTTATCCCAGGTCGGGCCGTAGTTTCTGTTTTTTTGTCTTGAAATAAGATAGATAAGTTACTCAGATACAGCTCCAGAGTCAGGAAGTTTGTGGTGTTAACACCCCCGTTCCTTGGAAGTACGGAGTTCTAGTACTTATTCTGTGGTTGAAGCCTACAATCCTACCTACATTATTAGCCAAGCTTGAATCAGCTGCCGAAGTTGCGCAATATACAGCCTGTTGTTTTAGTCAGCGCCCCCCGACTCAGGGGTGGTTGTACAAACGATACCGATGCCAAAAAATATTTAAAACATACCTTATTTTTTCATGAGATAACCCACAAAATCAATTTATTACTGCGATCCTAGCGAACGAGTCGAAAAACTACTAAGCTACGGCGTAGCCAGCTACGGCGGCGTACCGATTCGTAGCTACGCGCGAGGGCGCGAGCAAGAAGGAGAAATTTTTAGACATGTTGTGAAGATGTTTTCTTTTAAAAACCTTAATATTAATTGAAGAAAATATTTTTTTAGAATTAGCATACCTAATACCACCATCTCTAAAACAACTCCCAGTATAGAAATTAGACACCCAACACACCGGTCTAAATCCAATGATTTTCTCGTATATAATTTTGATTTTGACGAACCGCCGTCGAAAATGAATAATCAATCGAATTAAAATGCCCACTGACTAATTGGGATTATAAACAAATTAGAATGCCGATGGCCGAATTCATATTTGAATGCAAATGGTGGCGGGAACAAAATTTGGTCAAGGTAATTTTCGTATTGTTGATCGCTTTGATTTATTTCTGATGTCATTTATGACGGTTCGAATGGACAAAATAAGATCAGAGTAATAATCAGACAAGTAACTAAATAAATGAGAATATGTCAAAGTCAAAAATCATTTATTCAATTTAGGACACAAAATGCTACTTATGAATAATTAATATCAATCAATATTGGCCCATGTGGCCAGAACATGTCTCCTTATTTTGAAACCATGAAATTTTACCCTGAAAAAATAAATAAAGATTGTACAGCCGACATTGTGCGTCCTGGGAATTTGCGCGAAACACGGCGTCCAAATTTTGGGACACAAAATCGTCAGCAAAATTTTGATACTGTGTAATAAAAATCCTTAATCAATTCATCATATCAGCCTATTGCAGTCCACTGCTGGACATAGGCCTCTCCAAGACGGCGCCAACTTTCACGGTCCTCCATTTCTCACATCCAGCCACCACCGGCCACCTTCCTCAGGTCATCGGTCCAACTAGCAGGGGGGCGTCCAACACTACGTTTTCCGAGACGTGGTCTCCATTCGAGAACCATCCTACGCATCAACGCCCGTCGGTTCTGCGACAGACATGACCAGCCCACTGCCACTTCAGCTTACTGCACGTCTGAACGATATCTATGACTTTCGTCTTTTGGCGGATGATCTCGTTTCGGATTCTATCTCTTAGCGAGATCCCCAGCATAGACCGTTCCATAGCGTTCCATGGTTCCTGAGCGACATGCAGTCGGTGGGCCAGATTGACTGTCAAGTTCCACGTCTTGGCCCCGTAGGTCATGACAGGTAGGACGCACTGGTTATATACCCTGCTCTTCAGGCATTGCGGTAGGGGCGACGAGAAGATGTGACGCAACTTCCCAAATGATTCCCAACCTAGCTGCACCCTTCTGGCGATTTCGCGGTCGAAGTTGTCTTTACCCAGTTGCAACACTTGTCCGAGGTAAACGTATTCTTGGACAACTTCGAGCGTCTCGCTGCTGACTGCTATCGGTTCCGGGACAATATGTTCGTTGAACATGACCTTAGTCTTGTCCAAGTTCATCCGGAGACCAACGCATCGCGAGGCAGAGTCTAGGCTGTGCAGCATTTTTTGAAGATACCGCGGCGATTCTGCCATTAGCACTATGTCGTCGGCAAAGCGGAGGTGCGTGAGATATTCGCCGTTGACATTGATGCCCAATCCCTCTCAGTCAAGAGTCTTGAAGACATCCTCCAGTGCACTTGAGAACAGTTTCGGGGAAATAACGTCCCCCTGTCTCACACCTCTTAGCAGCTGGATGGGTCTTGTCTTGTGATCCTGGACTTGGACGGACATCGTTGCCATATCATACAGGCGTCTCAACACCTCCAAATATCGTCAATAGACTTGGCATCGCTGCAAGGACTCCAAAACAGCCCAGGCTTTTTCGTAGTCCACAAAAGCTAGACACAAGGGCTGGTTATACTCTTCGGACTTCTGTATACCCTGCCTGACTGTGTGGATGTGGTCTACGGTACTGTAGCCTTTACGAAACTCGGCCTGTTCCGGTGGCTGGAAGGCGTCCAATCTTGCAGCGAGGCGATTTGCGAGAACTCTCGAGAACAGCTTGTAGACGTGGCTCAGGAGCGCGATTGGCCTGTAGTTTTTCGATAGTAACTTTTCGGCTTTCTCCCACTCCACACCTCCGGGGTAGTCCTATTTGCAATGACGGCATTGAATATCCTCACGAGCTCCTTGATGACTGGAGGTCCTTCTGCCTTCAGGAGCTCGGATGTAATGCCGTCTTCACCAGGAGCCTTCCCATTGCTAAGCTGTTTGAAAGCCCCCGCAACTTCGTCTTCGTCTACATTTGGGAGGTCTTTACTGTAGTGGCGTGACAGCGTGGCTCTTGGGTCAGTCGCACCGGGAGGAGACTTCGAGACATGCGAGGCATATAGTCGGCCGTAGAAGCCTTCAACTTCGGCGAGAATTTCCGGATTTAAGTGACTATGTCGCCGTTCGAGGTTTTGAGTTTCGTCAGATGGCTCTTGCCCAGTCTTTTAGTACAGACTTTTGACCCCCGATTTTGCTCAATCGCTTATCGTATGAGCTGCGTATTCTAGCATCGGAGGTCGCGTCTCACCGATTGTTCGGATCTCTTTGCTGAGACGCTGGGTATCTGACGAAGTTCCCTCCGGCATTTCACGTCGAATATTTATCAATTCCAGAGTCTCTCCCGATAATTTAGACTTCTGGCTACCTCGCTTCCTCCTAAAGTGCCTATCTCCCACTTCGCGGATCACCCTAGTCACGCTTTCGAGGTCCTGGTCAACGCTTTCCGTGGTTGCCAGTGCTGCGAAGCGATTGTGAAGTTCCAGCTGGAACTCTTCGGTGCAAATTTCGGTTTGGAGAACAGTCGGACTAAGAACGGATTTGACCATCCAACTTCTCTCGATCTTAAAATTGATATTTCGGGTGCCTCTTAACAATCGGTGATCGCTACCGGTGTCAAACCGGCTGATCACAGAAACATCCCTAAATATACGTCTTTTGTCCGTTAAGATGAAATCTCGTTCTTCGTCTTACCATCCGGGCTCCCCCAGGTCCACTTCCTATGGGGCTTTTTATGGAAGAACGTGTTCATGCAGAACAGCCCCTGACAACGGTGAAGTAGGTTTTGGTGGTGGTGTGTAGGATCCTCATACATGGCCTCAACCTCATCATCCGGGTGTAACGATGTCGGCGCATATACCTGTATGACCTTGAGAGTGTATCTCTCGGTCAGTTTTAGTACAAGGTACCTACGCTACCCGGGTCGACACACTGTATACCCCTAACACCTTGTCATGAAGAAGCTTATTGACCAGGAAGCCTATGCCACCCTGTGAAAGTTGATCGCCTTTCCGAAAGTAGAACTAGCGGCCTAGGTCATCGTGTCCTCCCCCTTTCTACGGACTTCAGACAACCCCTGAACATGCCACTTAATATTTTTGAGTTCTACCATGAGTTGGACAAGGCTTTCGTCCTGCCGTAGACTGTGTCCATTAAACGTGGCCAGGGTCAGATTGTGGCAGCCTTCTGTAGCCCGGGGATTCTTCGCACCCCCTGCCCTACCGTTACCGGAGCCGCTGCCCTGGCCCGGAATAGTAGGACGGCCAGGAAGTAGGGGCCTTTTTCTTTTTGGCTCCATTCTTAAAGGTAATGCCCATTCTCACCACGCTGGGCAGGCGGGTTGGTGAGCGCAGGACCGAGCCTCGTACCGGCGACGCTGGTGCCTGCCGCCGGCCAGAGGAATTCGGCTCAGCCTTTAGATGTTTATACCACCATCGGTTCGGTCGCCAGACCTCGTCTATTAGTCGGCAGGGTGCACCACGTGCAGGTGAGGTTGACAATTGGGCTTCGTAAGATGGCATTCGGAGCCCCTTACACCCCCCACTAAAATGGTTACATTAAGCATATAGATACTATTTAACCTGACAGGTATGTACCTACAAATTATTATGCATTTACTGTCCATCGCACCTAAGTAATTAACACTACGACAAAAGTTAGCTACTTACTTTTATAAGTTTAAGTAAGTAGGTGTACCTACTTCACTAATTATAAAGAAAGAGAAGAACCTACTTCCTAAGTTTGTGGGTAAGTAGAATAGGTACCTACTTATATAAAGATTTCATTTCGAATCCAGCATTATACCCCAACGATTCCCGGCTCACATCCAGCGGCCAGTTAAAAGTACATTAAGCAATTACGAGGGTCAAACTGAAAGTTCTTAGAACTGGCCACTTATAAACAATATAATAAAAAAAATATTCTAAAATTTGAAAATAGAACTCTTTGCCAATATTACTGAGTATATATTTCATTCATTTGTCATTTGTTTTACGACTTGGCGGCAAATTGAAAATTGTCTGTGTCACGTCAAAATGAATTTAACACGAGAAAATTTTCGTGCAATGATTTTTTATGACTTTCGATGTCATTTAAGTCAACAAGAAAGTTATGATAGACTACGATTGGCCTTTCACGATGAAGCCCCATCTCGTGCGACTGTTTACAACTGGTTTAATGAGTTTAAACGTGGTCGCACTAATCTCACTGATGATGTACGTGAGGGACGGCCTTCTACGGCGACGACTGAAAATAACATCTGTGTTGTGCGGCGTATGATAGAGACTGACAAAAGAGTGACCTATCAGCAGATTCGGACAAGCTTAGGCATCGGTATGAGTCAAGTGCACAAAATCCTCCATGAACATTTAGCGGTCAGGAAGCTTTGCGCCCGGTGGATACCTCATAATTTGACTAAGGCTCAAAAACTCCATCGTGTGGATTGGTGCCGTAAAATGATTGAAAGATTTAACGGAGGTGACTCAAATGCTGTGTTCGACATACTAACAGGTGACGAAAGCTGGATTTACTGTTATGATCCTGAAACCAAAAGACAATCTGCTCAGTGGGTGTTTCCTTTCGAGGAGTTGCCAACTAAAGTGAAGAGAGATCGAAGTGCGGGAAAAAAAATGGTGGCCTCGTTCTTTGGAAGGATAGGTCATTTCGCAACAATTGTGTTAGAGGATCAAAAAACAGTTTCTGCAGAATGGTACACTACCAATTGTTTGCCACTTGTCTTGGAAAAAGTTCGAGAGAAACGACCTCGCAGTAGGATCCTCCTTCACCACGACAACGCCTCGTCGCACACCGCCAAGCGAACGATCGACTATTTGGCGACATCAAACGTTGAATTACTGGGTCACCCGCCGTATAGCCCCGACCTCGCGCCTTGTGATTTTTATTTATTTCCAAAAATTAAAGAAAAACTTAAAGGAAAGCGGTTTATGAATGCTGAAGAAGCGGTGGCTGCGTATCGCGATGCCATTGAAGAGACCCCTAAGGACGAGTGGGCAAAGTGCTTTTCCCAGTGGTTCCATCGCATGCAGCGGTGTATTGACGTCAATGGACAATATTTTGAAAAGATATAATAAAACTAATAACTGGCTAATGTAATCAGTTTTTGATTTTCTAAGAACTTTCAGTTTGACCCTCGTACATTAGTATGCTAAGAATAGGCAAATCCGCACTGTGAAATCGATTTATCATTTGGCACAGTTGATTTGATTGAAAGCGCAATTATAATTGTCCATTAGCGTTCTGCTGTATCACCAACATCTGTGCTACAAACACCTAAATAATGTTTTGTTCAGTTATTTTTATTAAAAGGAACGAATTTTTGGATTGCCTATTTGTGTCTGGAAGGAGGATGTAAAATAAACTGTACTCTAATTAATCAATCAACCATTTATAAATTCTCAAAAGTAAACGTGTACCACTGCTAGGTATTTTTAATAAGATACTAGGTACTAAGTAGGTATAAAACATCAGAGGGATTGTGTTAATTTTATTTGTCCTGCATGCTATGTTCGATTCTACATTGCCACATCGTCACTACCTTTTTATCATCCCATATTACTTTATCCCTCACATATTATCATGTTTCCAGACACAATAGAAAATCAATTATTGTCGGCCCGCTCGCGGCCTTATAATGATCCTCGACGCGAGGTTGTTAATTAAAGCGACATCATTTGACTACTCACTTTAAAAAAATATATATTCCGTCATATTAATTTGGTTTAAAAAAAAAACATTTTTTCGAGTTCGAACAGCACACAAATAACACCACATCAAACTTTCGCTTGATAATTTAAATTTGTGTAAACATGTAAGGTATAAGCGATGTTCAATTGTTTCATGAAAAGTGTATGGGGTGGTGTGTTGACCATAGGTTAATTAAAAGCAAACAACCCGGAATTTACCCTGTCGACCCGATAGCCAATTCCCGCACATCTGTCCTGTCCTGTCCTGTCCTGATACATTTATGATCGTATCAGTTTTTTATGACAGCGTAAAGTTGATTGAAATTGGTGTTTTGTGTCGGTTACGACAACACACGCCCTTAGTTTAACAGATTTTTCGATGCATCAACCCTTTGTTTTATCTGTCAAAATCAGAGAGGTAATACCTGAGATTAATTTAATATCTCATTTTATCACTTTCAAGCATTAGGGTAGGAGGCATTTGTATCTGGTATGAAATGGACCGTGACAATGAATAGGCTAACAAAAATGTGTCAAAGGACACTATTATTGGCTTAATCACAAAAAACGTATCATAGATGTTACATTTTTGGTTTTCCATTCCTTTCGATTGAGATTCATTCGAATTTAGGTTACCTTGTTAGATCACAGTGCAATGCTTGCAAAAAGCGAGTCTGGAATCCCATTCGCAGGCTGATGGAATTACCATATAATCACTATTGAACAGTGGAACGCGCAGATGTAAAATTCTTCCATTACCGGTGGAATCTACGGCGGTATTATGATTTTATAGCTAACTACACTGCACTAGAGTCTAGACGCTATAGCGCCAGTGAAGGTTCTAAATGCGCTATACAAAACGTTAGTATAGTTTTACATTACCTAATCCAAATCAGGCTGTTAGATGGATATGTTCTTACTTATGCTTATTTAATAGTCTACCTAGATAGGCTGCTGAAATCAATAATATTAAAATATATTTTCGGAACGATTCATAATTATTTAGACTCCACCAATTGCATTTTAATAGATCAATAAAAAAAAATGTTTTTTATATTTTGTAATTCAATATAGGCTGTATTCCCAATTAAGTTCTGTCTATAATAATATTTGAATAATTCAATATACACTGGCCTGCAAAAGTTAGTAACTATACTTTTAAAATACGCAAATGATTTCGTTGGATCAGAAAGTATGAGAAAGACACTTTCATTTTTAAATGAAAGTTTTAATAAGTAGTTGAATTACATAGTAGTCTTTAAAAGAATATCTCCAATTAAGGTTTATGAACAAAATACGAATCCTTTGCATGTGTTAACTTACTATTGCTGACTCAAATTGGTCAATTTGAGTCAGCAATAGTAACAATGTAAGTAGATGATTGGTCAATCGAAGCTGCAATTATGACTCGAAATTTATAATTTATTTAAATGTTAATAATGCGTAAAAAAATCTTGAATGTTGTCTGAGTTTTTTCGAGCCTAAAATTAAAATGTTTATTATTTTCTAAATTTATATTTTAAACTAAAAACACTTCTAATTTATAATAAACACTAGTTTCATAGAAAAGTAATGAAATTTTGAAAAATGTCTTTTGTTTTAAGTATAACTCTAACTTCAGTAGTTTAGGAGAAATTGCAATTTTAAAAGTGTAACATTTGCAGGCCAGTGTATTTTATTTTCAGGTTAAGACAAAATGATACGCTACAGCAATATCATACAAAAGAAAAGAAAAAAATCTAACCAGTTTCTGATAAAGGTGAGTCCCGTCCCATCTTTAGGTACCTTACCACCTATACTCACTCAGTGTAGATCGATGGTAAGATGCAGGAGTGTTTTTTATGCAGGTTAAAGTTTCAAGTTATTTTATATACGTACCTAAGTTGCACCCATTAATTACGAGTTCGTAACACACTCAACAAGCAGACAAAGCCTGCCATGATAGAAATCTGATCTCTTGCAACAATGTAATGGAAAGGCAATGCCTAGTTATCATCATAACATAACATTACTCATACTAATGACTTACCCGAGCTCGTTAGCTCTGTAATTGTAAAGCACAAGGCACAATAGAGTCACATCGAAAGAAAGCAGTGTGTAGGATAAAATAATTATCGACTTGTTAATGAAGAGAATTCTTCATTGTAATGTACTTAGTTTACTTAAAATTATTTACTGTTAGCATTAACTCCGCGGGGAATATCGTTCAGAACCATTATCCACGGAGTAAAAATGACTAGACATACAGAATAAATACTTGTCAGAAACCACTTACTTTGTAACAAAATTTCATTGATATCTGTAGCCGTAGTTTTTTATATTAGTAAACATCTCGGGAATCGGTGGACATTATTTTTTATTTTTCTTAACACTATAGCAGTCGTGGTCCGTAAGGGTAGTTTTAGTTAAATTTTAGATAATTTAATTTCAATGTTTAAAACATTAGGTAGGTACCTATCGTAAGTTTATTCATAATCTGCAAGCTCCCGTTACCATAATTATGGCCAAAACCTCAGTGGTTTTTAGTCGCTATCATTTAAGTTCTCTTGTATTATGTCTTGTTTATATGGTAAAAAAAGAAGGTAGTTCTTATGTGTCGATAAATAAATAATCTACATCTATCTTCCCAAACTTTCGGACCTAATTTAAGGTTCAGCTAAAATGTAATGTAATACCTATCTATTGGTTTGTTATTTTTAAATACTTATACCTAAGTTTACCAATTTTCTTCAAAAAAGTAGACCTAAGCGACCGAACAGAGACCCCTGAAAGAAAATCCAGAGTCACATTTAAAAACAAGGAGTGTAGAGTTCCCTCAGTATAAGTATCAGTCGGATAGACAGCATTTGAAGTGGAAAAAAAAACACACACACCCCCAGCTAGGAATGAAATTATAACAAAGAGGAAGAAAGTGAAAGAGAGATGGGCTTGCCCTTCTTCATCTGCACTTTTCTTGTGAAAGCATTCACGTCTTTGTGAAACATAGAATTTGCATATTTACAATTCCCTGTGCTGTAGCATAGTAGTGTTTACCTAACCACTCAGTTCGCACGTGATTTGTAAGCGGGCGGAAGGCAGCCGAGTGTTCGGTCATCTTCGCTAATGTATTGCCCGCCGCCATGCGATGCGCTTCCGTTAGAGCGCCGCTATATCAAACCTGTAAATACGGCTGCATACTAAATATTTATTGCATGAATCTCATTAACGTAGCATGTCCGAGCTTCTTGTGTAGTCCAGCCTGGTAATAGACAAAACGCTTGCTTTCTAGAGCGTAGGGCGATCATATCCCTTAGGAAGAGTGAGTGCAGTCAGTATTTGGTCACGATAAGGTTTTAGCGTGAATTGGTCTTAAGTCTTTAGTTTCGTCTTGAAAGCTTTCATCCATGCGTTGTGCGAACGTCCGGTCGCCCAGTCAATGCACCTGGTGTCAAGGTAGCAAGGCCCACATAACCCTTTCAGAACTGGTCAATACAATTGCACCGTTCAGAAAGTATTTTTTTCTTAAGAACTATTTGTGTTTTGTGGACGGGCCCAGCATCGCACGATTGCGTTTGAATCGTTCTACCATATTTAAAACAAATTTAGCGAGGGTTTAGTCGCACTAGAGGTCACGGACCTGTCATGTTGAGAGTAATTTCAAGGTGCCACATTTTACTACTGCGAGTTATTTTTTTTAATGTTTTTGTTAACAAATCGTTATTAATGACGTATGATCATAATATTAAGTACATTTTCTATGGTTTTAGTAAATAATTGCATTCAAATAGCATTTGACGATGCCGACAGACGTTACCGAACTTTACTGAAACAATTGTATCCACTGGGGCCGAAACTGTAGTCTTTATTTTTTTATCTAAAGTCTTTTTTATAACATTTTCCAATAAATATCCATTATTTATCGGAAGATGAGATGGCGAGTATGTCATACGAGACTTGAGACGAGAATAGCGATGAAGATTGATAGGTTCTGAGAGCTGAACCCATCCCAGGGCCATCGGGGGTGGCAGGAGATCCCAATTTTGTGCACCCAGAGTCGAAAGATGACTCTGGAGATGACCTGGTTGACAGCTAACCGTTAAGCAAGCTCGAATGAAAAAAAACGAAATTCAATAACAAGCAGATCCGACGAAAACAGCTCCAGAGCCAAACCCAGAGCATAGTCCTGTCGACTGCTTTCCTAAAAATGGAAGAATTATTTGAAAAATTTGGTCTGTGATTAAGTCAAAATTAAATATGACAATAAAAGACGGCAAAGGTATGAAACCCATTTCTTCTCTTAGAGAAACATAAATAATCTTCGGTATTCATAGCATGGTGGGATATGAACCCTGGGCCCGACACAATACAATTAAATATGTTTGGTATTTTTTTAAGAAATTGACACATTTTGCCATCAAAGAAAGCATTTCATTATAAAATGTTAATTATTCTTACACTCATGCTCATTATTCTTAATGGCATTGAACCAATCGGGAGTGTGTTTGTTCATATTAAAACCACCGTAACAGCAAAAAAATCGAGCCTGTCATTCACTGTTTTCGGGCATTAATAAAATAATACTTACTAATCTCGTACATTCCAAGCTACCAGAGGTAGTACAATGATTTAGTCCAGAAAAAAGACCAATTGTCTGGATATTATTGTAGAAAATTGTCTAGAAGTTTTGATTTCTCAACCTGGCAACTCTAACCTTTTTTATAAATATAGAAAGGTAAATGTTTTTAAGATTGTTGTATGTACCTAAATGTGTAACTTTAATGAAAAAGTACCTAAGTTGTTGTCGTCCCTTTGAGTAGGTAGATAAATGCCAGCCTGTACTATTAGTCAGTACTTAGTACTTATCAATAAATTAAGTGTCAAATCTTAATTATGAACTTATTCTGAAAAAAATATTAAAATGCAGATTACAGATGATTAACAATACCGAATGCTCCGAGTAAATCTATTACCATTGTGACGACTGGGATTATTGCAAAATACAAATCTCGAGAATAACGCGCTACCTAAATTCATAAATATCGATGTTACTAATAGTTTGTGTAAACCGGCATTCTAGAGGTCAACTAATCCGTACTTAGTCTTAGTATTATTCCATTTTCTTTGGTTTTCTAGTCAGAACATAATATACGAACAGTCGTTCCTCGTGGTGAAAAATATCAGTCATATCATAGGTATCAGATATTACTGATACGTTCTGAAAAATAAGCAGTAATTTTCTTGTTTGAAAAACTAAAACGTAAGTATTATACTATAATCTCAATCAAATCCTTAGTCCTATCCTTATCCTCAATCCTATCCTTAGTCGGATGCAGTGAACGCAATGCGTTCACTTGTCGGATGTATTTTATAAAACACATTTATATTGGGTAGAGTTTTACGCCTAGTCGTTATAAACAATCTCTAAATTGCACACAATACCTGCGACATCGATATCAATTCGCACGAACGCGATATCGCAGATGAATCGCTGCAAAAACTATTCATGTGCATTGCCATTCAAGCATAACTCGTCTAGACGGATTGCATCGATTTCTAAAGAAGTACACTTAGCTTGGGAACACCACCTCGCAATATAAACTAAGTTTACAAAACTTGAAAGGCAGATAGAGCATTTCGCGAAAAAAGACTTACTCGTTGAAAACAGTTAGGTAAGTCGGTTTCGTACAGAATCTAACTGTATTCCATTCAGGGTAGTGCATCTGCTGCTCTAGTATCAAGATCAGAAAAAAACTGATCAGCTTATAACTTCTCAGGGATTTTATTCCTATGTTGAACTCGTAATAAAAAGTTGTTGCATTTGATAAGTGCAAACACTCCCAAATATTTTTCTTTTTATTGAAGCGAAATTTTTCTATTAGAGGTTGTATGCAAAAATCTATTTTTTTATATATTTTAAAGTTGGTTCCAATGATCCTCTAAAAGGAACTCAGTTAAAAAAGTTAGACCTTATTATTTAATTTGATTTCGCGTTATAACGAAGGTTTTCCCATGTAAAATAAATAAATAAATTCAGTGTCATTTACAAGAATTATTTTAACTCTCATACAAATAACAATAGCCTTGGCCCTCCAGACATAAAATTAATGTGTCCACAAATCACTTTTGCACGTAAAGCTTTAATAAAACATACATGCCACAGAATTGGGCGAGTGCTAAAAGGGTTGTATACTGATTAAAGTAATTAGCATACCGGTGACGGCCTTTTCTTTCGATAGACAAGGGTAAACAAGCATTTATTTTATTTTATTTGGTTATCTTTTAAAAAAAAGTACTAAGCTATAGTAAGGTTTTCCACTATTTCTGCCTCTACGAGTATATGTCACCGTAAAAGTTTATGAACCGTGTTGGTTTTTAACCGCACATTGAGTTTTTAATGCTTGTGTTAGATTAAATTATAAATTGACTTTTTTATACCGTTATGTGTAGGTATTTATTTATGTAAGCTTTGTTTCACAACTTAAATTTATCGCCATGAGTCATTCTCTTCTAGTCAAAACCTTTTTTTCTATTTAGTTAGGACAACAAACAGTTTTACAATGGTTCTTAGTCTAAAGTAATACTATAAAATATCTATGATTGCATGACCAACAATATTGTCCACGGGATTATTGTAGAAAAAATATTGTTGAGAATTACCTATTATCTGCTAAAAGTTTAAAATGCTTTTGACACAGATTATTTATATAAAATACACAATTTAGCAGGAGCTCAATGATCCAAATTAACGTACAAGAAGCTTAATTAATAATTGTTAAAAGATGACACTATCTCACTTATAAATTTATTTAATTCGGCTTAGCAGCATTGAAAAGTGGGCGGCAAAAATAGTAATAGTAACCTACACCAACGCAGAGCCATTATAGCGCTAATTTTCTCTATAAAAGAAACGATGACAATCCTTTTCGCTCGTTTGCCGCTGTTTCATTGTAAACTCGCAAGGTTCAGGGGTTACACAATTTAATTTTAGTATCCATTAGTGGTAAATGCACCTAGCTAGACCATGTCTAAACTTTTAGCGTAGTACGAGAAACGTGCTTATCGAAAATCTGCCACAAACTGTAAAATATCTATAACATAACGTTGTAATGCTATGTTGACTTTGCACACACATCAATGCGGTAAGTTAGTCTTAGTTATTATGAGTCGCTGAAGGCGTCTGACATGGCATAATTTGCCGCGACGATTCTTGGAATATTGCTAAATGCCGCGGCACGAGTACTTAATATTTGTGAATGTGGAAGATTTAATTTACAGTAGAACTCTTTATAATTAAAATTAGACCGAAGAAGACTAAACTTCATCTAGGCTAGCCTTTGTACTCTCGCGCGAGGGCTCAGGGTCTGCATTGGACCGAGATCCAGGATATGGCAGATAAGTTACACTTTCAGTCGCCTGAATGTGCAGGTTGCCTCACGATGTTTTCCCTCACCGTAAGAGCATCGATTAGTAAAACAACTAATATATGACGGCACGTGGGAACGAACCTCATGAGGGGCAACCCGCTAGCTACTGCGCCACCGATGCTCTACTTCAATAGAGCATCGGTGGCGTAGTAGCTAGCCTTATCTCTAGTCCTAATTTCAACGAGAAACGTCGTGTCTATCAAAACGAGCACAGTTTGAAAAAAAATTTTCGTTATAAAAGTCTGCTGAAATTCCACGAGGTACGAGTACCGTTTCAGAAGACGATGCAATATTTAATAACAGCACTAAGGCGCTTAAGGAGATGAAATTCTGTAATTGAAATTTATCTATCCACCCATATGTCTAGCGCTGGCTCTGAAACCGATTAGACTCTAACAGACTTAACTATATTAGAGAATGTCTGAAAAAACTAACTTAACTAAATTCCAGACGTGTTTTCTTTGTAAATTACAACGTATTTCGCCGTTAAATTCGATAAATTCAATTTAATCAAGTTTTAACTTTTACCGAGTTTTTACTAGTTCTCAACAACTTACTACTAATCTAGTCATTTGCAGATATTAAATGTTAATTGATTTTGGTAAATTCTAAAGTGCGTAATGCCTCAATCAATTAATTATTTTTGAGGATTTATTAAAGCTGTTGTAGAAGCGCTGAAGCGTTTTGTATTGTCTAGTGAGTAGATTAAGTTCTCACTAAATCTTTATTTATGTTATTTTTGTAAGCTATTACAGTTAGTTTGTATTCTATAGGTGACTATAATATTGGTTTAAGAGCTAACTTTAATATACAACTGAGAATTAACAACTAAGGCGCTCGTAGTAGAAGCACTACTCTTGAGCATCACAAAGAGGAGTTCTATGGATTGTTTCTTACCGTTAGAAATAATTTTTCTTTGCGATTTAGGGAAAGTCTGTAGTTAATTTGAATATTATCAAGGGGCGAGCGGCGCGTGCCGTGCTATCACTATTCAAAGTTATTTAATCACGGAAAGTACAAATCTAGGTATTTCAAAAATTAAGAGAAAAATGAGGTTACAGGTTTTAAACAACTTATATACCTCTTCTTTGTGAGGTCTATGGATGACCAAGAGTAGAAGCCAGGAGAGCAGATGAGTTACGGGCAAGGCACTAGTCATTAGCTTGTTTTTTTTTAAAATAAAAGGCAGACAATTGACTGCAATCTTACCTGCGATTAAATCTTATCTTACCAACGATGCGGCCGAGGATGGTCTGCCTAGTAATAGCCTATTCATTCTTTTATTGAAAGTATCCAAATTTATAGTGTTTAGGGAACACTTCAGCCGACATCGAGTTCCACTCTCAAGCCGTACGCAGGAGTAACGTAGATTCAAAACGTTTGGTGCGTATTGGTGGTATGTCAACGAGATGAGGGTGGCAACCCCGCCTACGTGTTCCGATAGTAAAAAGGGGCCAGGTGGAGGTATTTCGTGCAATTCCTTCGCACACTACCCGAAATGAAGCCTGCACTGAAAGGCACGCTACCTTACGCCTAGGTTCTAGGCTTTTCTCTTCTTGGTTTCACAAATCTCCATCTATTACAGACAATTTATAAAGTGGGTGCAGTTAGACACATCCTTTCATGGCTGTGTAAATCTATGCCGACGCGTTATGATCTTCCGCACGCAGATTTAGCTTTCCGATGCGGGCGCTGCGACCAACTAATGGTGTCTCTCTCTCTCTTCATTCGCCTTAACGGAAGCAACTAGGAAAATTGCTAAGACCAATAATATACCATATTATTATCAGTTATCAGGCAGGCAGTTGAGACAACTGATAGCTGCCTGTATCCAGTTTTCGTAATACATATGTTGGGCGTGTTTAGATGAGCGTCGAGTCGGATTTTTTATTGATTGATATTTTGACCTTTGCAAGACGATCAAAAAATTTATGTGTGGTCGTCCAAATCCCTTTCTTACATATCACTAACTTTGCTAAGTCAGTTTGTAAACTTAAAAGGAATTAAAATAACCTGGGCCCTTAGACCACATGCAATCTTTTTGCAGCGAACTTCGCTATCGCCAACGAAATGTCAAGATACATATGCTAAAGTCACGTGATGTTACGATGGCTTACCTATGTCAGTTTCATACATTTTGTTAGCGATAGCGAAATTCGCTTTAAAATAAATCGCATCTTGTCTACGGGTTTCCTGATTCGCGTGCTGAGCATACAAAGGAAAGCTAAATACAGACTCGGTCACAGGAGCTCCATCCACCTTGGCCATTGTCCTGCAGGAAATTCATATTTTGTTTGTCACCGCGCCGGAGTAGGTTGTGTCGGCACAAATACAGCCTTCAACGAAAGCACAGCGTTTGTAGAACAGCCAGCTATCGTGCTTAATTTTTATGTTAGAATAATCAGGGTAATTCTTAAAAGCGTTTAAATACAAGAGATCGTTACGTTTACGAACGATCAACCTTGTACTATTTGTTGTATGTTTTTACTTCGGTATAAGTATATACACCCTGTGCTTACTTTCCTATAAATAAGTTATAGGTAAATTTACCTATTTAGACAATAGAATAGATATACCTACTGTATTAAAAAAAAACCTTTTATGCTTTATAACGGAATGTTTGTTTATAGATTTCTTTTATTTATAATAAGTTTACTGGTGTTTGTTGAAATCATTGTGATTAAAGGAGAATACACTCTTAATAATATAAGTATGTACTTTCGTTTTCTTGACGTACTTATTCAATATTCCAAGTCTATTTTTTTTCGGCAGTCAAAACTGGCTTACCTCATGGGCGTATAAGGGAAGGGCTGCACCGGCGACCGGGCGTTTGCTATTAATTAATACGTCATGCGCCAGTGGGCCACTGTTTGCCCACAAAATACGGGCCCGTATGAGATTCGATTACCATGAATGCCGAGGATTTAGGAATACCGCCAATCAAACTGTTGCTCGCCTTCTAGGCGGTTTTGAAAAGTATATTTTTGAGAAGCATACTCGTAGTACAGCTACGAGCAATGTCCTTTAATATTTGAAGCAGATTATGTGTAGCAAAGAAATAACACATTAGCTATTTACGTATTAAATTATTCCTAATTTTTCTTCAAAATAGGATAGACAGGCGGTACTAGGTACCGACTACCGCTAATGTATTAATCAGTTATTGTGATCAGATTTTCATTATGTTATTATTAGTTAACTTTACGTAGCTGAATAACATTACTTTTAAAAAAATGTATATGAATAGCCTAACCAAAAACGAATTAGACAATTAAATGTAATAAGTTACTGTCGAAATTAAAGGATTCCTAGCTTATTAAGAAAAAGTCTCAGTAATCTTTCAAAGAACTTAATAAGTAAGAAGTTACTATCAAAGGCTAGATTCTACAATAGCTTAGTAAATCTCAAAGTACAACCTGTGTTACCAGGTTAACGGTATAAGAATGTTGCAATTATAGGTATATATCTTTTGGTATTCTATCATATTATTATGTGGTATGTATGAGGGACTGCCTGGCACTTTGACATGGAAGCGTTACCTACTTGAGGTTCATAAAATAAAAATAAAACATTACTCTCCAAATGTAATTTATCAGTTACTGTTCAAAACCTGGTATTACTACTCTGGTAATTACTAAGTAGTCTTTGACACAACGGGATCCGTTTTGTCGCATTGTGCCCGCAATCCATATCATCTAATTACATATTCATCTCGCAGGTATATTCAGATTGGTGGTTGTGATTGATGAGTTTGCTTATAATATTGCCTTTTGTTAACTAAGCAATGCGGGTAGTTATGTCACTTCCTTCCTTCTAACCGTCTTGGTATTAACTGCTAAGCGGAAATCACAAATGACGTTGAATTGTAGAGCACAATCATGTAACTTCAAAGGGAAGTTTAAATTCCTTCTTTTTATTGCATTTTTATTAAATTTCGCCAGTTCTTTGTAACTCTAAAATCTACTTTTCCAGAGCTCTCTATGTAATTCCTCTAAATGTAAAACCCTATTTGCCGGGTAAACAAGCCTCGTCAGTAGAGTATATATTTTTTTTCTGTGGCAAATTTTCATTAACGCGTTGTATAATTGAGACAGCACAGCGAGTGTTTTAATGATGAGTTATAAAGTCAAAATGATGTTTGAATTTTATAAATTACACCCAAATGGGATTTACTCACCTCTCGTTTACTATGTTTCTTCCCACACGAGGGAATTCAAAACAACCATTAATGTTACTCAGGGTAATCATGAATATTCCATTGGAAAACCCTTTTAAGAGATAAGGTCCTGCAAAATGCTTTTAAAAATATTTCTAAATAATGAACGTAAGGACGGATGTGGGAATAGGTGCTGAATATTCGCCGCGTCAAAACGAACTCAGCGGGATAATGTTATCTACTTGTTGAAGACACATTAATTAAGACTTTCGCGAAATCTTAAAAACAAAAGTCAGAGTGGGAAATAAAAAGAGAGGCTTTATAGAAGTTGTGAAAACGGAAAGTTTTCCAATTGATAATAATTTCCATTGTGATGCAACACAAAGGAGAACAGGAAAGTATGAAGTTCAGAAATAAATTCTTAATTTAAGAGCTGACTGAACGCTATCTGAAAGGAAAGTCGGGATTAGAAGAACAAAGACCACAGCTCAGCTTACTGTGAAGCTTAATTTTTCGTTGACTTGTGTTTCGCTCTTTGCATTTTGCATGAATCGGAGTCGGAAAGTTTGCTAATGAGTGTGGCGAGTGGCGGACTGGCGACAGAACAAAGTAATACCAATAACATTGTACACAAAGCGAATTAAATCGGCCACTGTACGAAACTGGATTTCATAGTGGTGTTCGCGATTTTTGAGTACAGATTGGAAATACAATGTAGTAAAAAGGATTGGTTTAATCCTGATTATGAAGTCTCAAGTAGTAACTCAAAATTTTAATAAGTATTTCTATATTTAGTAACGAAATTAATCTTGTATCTATATTGAAATGCTTTGAACTTCTTACTGCTAATGTATATGTAATTTATGTAGTGCAATGGCAACATTAGCAACTCGAAAAAGTTTATGTTTCACATTGTAGTTGCAGGATATCTATCTGCGCAAACATAAATCTAAATCAAGTCAGTTACTTTGCGGTTGAAAAAGAAAATAATGTTATTGTAGCGTGCTTTATGGTAAAAATACCTTTAATTTTTTCTTAGACTCAACTCACATGATATAAAGAACTAGATTCGTTTATCTGACATAAAGAAATTACGGATCTACTACTTGTACTATAACTTTTTTATTCCAATTTAAAGAAAATTTGTACAGAGTACAAACTTAACGTATGCCATCTTTTTTTCAAGAGAGCGATACCATAAAATAGTAAGACTACGTAAAATTATGTTCGGATATTGAATACATATCAGTAACCTTTTGTAGTAATTAAAAACACTGAGATGTCCTCATCTGTAGCCCAAGCCATTTCTTTTGAGAGCTTCATCATTTATATATTTTTTTCTTATTTATATGTTAAATAAGTTTTGATTGTTTCATCAACACTGAATGTGCCAGCATTGAATCGTCCTGTTTAACACAAAAAGGCCATGGAAATAGTTTTAGCCTGGCTGCGGAAGTGGCCCGCTCGTAAATTCAGTTCCGTGCCGGCCAGCACGATTACATACACAATCTCACATCTGAATATACTCGATGTTATTACAGAACCACCCCAAGGGCCACGCTCTACAGTTTTACACGGGCACTTGTTTATTAGACTCATTTGTCTCGAAAACTGAAATATTCGGCGGCCGAGTTGTAGCGAGCAAAGCGACTAACATTGTATAGTAACTATAATTAGTCTAATTTGGACAGATTTTTTAAAAGGTTAGGTTAATTGTACGATGTTCAATGTTTGTTTAAGATGAACCAGTGTCAAAGTAACTTCCGCAAATTTTTTTAATTAAAAATAAAAAACTTATCTACACTTATTCGTTCAAATTCTATGAATAAAGGACCATAAATATATACCTTCTGTCGACGTTATAGCATTGATTTGTCTTCGTTGAAATTAAATTTGGACCTGTCTAGAATCTAAAAGCTAAAGAATAGAAAAAGGTGATATTTCATTTATCTTCTTCGAAATTAATCAGCCCATTCTAGACTGCACCAGCTGGTCTTTGGGTCTGTACGTAAAAGATTGATATGTACTCGTACGTTTCCAGCATTTAGGTCAACACAAATGCGACTAACTGAAGCTATAAACGGTCCCATCAAATTGCACTTCGCATCGTAATAGATACTTTAACGGTTACGAATATAACAGGCCCTATTTCCGGCCGCGAAAAAGTCAGTCTGCAGTCACCAGGCGATTGCAAACTGAGCTGTCTGAAGCGAACCACTTCACCGAAATTTAATCCCAGCTGGAGTTCCCTTCAGAAACAATAACATTCGTTCAACGGTATAATGTGGCCGCACAGTTTTACCCGAGGGAAGTTTTAAGTGCAAAAGGCCCCACAAGTTTATGTGTTGAATGAATCTAGGAACCCGCGTAATGTAAAAGTTGTAATTTGATTTGCAACGGCAACCACTAGCCGCCATTGTTTTCATTTACGCTGAAACGGCTTTTTGTTGTTCGTTTAAACAAGTTACGACTTCGAGAGTTATGAATAAATAAATCGTTTTTTTGTATTCACGTCCATCAGTCTGTTTACATAAGTAGTAAATTTAGCTTTCGCGGTGAATCCTGAAATTCTGTGCCCATTAGCCTTTTTTGAAAGGGACCACTTAAGGAGCTTAATACAAATTGCGTATTTGGTCGGATTTAAAAACAACACATTAAACATCTCAATCATCCCAAATGGCAAATTATTTTAAATCTTTTGTGATGAATTCGTTGAACCATCTACAACTTACTTATAATATAGACTAATAAACTAAAACTGATTGGTTCTCCGTGATGCATTTAATATACTTACCCCTGTCGAAAATCAGAAATAAAAACGACCTCGTTTTTAATAAATGAAAATTGAAACAAATCAAAAATGTATTCTCATAGTTTTCTTCTTCGTGTATTGAGGAATAGGATAAAAGAGAAGGCTCTGAAATTTTAGCACTAGCGAACCAATAAAACAATATTAAACATGCAAAAAGAAAATTCAGGAGGATTTTCCATTGAACTAAATTTGTCTTATCGTGTTTAGAGAATACCAGTTATCTAAGCGAAGTCATGAAGTTTCTGATGATATAAATTTAAAACTCTCACGATCGAATCCGCATCATAAAAATAAACTTTTTCGACGCGCTCCTTCCTGAGTGAGCTACTCATACATTTGCAAGGCAACAAAATTTCGACGAACCAAAAAAGACAATGTTTTACAAGGATGCATTTATTGGAAGTGGTGGAGGACTTTCTGATATCTTCTAATATTCTCGTATATGCATACGTCCAATAGCTTTTGCGTTGTTCATTAAGCTCCGACGCCTTTATGGAGCTAGAAGCCTCTCAAATAACATTGGCCCATTATCTTAGCGTAATAATTCACTTTAATAATGTAAGTGGAAAATCGGGCGATAAGAGCTCTCGATGCTACAAACTGCAAGAGGAAGTGTTTATTATTTTCCACGATCTGGGTCATACTCGATAGCTCGAGTTTCATTGTAGGGTTAACCACCGGGTCGTCTGTATGCAGCACCTCTGGTGAAGCCATATATGTATATACTCGTACATACATATAACGGATTTATTGAAAATATAAACTACACACAATTTTTATAAATTAGACTCCATACAAGGTAATTGACGACTTATTTTAATAAATACTACACTTGAAAATATGGCTTCTAAAATAAGCAAGTCCACTTCATAACTATTCGAATAACAATTGACAATACTAGTGTTAAAGATCGTATTAGATATAGACTGCTCCTCGGTTTAAATATTTACAAAACACATGGGTACAAGTACTTATAAGATTTTAATCTTTCAAGTTAGTCATATTTCAAATTCGCGTTTAGACCCGTCACGTGTATACGTAGGTAATACTTACTAAAAACATACTAAGTTATTCAAATTCCTACTTCTGAAACCAAAAAGCAAAACTTTGCATGTTACAACGCAGAAAAATGGAACAATCGAATCTACATGCGCCTGGTGGAACGACTTAAATTTCGGACTTTATGGTTTTCCTGTAATGAGAAATTTCATTCGACCAGCCATGTTGTACATTAGCTGTGAAGGAAGCTCAAGGAAATGTTGGAAGCCATCCAGGTTTTAGAAACAACGTTGCAATTTCGTTTGGTTGGCTATTGAAACAGAACACTTTCTTGGGCTAATATGGGTAGGCATTAGAAAGAATCGTAAAAAAGCTTGAGTATCATATTATGCCTACGTAAGTTTCTACAGGGGTAACTGGATCTTTGGAAGGCATTCAGGTTTTAGATTATGATGTAAGCTTTTTCCACTGGCCTCGGAAATAAGGACTAAGGTATTTTCTACTTGATTTTTCTCTCTGTACGAACGTAGGTAGAACGTAGGTGTATACCTACTTGAAGCTACAGTCCGTAGGCTGCTATAAAAAATAACTTAGTCACATATGAAGTATCGTATTCAACAAAAACTACCCGTTGCTTAAAAAATATGAAAATGGCATGAAACAAAACAATGGACTGAAATTCTGATTATTAACCCGTTTTTATATTGAGGAAAATACGAAAAATGACATAAGTAACACTAAGAAATACGATCTTACCGTCATTTAAGTAGATATGGGTAGATATTATGATGGCTAGCCTGGTAGACATGCCCAGCCCTGACCGGCACCGAGTGGCACCCGGAAACATCACTCCCACACAACACTATACATAAATGCGTTTTGTTAAATGCCGCTTCTGCATATAATGCTACGCGTTGATCTCGGCTGCGGTTGCATCGTTAATTGGATACCACTGTTTGTAAGCTTGCTTATTCGATTCAACTTCAATTTGTACACTGTTTGACGCCAGTGAGCATTTCTATCGGTGTTGTCTATCTGTGAACCGTGTTTGTGACCAAATTGGACTCTGTCATAGTGACTGTTATATTAAGCGTCATACAAAACACGTTAGGTGTTCTACTAACGATGTTATTTTCAAATAAAACTGGTGCGTGACTGAAATTATGTGTTTTATTAGGCAAAAGTAAATTATTTCCTGAAACATCGATTCTCACATTTGTTTAATTGATACGTATTGAATAATTCAGACCCCAAACTTTTTGTACGAGATACATACTTAAAACTCATTCACTCACTCTTAAGTAGCAAAAATAGGTAGCTAATAAGTTAGATGTAGAGATAGTGAAAACAATTATGACGCATTAAATTTTATTGGGAATAGCTTATTCCTGCGGTTTCGCTAGTGATTTCGAAATAAGTGAAAGGTTTTATCCCCGAGGAACCTTTAATCCGGGTAAAATGTAATCTGTACGGGACGCTCTACCTACCCTAAGCGATCTACTGAAGAAACTTTCATTGTGAAGTTTCATTGTTGGTATCGGGAGCGAGCAGAAAATCAGAGATAGTTCCCCTTTATATGTATTAGATAATTAGCAGGAGAAGCTTATACTCGTAAACGTCGCAGATCGCATACTAATTTTACTACTCCCGGTAGGAAGTACTTTAGAGCCATAACTGTCTTATGTGCTAGCGACACACCCCAGTTTCGCACGTGTGCATTTAAAAAACACAATAGCAACGCTACATATAGTCTATGTCATTCAGGATTAATTAATGCAGGTTTCTACTGGTCAAATAATATTCAAAATCGGTTCAGTAGCTCCACAGATTTCTTAGAATCATACCGACCTTACCTCATTAAAGAATAAAACACGTAAAGATATGAAAAAACAAACATTTCAATATCCTACTTTCAGATCCTTTAGATTTTTCAGTGACCCGATAACTCATTTTTCTATACCGAGTATTCTATTTTAATCCTTACGGCAAATGGGATTAATTTCCTGCTTAACTTTAATATTTACTACGTCAAATATTATCTACATAAGTTTTGAGTAGGTGATTATTTTATGTAACAGATATAGGTTGTTCTGATTTACATGCAGCGCCACATAACGCGTCGACACTCCGCTGTTTATTTTGGAGCCCAGTCCTTCATAATTCGATTCCGTTTTCAGTATTTCGCAAAGGAATGGGATAAAGAACCGGGATGGGCTTTTCAGCGGGATTGTGGCGGGTGCAAATGTCAGCCTCGTCCGGGCCGAGTAATAACACCCTGTGCTAATGGATTGTGCTTCTGTGTACACGTTGCTCTGCATTACACACATTAGCGTTATATCTCGTGTACACTTAGCAAATTAGACGAAAAGCGAAATCCGTTTTACATCTTTCTTACATCACTAGTTTGTATAATAAGACGTAAGTATTCTTAGGCCTATTATCATCGGTAATGTATTGTTTAAACTAAACCCATTTATTTGAGAGATTTCTTTAACCAAAATTTTTACTAACCCAATAAAGAAAATGAAGTAGGGAGCTACGCCTAATGTAGTATATTTATCAACGTAAAGTACTCAATGTAAAGAATCGATCCTTCAATCCCCTTTTGAAGAATAAATTCACACAAAGGCATTCCACATGAAATGAAATTATCAAAACTCTGGCCCAATAATGATTCTCTTATCTAAAATGTACATTGAATTAGGTTTCCAATGAAATGATTCGTAAGAACTTGACTCACGGTACAATACAATACAACAGTGACAAAGGATCCCTAACGACGCCGAATTTATCGTGAACTTTCCACTAATACCGTCATTAAACAACCCTTTGTTTTCGGCTTTGATAAAAACCCCCGAAGCACCTCGGAGTTGGTAATTTTTATCTTTCGTCGGTCGAATGGTGGGCACAGGAACAAAGCGGATGCCGCCGTCACCGCCTGCGTCCAGCCTCTGGCACTTGTTTAAGACAAAAATATCAACAACCCGTTTTTGTATACCGCTGAAAACATTCAGATTCTTACAATTCATTTAAGAATTTCCTCAAGAAGTTAAATAATGTTTTCCTAAATATTTTCTTTTTACTTTTCTTTATTAAGATTTGAACGGTTTTGTTTTGTAAATTATTATAGGCTCCGAAAAATGTCGTACAATAGGTAAGTTTATTTTCCATTCATGACAAAAATTTAATATGTACAGTTTCACGTTAATCCTTTTGCATACGTTCGCCAAAATTGCATTGAGTGTCGATAGAGAGCTGTGGGAGAGTAATAAAAATATTGTTTGACGGTAGCAAAGAGGTTTAATCGCTTACATTTACATTCAGGTCACCTGATATGTAACGTGGTATTTTTGGGTGCTGAATTGGTTATAGATGAATAAAAAGTTCTGACGATTGAAGGATTAAGCTGGCAACTATTCGATGGTTCTCGGTGCCCACATATACGCATGCAGGGTACTGAGTGCTCGGAAGAGCTCCTAAAAGAGCAAATAACATTTCATGGTTTCTTTTTGTGTCTGTTCGAAATCCAAATCCGCTCGAAATAGTCGTGCTTGATTTAAATATTTAATGATACGTATCCAGACGTACGCGCGCGTGCATCATGCACCGCCTGTTCCAATTAGCTGAAACGTAATTGCTGTATCATTTACCTGTTTGTTCTCTTTTGAGGTGCTGTGTGCTGTGAAATTGGCCATCACGTCGGAATCATATATCTCAGTGCCAGTCATGGCGTGAGCTGAATACGAATTGTAACTATTTAGCATCCTGAAAATCATCTAATTTATGATTACGGTTGCAGTCCTTTGGGAGTGAACGAGTGCATGTAGCGATGTACCGTCTAAAACTTTTATTTATGAGCCTATTGTCTGTTTTACTACCTTGTTGGTTCAAAAAGAGTTTCGGGTCGTGAGAGTAACTACACTAACTACTAACTGTAGTTAGATTATAAAACACTGGGTTGTTTATAGTTAAGAAGGCCACGAAATGGGTTCGGGCATGATGCTAAATTTTTGATTACTATTCTGCGTGTTTATTTGATGGGACGCTCATTATAGTTGAGATTGTTTTGGTTCATGAATGTTTTAAAGTAATTAAAGTCTATCAAAGTCTTAATAATAACCACAATGTGTTTGATACATGATACGTTTTTAAATAACGATTATGTTTCCGCATGAGGTAGGTATTAACCTTGCATGTGGCTATGTGCGTGTGGCTTACATAGGGGGAGTTCTTTAGATAGCTTTCATTTTCATGGAGATAAAATGCAGGACAATGTATATTGTCCTGCATTTTATTATAATTTATTATAATTTAGCTGGTTTAGCCGGTTAACCACAATCTAACGATTTACTTGACAGATACCATACGGAATATCTCAAATAATGATAAACTGGCTGTATAACATGAAATAAAATTAAAATTTCACCTGTTGGTGAACCCATAAACTTATATTGAGCACTAACGATGTTTTAGTTTAATACCAACGGTATTATAAGGCTACGTGAATTTACATTAAACTCCTCTACTTGTGAGCAAATAAGTCGGCTTACGTCCCAGCTGGATGTATGTGACTAAATTATTCAAAGGATTATGAATGAAAATTGGCGTCCATGGAACATACGAGGACTTAATATACTAACTTATCATCGGTCTGAATAGCCGGTCAACGCCCGCTTGAATAGGGAATATCCTTAGACTAGTCAAATATCCCAAAAAATAAGTACTTATTTTAAAAATATAAATGAAATCAAGAATTAAAACAGAGTCAAAATTGCTCAAAGATTTGGTGAGATACACACACGTTTAAAAGGAATTTTAGTCTGAAGAAGACTGAAGTATTTTTTACATTTTTCATTGTAGTTATTTCTGACTTGCACTTTAAAAGTATATTAATCAATAACAAAAGCAATGTAAAGCCAACGCAACGAAAATCCAATTCTAAAATGAAAAGACTTTAAACTGGATCGCAATGTAATGTTTTTATTGCATACTCAAACAGTGCAGGAGCTTATTTTGAATCACTTTTATGGCAAACTGTTAGCGAATGCGACGTACTTTTCACTCAACACATTCAATTTTAACGTTAACTTTATCGCTCGCCTTCTGTAACGAGTGGGTAAGGGCATTCTTTGCTGTTTCAATCGCTCGAATGCAGTCGACAGTGATGCAAAGATGCGGAGTTTTAGATGCCGATCGAAAATCAGTAGAGATCTGTAAGCAAGTGATTCAAAAATAGAGCTCCAAGCTCAGTTCTGTATCTGTTTTATACGGTTTTTCACAAAACGGATGGTGTTATGAAACAACACTACGATGTAAAAATGATGTTTGTCTATTTAATAAAAGAAATTGTCCGGTAGGAGTTTTAAAAAATAAATAATATACACTTATACCCAAAATTATCCACTGCTGGGCGAAGGCCTCACTTCAACTATGAAGGAGTATGAGCGGTGCGCTTTGGAAGAGGGGTGTCTGCAAGACAAGTGACCAACCTTACTGTCAGATGTTATTAAGCTGCCAGGTCTTAGGCTCTAGTGCCTTTATAGCTAACTGTTTAACGTTTTTAAAACAAGTGAGCAAAATATATTTGTTTTGAATATACTAACTGGAACTAAAGGGCCATCTGACACTTTCTTGAGTTATGTGTGACGATCGGACAGTCTAACTATTTCCGTATGTCGTAGATGGTATGTAAGCTGTTGCGGAATTTATTATGCAAGAATTTATCGACATTACATGTGCTTGACAGCAACAGGGTAATAAAGTTTGTGGGATCTATATTTCTGTCAAGCGTTACAACAACGGGTTCCCGTGGGGCGAAGTTGGTAACTCTTCAAACTGATTGATAGGCGGCTCGTCCAACTAGCCTGCCAACTGACAAACAACTACAGCAGTAAATGTCATATTATTGTTTAAACTTTACATAGGGTTACATTTATTTATTGAAATTACTTATTATAACGCAATTAAAGAGTACGGATGTACGAGTAACGGAAAAAGTAAAAGTTAAGCGGAGACAAAATATTATACACAAAAAAAACGGTAATTTAAAAAACTAAAAAACCCGACTGCGTTTCTGTGTAATTGGAAATTAAAAAACCCTAAAACAAGAAAGAGGTCATACCCGGGTTAAATTGGTACCCATTATTAAAAATTGTAGCAGTCGGGACCCATTCTAGAAATGGAGGCTTAGTGAATTTTGAGCACATATCTACCTCTATATTACATTGCAGATTACTCCAATCTACTGACGAGACGGCTGACTTTCTAACACCAATTTAACCCGGGTATGACCTCTTTCTTGTTTTAGGGTTTTTAATTTCCAATTACACAGAGACGCAGTCGGGTTTTAGTTTATTAAATTACCGTTTTTTATTTTAATATTTTAAGTTTTATTATTCAAAACAAAACACCAGACTGACAAAATATTATATTTTTGAAATGGTCTCTTTACTGGCTTTCATTTGATACCCATATTGCTATGCTAAGGAAAAAATTAATCTTTATTTCCATTTGCGGGCGCCATTTAAAAATTTATACTGGGATTAGCTGAAGTAAAAGAAGATGGGGAGGAAGTGGAGATTTTTGGAGTGGTGAATATAGAGTTATATATACGGGAGAGAAACAAGGATCTAAGGGCACCGCTATAATATTAAATAAAAAATGGGGTTTAAACATAGAAAATACCATACACCTTAGTGACCGATTAACAGCAGTTAAGATAAAAGCTAAACCATTTGATATTACTTTATTGCAAGTTTATATGCCCACGAGTGGCCACCCAGATGAAGAGATAGAAGAGATATATGACAGCATAGATTCAATTTTAGATACAGTTAAAGATACAGATAGTTTGATTATTATGGGTGACTTCAATGCGGTGGTCGGTGAAGGAAAGGAAGAAAACTCAGTAGGAAGTTTTGGGTTGGGAAAGAGAAATGAGAGAGGGGACAGAATGGTACAATTTTGTAAAGAAAATGTTTTGATTGTTACAAATACAATGTTTAAGCAACCAAAAAGAAGACTCTATACGTGGAAAATGCCGGGAGATATTGCTAGATACCAGATTGACTACATAATAATTAAAAGTAAATTTCTAAAACAGATAAGTTTGTGTAAGACTTTACCTGGGGCCGATTTAAATTCTGATCACAACCTTCTCATAAGTCTACACAATTTTAAAACTAAGCAACTAAAAAGAAAACACAAACCAAAGAACTTGGATCTCAATAAACTTAAGGATATAAATAGTGATAGTAAAGTGCAATATAGTAATAAAGTAGGTCATAAGTTAGAGCAATTTAGTGATAGATGTAAGAATAACATTCAAAATATTAATATTGAAGAAAGGTGGAATGAAATCAAAAACATAATGGTCAAAAGCGCAGAAGAGACGACAAAGAAAGAGAAGCTGATTCCGAGGAAAAACTGGCTTAGCCCAGAAATTATAGCGCTAATGCTTGAGAGAAGAGAATTAAGAAACAAGACGGATGATGTCAAGGCAAAGGAGTACAGAATATTAACAAACAAAATAACACGACTGTGCAGGGAAGCGAAAGAAAAACATACGGAAGAGATATGCAATAAAATAGAGTTTATGAATAAACGGAGGAAAATGGAAAAAGCCTACAATATAATTAAACAAATGGACAAGAAACATAAGAGACGAAGTACAGCTATATTAGATAAAGAAGGGAAAATACTAATGGACTCTAAAAAAATTGTTAAAAGATGGATAGAGTATATAGAAGAGCTTTATTCAGGAGAAGGGATGTCAGAAAGCTATATGGAAAAAGAGGAAGATGTAGATACTTTAGAACTGGGACCTCTGATATTGAAAGAAGAATTTGAAATAGCTTTGAAATGTATTCAAAACGGGAAAACAGCAGGAGTTGATAATATTTATATTGAGATGGTTAAATATGCAGCTTGCAATCAGTTAAAAGAAGAAAATTTTAATTTAATTTAAGAAATGTATATTAAGCAAGACTGTAACACTACCGAAAAAAGCAAACACACTCAAATGCGAAGAACATAGAACACTAAGTATTATTTCACAGGCAAGTAAAATTTTAATAAAAATAATTTAGAACAGAATAAGACCGTTAACAGAGTGCTTTTTGGGACCGGATCAATATGGGTTTCGGCAAGAGAAGGGAACCAGAGAAGCGATACTAGCTTTAAGATTGGTAATAGACAGGAGACTGGATTTTGACATGGACACACATATAGCTTTTATCGACTTAGAAAAGGCGTTCGATAAGGTCAATTGGAAAATAATGATGGAAGTACTCAAAGAAGCTGGATTGGATTATAGAGACAGAAGGATTATTTATGAATTATATAAAAACCAAGAAACGGTAATAGAAGAAGGAGAGGAAAACGGAAAGGCAAAAATAAGACAGGGAGTTAGGCAGGGATGTCCACTTTCACCGCTAATTTTTAATTTATTCATAGAATGTGCGATACGCAGAATAACGGAATCAAAAAAGGGGGCGTCAAAATTAATGGGGACGTATTTAAATTCATTCGTTTTGCCGACGATATTGCAGCCATTGCAGAAAACAGATTGGAGTTGGAAGAACTGGTTACAGAAATGGACACTATTTTTAAAGAATTTGGTCTCAAAATTAACATAAATAAAACAAAAACACTAATTACTTCTAAAAAGGAAAAATATAGCCCTATCTCAATAAATAACACAAAAATAGAACAGGTTAAAACCTTCAAATATCTAGGTAGCTTGATAAATAGTGACTCCAGATGTACACCAGATATAAAAGCAAGGATAGCGATGGCGAGACAAGCTTATAATGCAAAAAAGCACCTGCTCAAGGCCAGAATATTAAGCAAAGTTCGCAAAAAACTTGTTAAAGTGTACATTTGGAGTATAGCACTCTATGGATGTGAAGCGTGGACATTGACAAAGAGGGACAGAGAGAGACTGGAAGCCTTCGAGATGTGGTGCTGGAGGAGAATGGAGCGTATAAGTTGGACGGAGAAGAAAACAAATGAAGAAGTTTTGTCTATGGTTAGGGAAAAAAGGAGATTGATGGAAACAATAGAGTGTAGGAGGGGACGAATGTTAGGCCACCTGATTCGACACGACAATTTTATTAAAACGATAATAGAAGGAAGAATAGAAGGAAAAAGGAAGCGAGGAAGACCAAGAATAAGCTACATGCAGCAAATAAAAGAAAAGATAAATGTCGGGTCGTATCAGGAGGTTAAGAGAAGGGCGGAAAGCAGAGAGGAATAGAAAAAACTCCACCGACAAGAGCCTAGCTCTTAAATTTGATGATGATTTAAAAATTTATATAGCCTATGTCACTCACAATTTTGACAAATTCAATGACACCTCATATGTCAAAAACTGTTGAGCCGTTTGGACTGTAAGGCGTGCCAAACAATTATACATACATACATAAATACTTACATACATACATACATACTTGGTTAACGTTGATACATATAATATTCGTACAATACAAACAATAGCCTAATAAAATGTTAAGAAAAAAAGTGTATTTTTACTGATAATATGCTTAATTTCTAGGTAAATATACTATATGGAAAAAATAAATACCCAAGGTATAATCGCTTAAACCCTGAAACTACTGTGCACACTTCTGGAAAACAAAGATAAACACACAAACTCTGAGAGTTGTTGAAGTTAACATTATATTATTCGTCATCAAATACGCTATTGTAGCGTTTATTACATAATTATACAGAACGTTGGCGTACGCCCGTTCTGAATCACTACTAATAACATACTGTGAGGTAGCAAAATTGTATCTGTAAACGTAATAGATTATGCAGTTAATTTGTGAGCCAGTTTTGTGACTAATTGTATGCCATTATAATACGAAAAGAAAAAAAACTAGAAACTACGCTTGTGCAATTTAGCCGACTGCATTCACAAAGAACCGTCTCAGCTTCCTTTTGCAATAATATTGTTGAAACCTTTTGCTTATTTGATATTGATCTGGACTCTTCTGTATGTATTTACTTAGCTCTTACGGTCTTTGTTTAGTTCGTAAATCATAATTGATTCGCTGGTTTTTATGAGTCTGTATGATTAGTATTCCGTTTGATTTTATGACAAGTATCTAATGTAAAGAGACAAGTACCTAAGCCTACACTAGAGGTAGATACGTAGCGATACGGCAATGTGACGAATGGGCATGATTTTATGTTAATTTCCGATACTCCACCAGTTTTTCGTTATGGAGTCATTTATTTAAATGGATTAGATTTTGAAATGACTTCACCAGTTTTTCGTTTTGTATCGGAAATGAACTTAAAATCATGCCCATTCGTCACATTGCCGTATCGCTATGTATCTACCTCTAGTGTAGGCTTAGGTACTTGTCTCTTTACATTAGACTCCACCAGTTCCACAGTTGATGCTGCTGCAGCATGATGAGGGATCCAGCAGCAGCATCAACTGTCGTGAACTAATTAATTGTTCAGGTGGCCAGGTATCTTACATTATAATTTGTTACACACGTGGGCGTTGTACCTAATATGCGGTACAAGTATAATATGTCACCTAATACTTAATTGTAATAATTAACTGTCTCTGCGGCATAAGCCGACGTACACGAGAATCAGCGAAGCAACGTAACGGCACTTGAGAGACAGATCGTTGCTCATCTTGAAAATATTAGCTTCCCCTAATTGCTTAAGTTCCGCGGAGTTATCGCGCGAACTAGCTATTACCGTGCGTTTGATAAAATATTAGTACCTTAAGTATCTACTTATATACCAATAATATGTTCACCATTCTCGCACATTCTCCGATCCATTTCAAAAGTTTGATAAAACACTGGTGTTATTCTTTGATGTGTTTTGAGTGTAAATTAATTGTTTAAAAAACTACATATGAATAATCAAGAACGTTTGTGCTTGTGGTTTCAGAAACTTTGTTAGGTTTTAGCCTTTACTCAAAGTTTTTATTTATTTGATTAGTGTCACAACTAAATAGCTGCTGTATTTATCAATAATCCTACCCAATAAGATTTGAATGATAATAAGCCTATTCAATGAAATCCGCGTATAAAAAAACGCAATTTGGGTGTATCAAAAATGATGTTAATGGAACATAGTACTGGGTACTCTTACCAATCATACAGCTGGCTGCTTTAGGGACATGTATGGCGTGAAGTAGCTAAGTGTATGTGAATGACAATTATTTATCAGCACTATCTAGGGAGCGACACATGTCGGGGTGTGAACTATATCCCAACTACGAATACAATTAGTCCCATGACATCTAGGGCCCTTGAAACTTTTATCGTCGCGAGCAAAATTAACATGACGTTGAAAAGTGTTTTAAACCTAACATCAAATGGATGGACAACTTTATGATTTTTTCAGTACATGCTTTTGCACATGTATGTTCGTTTGGCAGGGAAGGCTAAGAGGTGGCGGTAAAAACGGTTATTTACCTAGTTTTAATTCTTTGGATTCTGGGGCGATCCCATGATGTAAAAAATGTAAGTTACATTAGAAGTATCAATTTTTAAATTCTTATATTAAGGTATCTTGTATATTAATTAACATTTTACATTATGTTGAAAATGAGGAAAAGAAGCCATATTTCTACCCATTATTTGGTACTAATTAAGTAAAAGGATAAAAAAGAACATCATATTTCGTTTACAATTACTGTCTGTGAAAGAAGAATATTGTAAATTGTTTGTTTTTCGTAAATGGATGAACAACAAAAGTACCTACGCGGAATAAGTTACTCTGTTTATTTTTCAAATTAATTAAAGATAAATACAAGAATCAGGTATCAAGGATAACTACCATAAATAAGCGTTAGAAGTCGAACAGATTTGTACGAAATTCGTATAAGTACAAGCAGATAAATTAGGTCTCTTGTTGACCGGAGTTAATGAAATGCAAACAATCCTAGAGTAAAATCAACGATGCAAGTCGGAGCTGTATCCCGGTACGGAAGAGTGTTCAGTTTAATTTTTAAATACAACTCAGAAAGGGAATAAAACGTTTCCACGGTTACATTGGTATAAGGCTCAATTGCACCATTTTAACTTTAACTTGTATTTAACATCTATCGAAAACGTCTTTTATACCTTCGTTTACTTGTGATGCCATGTGTTTTAGTTTTTTTTCAATTATTTTGGAGGCAAATGTCTACTTCATTTAGTTTACTCTCACTTAGTAAGAGGTTCATTAACAATAATAAAATTGAAAAAAAAAAAACTTTTATCTAATATCCCTTTGCATGCTTCATTAACTTTTTATTCAACTGGCACTTGACCTCGGGTAAATGTTTACTCGGGTATAGAGGCCGAACGTAGGAAAAGTGTATCTTCTGTTGGGATTCTGTTGAGTGATGAAGAAAGGGATATTTATTACATTTTAAGACTTTCATTGTCATCATCGTGGCATTTGCTGATACACAAAGATAAATATTATTAGAAGTGGCTGTTTGATAAAGAAAAAGCCCACCGATATAAAATAGTTTAAGGTTTATGTCGTCAAAGTATAAGGTTTATGACTAAATAAGCATACCTATCTACTCAAGCGTTAGCGGTGTTACTACAAACAAATTTGACCAGGTTTAAAATAGGTCTAAATATTAGCCGACAACAGAGGAATGAATGACACATTCGTGACATTACCTAATAGAGCAACGCTGTTCTAATTGGCTAGCTAATAGATTAGTCCTGGCTTAAACCCGGAACTAAGTTTTTGTTATAACGGCGTAGGTGTCTTTAATATCCCGACCGCATCGGCCCTACGCTTCAAATTCAAGTCACTTAAAAGTTCGTTGAGTTAATAAGTCGCTACGCCAACAACAAGACAGCCCCACGATACAATGAACTCTTTGTTATTCATCCAGCCAATCTGAAATACGCCGTATATATCAGTTTCTGAAACCGCGCAGTCCTCACAGAACAAACTACGCCTTTAGTGTCCTGTCGATAACACGTGCCAAGTTGCGAACTGTTGTCCCTTTTTTCACTGTTCCCAGTTTAAACTTCGATTTGCTGGTTTTATACTGCCTCAGACAGCGTAAACATAAAATGTTACATTCTACCAGTGTCGGTAATGGATAATGGAGGACATTTCTTGTGTGGTCGCACCTAAATAAACGGAAGCTTGAAATATTTCTTAGAACAAACTAATAAAAGCTTATTAAATTTCCTTTTAAGTCGAGTGCCTCTGGTTGCTTCATAAAATCTTTTTCCTTGTCAATTTCATTTATTAACTTTGGCGGGAGTTATAATGTATTATTTTTTGTTGTTGTTTAATTTTTTTACTGATGAAAAATATCTTATTTAAGTTATTGTTTTTAAGTAACAAACATTCACTTTGCAACGTTTGCAACACAAACGGTTTTTTTAACGCTGCATTTGAAAGTTTCGACAGGCTCTACCAACGCTGGTTTGTGTTTATGTAATGGTTAGGCAATCGCCCGGTTTGCGAGGAAAGCGGGTTCAACTCCCGCCTCTGGTGGTCATTTTTTCAAGTGCAATATCTAATGTCTGATTTGTTACGATCAAAGTGTAGTAACGTTACGTCAATCGCAGGTAACGGTTTGAATCAGTAACGTGTGTGTGCGTGGTAGCCACAAATCAGCGGTAAATCACATTCCGTTCGTCCACGCCCTGATTGCCGAAACAAATTTGTGTTGCGTTGTGTTGTGCTGCCACTAACATTGTAACCGCCGTGCGCCCGCTGATGCACGTCAAAAACTATCACCGATATCGCGAAATCTCAAATATTGACAATAGGCTAAATCCACTTTTGAAATAATATGAGAACATCAAGCAGAAACATAAGTAGTGAAGGGAATTATTAAATTTTCTATTTATATTACTAATCTTTCATGCAGAAATAGTTTTGATTGGGATTCCCCAATCGTTAAATATCGTAATACGATTGTAAGATAGAAAATACGTTTAAATTAGTTGGCAAGCAAATTTAAGTAAGTAAATATATTGTGTGACGGATAGGCATTTTCACACAAACAACGAAGTAATTACAAACCCTGTTTGTCTATGTAAGATAATTTATATTGAAGCTCTTCCCCATACTCGACTTGAGTTGAGAGCTATTCGTCATGGTTTATTAAAAAAACATTTGGTGATCTCAAATTCTTAGTCCTGGTTGAATCGACTCTTATTTTGTTAATAACAAAAGTAATTATGACCTAAGATATAAGATTTTCTTGAAATGATAATATTATTTACAAATTATGTTTGCGCCCTAATTCCCATTCAGCTGATCTTTCTTGATTTAGATCTTAATCTAGCCTGGAAATAAAACGTTAAAATCTATCCCTTCTTAGAACTGTTGAAGTTTTGCTCAAGAGTTTTGCTAATGCAATAGAGTGGGCTTTTAGTTTCATGAGCCACCGAAATCAAAATTGATTTAAATTACAACAAAACTAACTTTAAGTTCAAAGGAGTGCTTGTTACTTTATTTAATAAAATCCAGCACAGAACAAACGCTGGGTCACTGTGTGTTAGTACTTACTCGACGTACTTCTGTCTTACGAGTTCACATGACGTCACGTTTGCATTACATGCACGAGTTCTGCTATTTAGAAATTAAAATAAGGTTGCAGCATTTGGAAGTAATTTCAAGACATCTCGCGTTGCTTGTCAGGAACTAAGCAGCAGACGAAAGAGTTCTCAGCTCTTTGTAAATGCAGATCAAGTTACGGCGAAACTTTGAGTCAGTTTTGTGAACAGGTGGGGTTGACGCGGCCCGATCGACGATATTTTGTAGGTTAAACACAGACTGGAATCTGAATTGGTTTTGAATAACAACGATTTATACGTGTTTTAACAGCTAAGGAAATAACATTTTAGATCTGACTCAACTCATCACGAATGCCTGCCAGCCAAGGGTAAACATCCTTGTGTGAAAATTAGCATCACGGCGTATCTTTTTTATTACAAGCTTTTTTTATTTTTTATTTATTTTTAGCTTGCAATGTAACTATGTATGTTTGTTCGGGTGGAATCTTGCAACTCAATTTTGAAGCAGATATCTTCAACCGATTGAGCTGAAATTTTGTATACACGTTTAGTTTGGATGACAATGCATGGTAAGATGCATGACGTCATTCTGAATTCAACATGGCGGACTCGTTATTTTCAATGCACTTCTACAATATTAGTATCAAATGAAAGAGCTTGCTAAGAGTAATTTAAAAAATTAAGTGACGTTACTAAAAAAATCAAAATGGCCGACTTGTGAACGCAATCCTCTAATATGGGTATCAAATGAAAGGGCTTGCTGAGAATAACTCGATAAATAAGGTGACGTCATTCCAAATCCAATATGGCGGACTTCTAAAGATAGCAGACTAAGTTTTCTTTGCTTTCTTACAATGTGGGTATCAATTAAACGGGCTTGTTGAAACTAACTCGATAAATAACGTGACGTCACTCTCAGTATAATATGGCGGACTTTTAAAGATAACGGACAAACATAGTCATGTTTTCAAAGCTTTCCTACAATATGGGTATCAAATGAAAGGGCTTGCTGATAACATATCCATAAATAAGGTGACGTCACTCCAAATCCAATATGGCGGACTATGATTTTATGTTTTCTTACAATATGGGTATCAAATGAAAGAGCTTGCTGAGAATAACTCGATATAGAAGGTGACGTCACTCTTAATCCAGCATGGCGGACTTCTAAACATAGCGGCCTTAGTTTTTTATGCTTTCCTACAATATGAGTATCAAATCAAAGTGCTTGCTGAGAATAATTGGATAAAAATGTGACCTTACTGTAAATCCAATATGGCGGGCTTCGTACGATGGTGGACTAAGTTTTGTATACTTTCTTCCAATATGGGTATCAAATGAAAGAGCTTGCTAAGAATTACTCGATACATAAGGTGAAGTCACTCCAAATCATATATGGCGGACTACTAGAGATGGCGCACTAAGTTTTTGATGCTTTCCTATGGACTAAGTTTTTAATGCTTTCTCACAATATGGGTATCAAATGAAAGGGCTTGCAGAGAAAAAGCATGCGAGTTTAACTCCGTTTCTCCGATCCGTTAAGGAATTTGGTGTATCGGGTTTTCTTGGCGTGAAGAAAAGGCGTGATAGCCGTGCGGAGAAAACTTCACTTTTCATCCGTGAGATCATGAGTTCTATCTCCGCCTGTACCAATAAGTTTGTACAAAAACTAAAGTACCTACAGTCTTTTTCAAAGATATCGCTGCCTAACGGTGAACGATGTTTTCAAGGGCAGCGTTGAACAGTTTCGGCGATATGGTGTCACCCTGACGGACTCCTCTCTCCAGTCTGAACGCGTTTGTTAACTTGTGGAGGCGTATCGAGGATGTTCCGGATAGCTGAAGGTGTTTGATGAGCTCGATATACCTTTCATCGACTCTACTGTCCGCCAAAGCTTTCTCCACTGCCCACGCTTCCACTGAGTCGAATGCTTTCTCATAATCGATGAAGGTAATAATAATTGGCTTTCAAAATTCGTGGCATTTTTCGATTAATGTCTTCAGGGTATGCAAGTGGTCGTTAGTTCCATATCCAGCTCGAAATCCAGTCTGTTCTCTTGGTTGGTATGCATCTAGATTTTCCCCTTAGTCTGTTCAAGATGATTCTAGTGAACAGCTTATAGATGTGAGACAAAAGACTAATGGGGCGATAATTATCTAGTCTCCGGATATCTCCCTTTTTATGAAGAAGTACAATAACCGCTTTGTGCCAGTCATATTGGACAACCAAGGAAATAATAATCGATGGGGAAAGGCTGAACAACCTGCGATTTGCCGACGATATAGCACTGATCAGCACTGATCAGCGATAACATCGAAGATATGATCGATATGGTTGACCAACTGCAACGTGAATCAGCAAATATAGGTTTAAAAATGAATATGTCAAAAACCAAAATCATGACCAACATACCGAACGCGAAAATCACGTTCTTCCTGTAGAATTGGTCGACCACTACATCTAGGCCACAAAATTACTCTTGGTTCTGAAGATCAGGTTGCGGAAATAGGTAGACGCATTGGACAAGCTTGGGCAGCATTCGGCGCAAACAACCATGTTCTGCGCTCCAAGAAAATTTCTCAACACCTTAAGACCAAGGTGTTTAATCAGTGTGTCCTGCCGGTCTTCGTGTATGGGATGGAAACCACAACGCTGACCGAAAAGTCTGCTGAGAGACTTCGCGTTGCACAACGAGCAATGGAGAGACAGATGCTTGGCGTTTTTCTACAAGATCACAAAAGGAACGAGTGGATCAGAGAAAGAACAGGGGTCATCGACGTGGTCGAAGAGATTGAGAGCCGTAAATGGAGATGGGCAGGACACATTGCACGGATGAACCACGATCGATGGGTTAGAAAGATCCTAGAGTGGAGACCCCAATGACACCCGCGGTGGAGGAAGACCGCCTAAAAGATGGACAGATGACATCCGGCAACAGGCTGGAATTAACTGAATGCAGGTGGCCAGGGTCAGAAGTCTGTGGAAGGTTGAAGAGGAGGCCTATGTTCGAAGACGAACCCAAAGGCTGATATAGATAGATAGATATAGAACGGTGAACGAAAACACCATAAGGAAAATCCTGCACACTAGTGGGTAGTGTGTGAGATGGAAAAGGCAATGGCAAACCATTTCAATAAATATTGCCTAGAAGTCGTTGTGTGTATTTCATTCCACATAATGATCACGACCCTCAGTCATGAGGTATACGACCGTTAAAAGGGGTTTTCTTGGAGTCCTCGATTATAATTATTGAGGTTGAATTTTTTGACTCTGTAGCATCGGTAGGTAAACTTTGACGAGTTTAATTTTGGTGAGATATGCGTCAACAGCACTGGTTGTACATTTCTTTAACAAATTACCGAAAAATATTGTCGAATTACCAATTAACAAATTTAAATCATTTATTAAGGATAGAGTATCCTAGGGACAAAAGGTTATTATAAAGTAGACCATTATTTGAACATTATTTTAAAAGAGGCTTTGACAATAGTGACTGAGTTTCTCAGCACTAGCCCACAATTTGTCCCGAAGCAGTGGTAGGGCTTAAAAAATAATATGTTGGGACGATTATAAGTGCCCCCTGTGGGCCTACATACATAAATAATTGACTTTTATGACTTTTTATGACTTTTATGGTTTGCCTGTCTATAAGAAGGATAACTTCAAATCAAACTGGAATTGTGTTTACGCTGCGTAAGGCTTAGTTTGAAGTTTCTCCTAACACCCAAGACAAGGTGTTGTACTCGTACCTAGTCGGGTGATAAGTTATGTCACAAATACTTATTGCAGCTTAATTTTAAAGCAAATATCTTCAACCGATTGAACTGAAACTTTGTATACAGGTTGTTTAGATGACAATGCATGGTAAGCCATGTAAGTCGTTTAAGATTTTTGTGAATTGATTATACTGACTTTGAAAGTAAAAAATAAAGTCGAATTGTTGTAGTCCGTAGCATCGATTGTTTAACTTTATTTGTGTAATTTCGTGAGAGGCGTCAACAGCATTAGTTTACAACTTGCAAGTGGCATACAAACATTAAGCCTTAAATTGTTCAACGTAAAATCAAGCATTAGGATGCTCTCCCTTCGCGCCTTCGGCCTTTAAACTGCATTGTTTATTGGGCAGACTAGTACCACAGCGAAGGACCACGGTGAGTCGAAGTTAAAATATTTAGTTTTCCTATTTGCTGTATTTTTGAAGGAATTTCAATACTTCAGGGTAATAATTAGTGCTCTTTAACTCCTTGGCTTACATTAAATTCGTAGCCAAGCTATTTTACTCGTCGCCAGCCATTATATTAGCCTTTAAGCCGTTATTTGTTGTTCCTTACTTACCTATGTCTTTAGTAAGCGAGCTTAAAACTTTCACCACCTTTAAGTCACTGTCGTTATAAAAATTTTAAAATAGCCCTTTTTGAGGCTTACCTAATTTAATTGTCACCGAAATAATATTTTGTTAAACTGATACCAAGGTATGTTAGATATTAGTTGCAAATAGTTAGTTACCTTTTCAATTTTTAGTCGATCGAAAAATTATAAGCCCATCGAATTTAACCGACAAACGCCCTTGCCTAAATGATGCGTTGAATGAGATAAACAGTGAGATATGCCTACAGACTAAGAAATTTGTTTAGCGATAACTAAAAAGTAAAAAATAAATTCCAAGTAAAAAACCCCTTTTAAAAACAAGCTTTTATGTCAATGCGCTAAAAAGTATAAAATAAATTTTACCTGTGTATATAAACAAGTAAATTATATTCATAACTTGACATGATTGACTAAATTTTCTTAAAATCAAACTATGTACTAAATACGCCAAGTGAGTACTTAAATCTCGCGACAAGCTTTTATATAATATAAATTGTGTAATGATGTTATTATTTTATCGTAAAAGTTTGTTTTTAAAAAGGGTTTTTTACTTGGAATTTTTTTTCTATGTGATCAAACTTTCCAAATGTTTTATTTTTTGTTTTTATTTATTTTGCTTGTCACAAATACGATAAGTAAATCCAAAGTTCCAAAGTTTGTCATTTCAATTCATGAAGCAGACAGTAAAATACAGCCATGTTTTACTGTCAAACGAGCAATAAAAATAAACGATCCAAGTTTTGGAAATCATTTAGGTAGAAGATATTACGGAGCGATTATTGGTTATCGAAGAAGTTTTCTTCTGTACCGCAACAATCTAACAAGTTATGTATGAAGTGTGAGATAACGAATTTGTACGAAATAAACATCTACCTAAACATTTTTGTAGATAAGCCACCAATAATGTGGTAGCAGCACACACAACAATGATTAAAAAAGTAGGTAGGTAACTAATGCCTAGTTGCAGGAACGAACATTAAATTTAACGCCTCCATTAGCTAATGCTATAATTTGACATTTTTAATGCCACATTAGTAGCTAATGGTGGCATAAAAATTTAATGTCTGTTCCTGAAACTGGGCGTAAGTAATATATTGCAATACATATAACTCTGATTTTATCGAAGGCCTACATGTACTGGTTTTCATTCTCTATAAGATACTGCAGTTAATATTGATTTACTATATTTCAATCCATAGTTTTGTGGTGACCCCAGACTCATTCGTTTTAAAGAGTTAACTAAGTAGGTAGTAAAGTCAGCCTATTAGATCCCACTGCTGGGAAAAGGCCTAACCTCAACTATGAGGAGGTAGTAACTAGGTAGGTACTTTATTTATATCAGTAACAAGACAAGCTGTTCATCATCATTTTTAATGCGCACAGCCAAAGCGTGGAATGCCCTGCCAGCTTCTGTTTTTCCGAGTGCGTATAACCCGAAACTCTTTAGGGGGCATATTAGACTACGCGGTATTCAGACAGTCTTACTAAGACTTAGCGTAGTGTAATAAGAGTTAGCCTGTAAGTCTCTCTGCCCCATCTCGCTCTTTCACAGTATGAAAGAGCGAGATGGGGGATAGACTGTGTCAGTAAGACTATCTGAGTATCGCGTAGTCTGATAACTCACTAAGGTGCCTGTAAAAAGGCTACTCCTGGGCAAGCTCGCTCCACCGTAGATCTTATCTTTGCTTTCGGGCTAAGATGAAGGTCAAGAGTTAGCCCATTAGTCATAAAAAGATATCCTTACTTATATCACACTTGACCCATCCTCGGTCGCATCGTCGGTTACCATCAGATGAGATTGCTATCAAATGTCTGCAAATTAATTTAAAAAAAAAATGCAGTAAAACAGCACTATGGCTGCACTCCCGTCCAAGGGTTCATAGGAATAAATTATTAAGTGCTGATTGAAGGCTCTCGACGCCGCGCCGTATTGATTTCATTCAAAATTATTTATTGATTAAGCAATAAATCCGACAGATTTACCAACTTACACGACACCTGGCTTTAAGCGATACCCTTGGAAAACATGCACCTTTGCCTAGAATGTTATCATATTACTATAAAATAAACGACAAAATAAATAATTAAATAAAGCAATCGATAGTCGAATGACTATTGAAAATTTGTTGTGAAATTATTATGAGACTTCTTTCAATAGTAATCTAGCTCTAAGGCATAGCTTCTTTGAATGATGTAGGTCCTTTCGATATTCTACCTGCTATTCAAAGTCGACGGTTGATAGTTTTGGAGTACCGCTGTGAATTTGTACAAGCAAGCTATACCTAAATTGGACCTGATGGTTCCTTCCAATATCTAGCAATGCTCGCATCGTGTTTACTTACGTTCACCGGCGTAAATGTTATTTGTATATGTGTACGGGATGCGAGGAAATAGGTTTGTCGAGCGATTTATTCATTTATGATATTGCGAAAATATCTAGTTTTGTAAATAAATAATCTGCTTCGAACACAAATACGTTAATTTATGAAATGCTAAACCGCAACAATAGATGAATTAATTATTGATTGTAAACAGTAAACATTGATTAAAAAGACTGCCTTATTAATTTAAGACAATGTGCTGTGTTTGCTTAGGAATCAAACGCAACAGATTTGTTTGCAATTTTTTTACTTACATCTGCTTGTAGTATAAAGTTTACATTTAACTCAATTCATAAGCAAAAATAAATAGGTTTGTACTTATAAATATACAATTCACTAGCTAAACAATTTAAAATCTGATATAGTAAAAGACGGTTTCGTATAGTTACATCATCTCGGCATCATACTTGTACCTTCGTTCCTATTCGTAGTAGGGACGTAGTGCACGAAAGTTTGCACAATGGGTATCGTAGTCATTCGTAAAATCGTAGCTTGTTGCTACGAGTAGCGTGCTACAAGTTTCGTAGCACCGAATTTGTCGAAAGAGCGAGTTGAGTAGCTTGCAGTAAATAAATCTGAAATCTGAGTTGAAGCTAACTATAAAAATGTTGCACATTTTACATTTATAATCCAAATATTATAATTATTAGAATGTATCTTATCGTTTTGCCTTGTAGAAAAGATAAAATTTCTCCCTAATAATATTTGACGTCCCGTTCAATTCCTAAATATAAAACACAGTAGGTAGGTAGTTTGAGAGCCATGTGAGCACAAAACTAATTTCAGAATCCTCCAAAGAGTGGCGCTGTCACATAGGTCACCTGTCACGATATTTGCGTGTTGGTTGTTTGCCGTCGCGACTGGCCCCGACCGCAAATCAGGGGTAAATCAGATTTGCGCCCATTGGCGCATTTGCAAGCCCAATCAAAATGGCGTTTGGTCGCGGCTTTACATCGCCATTTGGCAAACAATTTATAGATTTACACGAATTAGCTAACGTTGATTGTAAAGCTGGAGTTACAGTGCTTGCGCCATTAAATATCAAATAGATAAATTGATTGAAGATTTCATGTATAGGCATTAATAAAACGTGTGTATTTTGCATCGATTCAATTAACTTTAAAAAATATTCACTATAGCTAACAATAGTATTAAATTTTCTATGGCATATTGTTGAAGATTGTTTACACCAAAACTTGCTGACACAATCCGTCAAGTCTTTATTTACACCCCCTCTTAATAGTTACCTAGTCACGTCTTAACCAATTAGAGACGAATCAAGGCACTTATAGAGTTGTAACTAAGTTACTTCCACGTTTTGGGGCGTGCAGCGGCAACTTTTCGATTCGTAAAGTTGGAAATAAGATTGGGCCTCCGTCTAACGGTAATGGCATTGTTGTGTACCGGCACCACTTACGGTCTAGAGTTTCCTACAGGGATATTCCCGTGGCTCCTCACAAAGCAATACATGTGTCGCTCTATTGAGCATGTTATCTGCAAAATCAAATTGAATTTCGCTTACAAAAATTAATCGACTGTGTCATCCGGTGGGACTCAAACCCACGTCCCTTCGCTATCCGGGCGAGTGCTCTTACCAACTAAGCTACGGAGGACGTTAATCAGCCGACGAATTATTCCAAGTGCTTGCTACGCCAGTGAGCCGGCGTTCGATTTCATCAATACTTGGGGAATGTACCCGCATGTATCCGATGGAAATATTTTTACAAATAGTTAACCATCGGTTAAGATGAAATTGCTTAAGTTATAAAAATAATTATAAGTTAAGCTGATTTCATCTTAACTAATGGTTAAATATTTGTAAAAATATTTCCATCGGGTACATGCGGGTACATTCCCCAAGTATTGATGAAATCGAACGCCGGCTCACTGGCGTAGCAAGCACTTGCAAAAATTCGTCGGCTGACTAACGTCCTCCGTAACTTAGTTGGTAAGAGCACTCGCCCGGATAGCGAAGGGACGTGGGTTCGAGTCCCACCGGATGACACAGTCGATTAATTTTTGTAAGCGAAATTCAATTTGATTTCGTACAAACTTGCAAAATAATTGCTTAAGTTATAAAAATAATTATATGTTATCTGCATATAAAAAAGCAAAATATTTTTATGTTTATGGTAACTAACGCGTAACATCCAATCACATGTTTTCGAAATCATTAAGAAAACTGAAATGTGTCAAAATAGGCCATCAGTCAAGTAAGTAAACATAATATTTCGTTTACCTGAGAGGGTAAAAAACAACATTTATAAAGAAGGTTTTAAATATTTACTTTTCGCTCTTTTCTCATTCAACGGCTTCCTTTAAGAGCAATCAAATCAGTATCAGATTAAATAATACTAATTAAAAACATTCGGATAAAACGGTTTCCTGTGGAAAACTTTACATAAGAGTGTCCCATTTATATCAGGTCAATCTATTTTAAATAACAGCAGATTTTTTTGTTAACTACTACCCATGCTACTACTTACATTATTAATATGATACAACGCCATTACGCTGCCACTTATTAATTTGTCATTTGTAATCAATGAATATTACATTATAGTGTTTGAACGGGCAAATTATTCTGTAGGTAAAGTAATAAACTAAGTACATAGTTGTTCAACGAATTATCATTTATTTTAACATGCGTTACATTTGTCTATAGTATAAACTATGTAACTTTTGGTGTGACTTCTTTAAAAAACTTGTAACATTTATTTTTATATGTAGAGATTTACCATTTAATAAAATCATAGTGTCTCAAATACAATTTCTAAATTCCAAACACTCGTTTGGTATTTTGGCCTGAAGTTAAAGTGAACGAGGTTCACTGATCGAAAATTGGCAACTCAAATACTGAAATAGAGATAGTGTCTGAAACGATAAGACGATCCGATATGTAGAGGTATACATTACTCAACTATATATCGTATGGATTGAATAGGCTTATGCTTAACAACTCTAGGGCTGTTTATATCTGCCTAGCATAAGCCTATTCCGTGTCTACACCTCACATCAATCAGAGTGATTGAAAAATTCCTACTTAGAATAGAATATAAAAAACCGGCCAAGTGCGAGTCGGACTCGCGTGCGAAGGGTTCCGTACCATTAACTTAAAACATTAGACAGTATAGGCAAAAAAAGTATATATTTTTATTTTATTTATAATTTCAAAAGTATTCATCACAGGATACTCGTAACAATTTTAAATAAGAATTTTCACGCCTGTTTCTTTACGTGAATGATTTGAAGTTTATAGATCCAAGACTTTAGAAATTACAGGGGAGGGGGGGACACCGTGTAAACGACTTTGGCGGGCTAAAAATGGTAAAGCTGATAAAAAAGTGTTGTATGGAAACCCTACCTTAGTTTCATAGTCCTTTTTAACGATACCCCACACAAGGGGGTGCACTCAAAAAAATAATTCACCCTTCCTTTTACATGTATGGGGAGGTGCCCTTAAAAAGGGGTAATTTTAATTTTTCGTATTTTGAAAAATGAAATCTATATGTGAAGTATCCTCGAACAAAGTTACATGCAAATCAGTCTATAAATGTAGAAGATATTCTGCTGTGACAGACTAGGACGGACGGAACGGACGGACTGAACGATCTTATAAGGGTTCCTTGTCGGACTACGGAACCCTAAAAAGATAGCTAGATCTCCACCTGTAGCTTTCATGCAATGTGATAGGTTACCAAGTTCTAATATTGTATGAACTTATTTAAAAGGAAATTTATGAATCTATTGTTTTAGTGCAAATAAATAGTAATGTTTATTTTGTATATCCAACTTATCAATAAAAATTACGATAAATTATTTCATACAAGAGAAAAACAAAAATTATAAAAAGGGTCCTTGTGGTAAGGTTCCCAGGATGCTGGCAGCATTACCGCGCTGGATAGCGATGCTTATACGCTGAGCAAGGTAGCTGTCAGCTCTTGGGTCACCACTGATGTCAACCAGCCTCTTGGAAACCTCTTTAAAAAGAGAGATAGCGTTGGGACCCCACGGTTCTAGTGTTTCAACTCCAAACGGTGCAAAGTAGTACCGGGAGTCGATCTGCCTGTACTTGTTTTTTTTAAGTTTCCGGCACTTGTCGCAGCCAAACCAGCTTTTAGGAATACTTTTATTCATGAACTTATTTCGAAATCCAAAAAAAAGCTCGTTTTCATACAAATATTTGCGGTACTTCTAAAACTTTATTATTAATTATTATAAAACTTTAAAGGTTTCCAAGTATTAGACATACTAATAAAAATAGTTGTAAATTCGCTTTCAAATACTTTTCTAGAATATTAGAAATTGTTACCTATCACATCGTATAAGTATTTATAATGGTGTTGTGACCAGATTTATTTATTTATTTACTTTAACAGCATTATTATCGGTAGAGGTACTGTAGTAGGTGAATGAATATTTCGTTAAATTTGTAAGCGTTGTACTTTCAAGTTGCTATGTTTGTTTGGTAACCAAAATTGAAAACAAAGCTACAATCTGCAGCTCATGCAATGGGTGTAAGCTGCCACATGGGTATATTACCTAAATTATTTCTACTTACACAATAACAATCGCTTATAACAAAAACATAGCATCGTGTGGCCCTACTATAAAATTAAACTGGGATAGTGGTTTAAAAACTTGAGAAGACCGAGCAGTTAAGTTAATTTTCAAACAACGAGGGACTATCCTATTGTCAAAAATCAGTACTTTTAAATCCGGTAGGTGGCGATGACACATAAGTCAGGAAGATTTTTGTTTTAGAAAAAGGCTGGTTTTAGCGTTTAATATGATATAATGTTTATGTTTACCATGTTTTTGATTGACGCGTACTAAGAAATCGTTTTAAACAATTTCCTAATCATCAAGACGTTTTTTCTATTAAAAAAGATTTTTAACTGCAATTTTAAACTTGCTAATTTTTAACGTAAATACTTCCACTGCATGTCTGTACACATAAAAAATATTACAAGTTTTTTTTTTGTTTTATGCTCAATGATTTCGACGCAATGTTTGAATAACTTAGACAAATAGCGCCATCTATCAACATACAATAAAACTATTTTTTTTAATGTTGTCAGCAAATCCCTCAATAGCAAAGAACAAGACGCATTCTAAGAAAAGTAAGTTACAAACTTTTTACCTCTGTGTACTGAATTTTAAGAAGATTATAACATAAAATGCAACACTGTCAGGTGAAATATTTATCAGACATGAATGCGCTAATGTCGACGAATTTAATCAGGACTGAGCGCGGGGTCGGAAGCACCGAGCTTTCGATTTACGAGCGAAAAAGCTTCCGCCGCTTTGACGCCGCTGCGAGGTACTGATTTTTGTACGTGCACTTGTAAAACAAGATAGTGTTCAATTTTGTGCACTCTTGTTAGGTATGACGTCAGAGTAGCGTGCATTAGGGCTCATTCACACGGGATCCGTCATTGACGAATATAATACAGGATACGTCATGATGACGGATGGACGTTCAAATTGCATACGGAATCGTGTTTTTTAACGATTTGTCAAAATATCCTAATTGAATTTGGTCAAAAATCCGTGTATTTTGACGAAGGTAATTTTTAAAAACACGATACTAGATTTAAGACTTATTCGTCATTTTTCACGATTCGTGATCTGTGTGAACATGGGCATTCAAAAAGCATTGCCGCCGTTAAAAAAAGAACGAATAGTGAAAAAGACAAATTGTAAAAAAACACGAATCGTCCTCGTGTGAATGAGCTCTTACATTGACAATGACGACCGTCTTAGTGTAGTGGTTCGCGCTCCGGACTACAAAACCAGAGGTTGCGGGTTCAAATCTCGCAAGAGGCAAATGTTTTTGTGATGAGCACGAGCATTTGTACCTAAGTCATGGATGTTTATAAAAACGTATTTTTATCTATCTGTTATACTAATCGTCATAGGACAGCCTTCTGCTTAGTTTGGGGCTAGGTAATTGGTGTGTTTGTTAAAAAAAAAACAAAGAAAGCGATCAATTTGATCGATAAACTTAACAACAATAAAAAATCATTTGTTAATTGTACACTAACATACAAGGTTTCGAAATATTGCTTACTAGTGGTTCCCCGCGACTTCGCTCGCAAGAGTTGGATTTTCCATATAAACTTTCATCCACCGTTTTACCCCCTTAATGTTTTTATATCGCGACAAAATGTAGCCTATGTCCTTTCCAGGGTCTCGAATTGTCTCTATACCAAATTTCATCTCAATCGGTTTAGTGGTTTAAGCGTCACGAGATAACAGACAGACACACTTTCGCATTTATAATATTAAGTATGGATACTTGTGGTAAATAATATATTACCACTGAAGTTCATAATTAAAGTTATGACATTTTGAAAATAACACATCTGAGACATTTATATACGTTATGTATACTATTAATATATTTAATGGACACCAAAAACACCCGGCAAACACTTTAAAATAAGCCTTTTAAACTAAAATATGTAGAGTAACGCCAGCGTACGTAAATGAAAATTTCACCATAAATATTTAAGTGAGTTACGTCGGACCTGAAACAAATTTGTAAACGGTCATCGTGTGTCCGGAAACTATTCGGCTTATGATAATTTTACCAAAGTTAAATGACATTTTGGAAAAAAATAAAAAGTTTCATGTGAACACTCCCAGATATTCAATTAAACAACGCTCAAAATGCCTTGCTTCTTACAATAAATAAATTCTTGGTAAAAACATGAAACATTGACGACTAAAAGGAATGTCGAAGTGTAGATTAATTGCAATGAACTATGATATTGATATTTTTTTTTAAATATAGAATTTTATTGTACTCGGTACTCTACACCAGGGGTGGCCAACTTGGTTAGACCCATGATCTTCTGTTCACTGACGACACCCTGTGCGATCTATCAACTACATACTTGATTAGGTACGCTGTGCAGTCTCTTCTACGTACTTATATTTTTGGCTTGCCACGATCGACTGGACAAATAGTCCCGATCGAACGGTTGGCCACCCCTGCTCTACACCATTCAACTGCAATTCTATTTTAACCGTTACAGAATAGGCTCCTACTCGGATAGTTTTCGGACATCCATTTGTAAAACTGTACCATGCCGTATACGAGAACCACTAGTGGTGTTTGCTGTCCGAATCAAAATTTACTACCTATCAATGTATCCGATGGACAGGACTCGCATGAATCAACTGCAGTCGGTGACTGATTGTGCCTGAACGGCAAAAACGAAATTTTGTACTCCGACATGTAACTATTTATAAATCAATTTGTGGTAGCTCCGGACATATTTGATTTAGGAAACCTTTTAAAACTGTTGTAAAGCTAATATTTGGTGTTCTATTGGTCAGAAAATCTTCAGTCGAGTCTATTGTAAAGGGATGCGTTGTCGACCTCTTTTGTTTTAAATCACAATGGCCTTTGCCCTAAATACGAATGGGTATTGTATGTGAAGAGAAGGAGTTAGTGTAAACAACTCAATTTGTCAGCATTTTGTCTAAAAAGTTGGACACGCTTTGCATGTATACCATATATTATTCTTTGTATTTTGTGATTTAAAATGTTGCTAATATTTTTTTTATGAAATCTCCTTCTCAGAGCATTTAAGTTTAAGTTGCCATTATAAGTTTTTTACCCAATATGTAAAACGTGTCCTACAAATTTATAATATTTTGTGTTCGAGATTATGTTAAATACCAGACTTTGATCAGCCTTATCAAAGCTGTCGAATATAATATAGGTAGGCACAAGGGCGGAAAGGAACTCAAACCTTATAATTATTATCTACCTCTACACTCTCAGTTAATTACTTACTCATATGAACCAAGTCAACCGTGTCTCAAGTAGGAAACAATGTTTATACCTTTTTCTGAGAATTTGTTAGGTACCGAATGTCTTAAAAATATGAATTATAGGACTTTCTGTTCAATCAATGTAATTGTTTCCTAGCTGTGCTTTTAATAATCGTGGAGTTTTCGTTTTTGTATTTGATTGATGTTGGTTTGACGTCAGATATTTTTCTTTGAAACATGGGCGGTTGAAACCAATTTCGATTTTTTTAAGAGCTTCGATACACAAGCGATTTATGAGACGAACAATGTACAAGGTGCACTAAACGACTTGCGTAGCATATACATTCAGGAGCTTGCTGCTTTGAACTATTTTAGTCTTTAAAATGCCTTTATAATTACAAGTGCTAAGCTTTACCATCTAGATGCACGCATATAGTTACTGATCATCGAACTCTTACCCTAACTAGAAAAAATATTTATTTTTCTTGATGGATCAACAGAAACTTCGTATATCGCTAAAAAGACCCTACAAGTATAAGATTCCTAAATGCGCAGCAGTATCGCTATCTCTTTATTTTTATTCGGGTTTTGTTATTTGTAGCAAAGCCAATTCTATCGGACAAAACCCGCGTTCAAAAGTCTCAATCGGATTTTGTCCCGTAACGCTTTCAGCGCTTCCAACCAAGACGATAAAATTGGGTATACCAGGATAAGTTGGTAAGCCGCTAGTGTGATAGGAGTTCAAGAATTAACTTCCCAAAAGAGCGCTTAATTACTTCACTGTTGCAGCTTGTCTCAATTTAATTTCTGACGCCAACGAGAAATAAATACAACCCGCGAGAAGGCCGCCCCGGCAAACGAACCGGGTAAAGTAATGATCACACGAAATCCCAGATCAAGAATTAAAAGCACTTTTGTTTTAGTAAACCGACCGGAATAATAGCTGGAGTTTCCGTCGCCATGCCGACAAATGATTTGACTGGCTTCATCAGACCCGAGGGCGCAGATAATATTTAGGCAAAACTTGAAAAGTGTAATGTACACCATTCGAATAGATTATCGCTTACTGTTTTTGTAAGTGAAGTCAGCGAAGCGTTGCAATCTTCTTATTCCCTTATGGTTTACATTTTGTCGGGTGAAGCCTGAATAGGCGGGCAGTCTCTTTGATGGTATTGAAAGAGAAAATGCTTATCGCACCATCGGCCGTAAATAGCCGAGTGGGTGTCGAATTTCTCTACACATGGTACGAAAACACACTTATCCTTTCTACTTAAACTGTTTTCACGTCCCTCCTCAATACATTGAAACTATTCGCTGGAGTCTTGGCCTTTTGAGTCCACATATGCTGTGTAGAGGGTACATTAAAGGTTCAATTATGTGATTGAAGATGGGTTTTAATTTGAGACTAGTTGATTAATGTCAGCTCCGAGACGAGGACGTTTGGAATGTTTGGAGTTTCTGCAAAGTTAGGCCGTGTTTTGATGTGAACATTTTCAAACCCTGTAGGAGTAAAATAGTAGATAAAACTTTTCATTGTACACACACACACAAAGTAGACATTACAAATTTTATAAAAACGTGTATACAATTTAGGCAGTCTTAAAAAGCAATTATTTTTAGACAACCGTCGAGTGGAGGACAGTCTAAAAATTCAATAAAATAAAATCATCCTTTTGAAACGTTGTAAAAGTTACCTAGAAAGAATGCAAAAAAGGCTAAATGCTCGACTAACAAACGTAAAATTCAAATGAGATTTTTACTATTTCATGGAAATCAAATTAATCTGGCTGACGTAGTTTTATGGTTAATGCTCACCGAAGCATTTGTTTTATGCTGAAAGTTTTCGATTATGGACGTCGTATCAGAGCGAACGTTTCGCGTTAATAACACTCCTGAGGGTTTCGTCATCATTACCACTTTATACCCATCTTTGGATTGAAAAAGCTAATGGTTCGGAACAAACCCGAGTGGTTAAAATAAATCGGCGACATTCCATTTCCTGCAGTGAGTATCATGGCCTCATGAATCCGCTTTAAAAATTGAATTTGCCTTATCTAGTTTATCAATGTCTTCATTAGGCGACGGAGAGTTTATTGAAGATTGAGAGTTCGTGGCTCAATACAGATACGAAAATGATGAGTTATGTCCGTTATTTGGCAAATGAACTATTCATTTTAGTATTTTTTACAGTTGGTATCTAGTTTACTGCAGTTGATTAAGGGGTTGACAAATATTGACATAAAGTTTTCTTTAGAAATACTACTTTCGTCTCTTTACACATAACCATCGATTTCCTCTTTTATTTATCAGCAATCTTTAAGTAGGTGATAACTAAGCCTCAGCTTGTATCACTAACTATACGTTTACATAATTTTCACACCATGCCTATAGCATTTTATTTTTTCAGGGACTACTAGCAGTTTCCCGCGACTTCGCCCGCGCCAAATTTTCATCCCCCATTTCACCCCCTTGATGATTTTATATCGCAACAAAAAGTACCCTATGTCCTTCCCATGGTTTCAAACTATATAATTACCAAATTTCATTAGAATTGGTCTAGCCGTTCTTGAGTTATATCTTGACACGACAAATTAGCGCTGCCGTTGTATTTTCCTGGCAAAAATATTGATCGTTTACGTAACGATCTGAAATTATAAACGAATAAACATCACATTCGATTATATTGTATCAATTGAGTATACTCTATAAATCACAGACATAGATTTTCGCATTCGTGTGTGACGTAGATACGTGAGGAGAATGTGAAGTTCCGGGGATATTTACCATCCATGTCGAGTAGGTACGACAAATACGATATCTAGTGAGCGGGTGTTTTGCTATGTTTATTCTAATTTTGTACGTTCGTTTGTTTAATCTAATTCTAAAATTCAGAAATGGGTGCCGTAATAAAACAATACCTAACTAACTACACTCTAACATTACATATTCAAAAGGCTTAGCTTAGCCATAGAGGCAAAGCTATGTCCAGTGTCAGTCTGGCGTACCAGTTTTGGACAAAAAGTTGCATTATCTCCCACACCAAAAGACCTTTTTAGGGTCCCGTACCCAAAGGGTTAAAACGGGACCCTATTACTAAGCCTCCGCTGTCTGTCTGTCTGTCTGTCTGTTACCAGGCTGTATCTCATGAACCGTGATAGCTAGAATATAGTAAATATTTAAGGGGGACTCCCATACAACAAACGTGATTTTTTTGCTGTTTTTTGTTCGATATTAAAAATGGCAACAGGTAGGTGCTTAAATATTCACAGAATAATAAATTTTAAAGTAACTTAAAAAATAAATTATGTAATTAAAATAATAATAATATTTAGAGGGGCTCCCATAAAACAAACGTAATTTTTTTGTCGTTTTTTGATTGATATGAGTAATAGCATAGTAATATTAGGTTCTATATTCACTTCCAAAATAAATAATTAAATTAAAATAAAAAATATTTTTAAGGGGGACTCTCATACAAACGTGTTTTTTTCCTGTTTATAGATAATGTAAGAAACCCTTCGTGCGGGAGTCTGACTCGCACTTGGCCTGTTTTTTATTTAAATTAATCTGAAAAGTCTATACGAGTAGCTAAGCTATCTCCAGTGTCCGTTTAGCACGCTCTTTTTAGGACATCCTGTATAATAACTAAGCCTATACTTTGTTTTCAGGTAGAAACCTACTTAAAACTTTATTATTACTTGTTTAAAAATTTGGTCGTACCAATTTCATCACTTCACGCAATGAAGAACGCAAATAAGGCTTGTTTTCCTTAAATACATTGAGTCGTCACTGAGCGAAGGAAGCGTTTAATATTTTGAAAGTTTTGTTTTACAGCGATTCCCATCGACATAAATTTTCATGATAATCATCGAGGCTCATACTTCGAAAGATTCTTCGCGTTTAATATATTCCGTTTGATAACAATTAACATTTAACAAGCGAAGTTGGGCGGTAAGTTTAAATCTCGTGTTTCGACGTTATTTGGCAAATTAATTCAGGAACTTTATCTCCAAACACGCGAGTGAAAGATGTTTGCGCAGACTTGAGATGTTACTTATAATTCGTTAACTGTCCCGAGTTTGCCCATTCTACAAAATATCCTAATTTGATTACTTATCTCTTTTTATTTATTAATAAAGACACAAAACAGGTTACAGTCAGGAATCAATCAAATAAAAATTATAAGAAATAAAAAGTGTTACAGCTAGACTATAACCCAAAATATGCATCTAGACTAGGACCTTAGAATGGATCATGATCACCCATAGCAACGGGTTTCACAAATAACTATTTATAACATGCACCATATTAAAATGTACGTAAAAAAAACTTTATGACTTTGACGCTGTCTAAAGTAGTAAGCGCGGTTAAATCATAAAACGTAAGGGGCAGTCATTCTTGTATCAGTGTTATCTCTGCATTTTTGGTTTCTGATATCATAACAAGACTAATAGAAAGTTTAGATAAGTTATACTATGGCTTAGTTGCATCACATTTATTTACCAGTAACTTAACCTATAGGGTACCCTATGCCTATAATGAAACGAAATTGAAATTTGGTAAGAAAGAAGGTGTTATAGCACAGGTAAAAGTCCGAAAACCGCCAACTTGTAAGATAAACATTTTTGTTTATACGGACTTTGCAGTGCGCGACTTGCACTTGTGCGTTTTTTTAACTATGTAAAGATGAAGAAGTACAGTCTGCTGAATGTGATCAATTAGCAAAGCAATTATGGTGATGTACCGTCAGTGCCCCAGGCCAGCAGTATGTTTAATTCTATTTTGGGGCCTGGAGCAAAGACAACACTGTCCGTACGGCTAACTTGGCAGGATATACAGTATTATGTTTTGCTCCATTCCATGATGTCTCTTTGTGTATTAAAAATAGACAGTAAATACTTTAATTTATTTATAATATCCCCAAAATTAAGTATAATTCTGAAAATTAAATAAACTGGCTCGTTTTTCTCAGAAGATAAGCATACTTACTTACCTCGTGGACACTTTTTAATAAGTATATATTTTTAGATTTTTTTAGGTGTACATATCTAGTTCATTTTAATGTGTGTTAGATAGTTAAATAAAGACCAATTTATAAATTATTAATAATAATTTAATGTAGTAAAATAACTTACTACATTCATCCATGCGTCTCTAAGAAAAAAAAATCTTAGAAGACGAACGGGGTATTGAAACCAAACTATGTATTTGCCAAGACGAAGAAAAAATAAAAAGTGAACGCATATTTAGAAAAAAGCGGACGAAACAAAATCGGCTGCTTGCCCAATACGGTTTCAGATGAAGTTTGGATGAAGGAAACAAAAAAAGAACTACTGAATGAATAAGTGGGCATCGACAAGCAAAGCAATTGGCTGGGTACAGATTTCCTGTTTGTCGAGTCAAACTTAATGTGGGAACGTTTGTGACGGAGGAAATAGGCGTCCTCAGAGGAATTGGTTGGAGATAAGGAGGATTGGAGATTTCTCGGTGGTTCGCCCACTTTTTACAACATAACGTTTCTTTTTAAGTGGGGCAGTTCCCTGAAGTAGCTCTGGGAATAATTAGGTTTGTCAATTTTTATAAAAATTCTAGCACAGGAAAAGAAGGGTGCGTGTTTGGTATTGAGTGTACCTACAAAATTATTGGAGGGTATTGTTGATTCTGACGCCTACCTAATGTGGTAGTAGCGTGATATGATTTTTATTTTATTTATTAATAAATAGTGGTTCAAAGGTGCAGTAAGCTGAAGTGGCAGTGGGCTGGTCATGTCTGGCGCAGAACCGACGAGCGTTGGAGTAGGAAGGTTCTCGAATGGAGACCACGTCTCGGGAAACGTAGTGTTGGACGCCCCCCTGCAAGATGGATCGATGACCTGAGGAAGGTGGCCGTCGGTGGCTGGATGCGAGAAGCGGAGGACCGTGAAAGTTAGCGCTGTCTTGGAGAGGCCTATGTCCAGCAGTGGACTGCAATAGGCTGATGTGATGGTTGCTATCTCGTCTGCGTTGACTTGATGATGCGAATTGACACATAATCCTATCTCCGTACAATAATTGTGGTCTCTCATTTGTACTCTGTCGTATGGTGAAGGGAGCTGTGTTACTAAATGTATATTTATTTATTTACTATAGGTGTATTGAAAGATTACATTCAATACATGCACATGATGTAATTTTATGGTTATTTTTATGACTAGAAAGTAATCCATAAATAGTATACACAGCATGACAATTTTATAGTAACAGTCAATGCAAAACTCAGCTTAAACAGAAGCTGTTAATATTGTGATAGAGTATTATCAACACAACTACTTAAATAAATATTATTTAAATGAGAAAACTTTTGACAGGCGAGTATATCCTCTTTTAGGCAATCAGTGACCGTTTTTTTAAATAATGAAAGTTTACTATTAAATACGTCTATATTCATGTCCTTCCTCTCACACACCAATTCGTTGTAAGTTCTGCACATTCTGACTAGTGGGTTGTAGTAAGATATAATAAGATACTCTTTATTGCACACCACACACAGTATTAATGATGGTAGATATGTTTTTCTTATACACATGTATGACGAAAGTTTTAAGAGTACGTATTCTATAATGTCCTCCTAGGCGACTTTCGACTACGGCGGTCTATCTCAACAGAGATTAGCCAACTGCTCAGAACATATTATAGTGCACAAGTGTGTGCGCAATACACAGGTGCACTCTCTGTTCCTTCACTCTCATAATTCGGTGAGATGGCAGTCCGACATGACCGTAGAGAGATCAGGCGCAGGAGCAACGGCTTAACGTGCTTTCCGAGGCACGGGGGTGTTAACACTACCAACTTTCTGACTCCGGAGCTGTGTCTGAGTAATTTCAAGACAGAAAAACCCAAACACTCTCGGCCCGACCCGAGATCGAACCCGGGACCTCGTGGATAGTACCCAGCGTGCTGACCACTAGACCAACGAGGCAGGCTATTGTGTGTATTCTATACAGGGTGTTGATATAAAGTGAAGACAATAGCTCCGGCGCATCGATAGATGAGTGTAGGATTTTTACAGACAAGGCCTCATTCGACGAGTTTGTAATGAGAATATACCGAATTTTATTAGTCTTTCTTTGTTAATCAACAGCGAGCGTCCAAAATTATATTTTTAACATATACATTTTCAAAATGTCTTCTGAATCTTCTCTACATTATCTATGTGGACTTTAAAGTATGGGGACCAGAACGGAAAACAGTATCCAAGGATACAAGGAACTAAACTAACGTAGAGCTTATTGTGCTTCGCGGATGCTTAAACTCTTTTGTTGACCTTACAATAAATCCCAAAAGTCGACGGCTCCTCTTTGAGATGTAATCGTAATGAGTGCAAAAAGTCAATTGTTCATTAAAAAACACGCCAAGATCCCCGACAACGAGGCATCTATTAAGAAGTTTATCTTGGACCATAGAGTGTCCACTGTAACTAAGTTTGTTATTTTTTCTGGTGAATGAGATAACGCAACACTTAACTACGTTGAGTTGTATTTTATTACATTCTGAGACATTTGTTAGGTCATTTTGAAACATAACAGAATGGTGATCGTCTTTTAACCCTATACGGTAGGTCACTGATAGAAAATAATCACTGTACCGCCACCGCTGACATTTAATTCAAGTGAAAATAATTGTACACCCGAAACCGTCTAGTCATCATGACCTCTTGTTTGTCTCGTGAAGTATGGCGAAGAGGGGTCAACAAGAGTCACTGGATGTACTATTACTAAGAGATGAAACATATCCTAGATGACCACCAGGAATATACATATCTAACTGTAGTACGTACATCAAGATGTTCAGTCGATTTCGAATGTATAACGTTCTTCTTCTTCTTCTTGTCGTGTCGACACTGGCGTTATATTTTTGAGGGCCAAAACTCGGCGACTAACAAAGCATTATCAGTAGCGTTGTACAGGTCCTCACGTATGCAGGTGTAGGGGCACGTAGGGCATGACAGTAGGTGTGCCATTGTCTGGGGAGAGACACCACACATACAATCGCTAAAATGTATAACGTTTCAGATCCATGCATACATACAAACTAACATACAAACAAAAAATTCAAAAGCTACATTTTTGTATTCCACTGACCTAAATTTAGGGGTAGGAGTTATTTTTTTTACATCAATGTACAGAATTCGACCTTCTGCACTTTTATTATACAGATTGTCCCGTTTTTTTTTTCACCACAAACCAAAATACAAGTGATACAACAAGTACAATAAGTTTGAAAAAAAATCTAATAATAGCTAAACACACAGTAAGAATATAAGAAACACAGGGAGAAGCCAGAATTCGTGTTTTCTTAATTTGTGGACCCGTTAATGAAGGATTATCCTTTAGATACAGGTTAGTTACATCATGCCCTATTATATGCCAAATATTTCTTCAAGTAAAAGTGTTACCATTTTTTTAAGGATTATTCTATATTAACGGGACACCCTGTATGTATAGATGTGGCCAGTAATTTATTACATTTCATCCGTTTTGATATTTGAGTTAAAGTGGCACAAAATCATGATCATTTATGCACAGTTCAAAATTGCCTACACTATCAGGACACGGTGTTATGAGACTAAAGAATAATATGTCCGTAGCCCCAGTATTGCTAGTACTTAAAAAGAAATATAAATGAATGGAGGAGTAGTCAATGCCGGATAATATGTGGACTGTGGTGAAACGAGTTCTTTTAAAAAAGCTTTCACTCCTTTTATACACTTTTGATACCGGATTGGCGTACACATAGAAACATACCAGTACAAAGAGCCAGAAAAATGCCCACAAACGGGCCGGCAGCACTGTTTTTGAGACATATTGTTTATTATTTTGTTTTATCTTTTAAATAAATGATAAAAAAGAGGGAAAACATCAGTGGTCGCATAAACGTAATACAATCGGTGAAATAAATAGGTATAATGATTTCAATTTCATGTGTTAGCGGTTAGGTATCGGATTTTCTATAACTACAAATTTACATTTTCATAAAACGATGTACTAACACATACTTACTAACTGGCCTAATATTATTGGGGTGTCAAACAATATCCATCTATATGGGTTCTGATAAATGTGAAACGTTAAAAGCTGTTCTTTGAAGCTACGTAGATTAACAGACAGAGCTCTTTACAAATTCATAGTAGGGATTTGGAGTCTCCTAAGGGTTACAAAAGTTTAAAATTTATTGGAACTATCTTCATACAAAATACTAATCTGATTGAGTAAAAATTACATAAAAAATTCAAAAGTTTTATGCATAAGACATGATGAAAATTCGATGCTACGCGTATTAGGTACATTTCGGGTGCGCGAAGCAACTACGTCGGGCGACTTTTTTTAAACGTTTGCACTTTGGAATTCTGTGCAACCGCGCTACTGTGATCGTGTCACATCTTCTTAGTTTTATCACTTAGAAACAAAACCAAAATACATTATTTCTAAATGCGAACAGACGACTACTCTGGAAAAAATCTAAATTAAAACCGTACTCTTAAGTATTTGCAGCGCATGGCAGGACAACGGGTCGCTATTAGCATGCTCTCATGTAATCTAAACAACCTACTCATGTTAAAATGCAAGAAGTATGTTATTTATTACTCAATCACGCCCCAGATTTCCACAATGAATTTGCATAATAATTTCATAAAAGGATGTTTGTCCTCGTAACATGTAAAATATTTTAGTCTGCCTTCGAGCTATCATACATAATACAACGTAATTTTTAAATATACCTAATAATAATACAGGAAGTTACAAGAAACATCTTGCATATCAAAATAGTTTGTAACATAAACAATAAGAAAAAAGATAAAACACAGTTCAACAAAAACTGGTATCGCTACAAGACCAAACACGTTGACTGCATTATGCGTTAAACTTTATCGTTAAAAATAAATCACAAAAAAGTAGTACTCGTATGTGCGCCTAACATAAAACAAGTTTAATCTTGTTCATCCTCTAATAGCGAAGTAAAAAGCATCCTGAATCCCGCGCAGAGGGATATTTACGTTTCCCAATGCAATAAATTAGCAATGAGAAATGAAATTTGCAAATCCACATTCAAATGTTTGTCCGTATTTTCGCAGAGGAATTATAAAGTAGGAAATTATGTCTCTCAATTCAGCTCCGCTTTGTTAATTATGTTATTAAAGTACCAACTGTCTATTAGCCTTAAAATTTGTTTTCCTTTTCAAAGTTTGTCCACGGCTTCATGGTGTAACCATGGGTGTTTATTGGTCTTGTTACTACTTACTTAAATATTGTTACATAATATGTACATGTATATGTATTACTAGTACATGGTGTTATGTAGCATTTAGACACCCTTGTCCTAATATGCGCTTTATCTATACTATAATTTATAGTATTATATGTATATATATCTAATTTACTTTTAATGTTGCATTGTTATTAACAATTGCTCTTTCTTGCTGATGTCTCACTGCACCCGTTGCCATCTTTCTGCATGACCTAAAGGTTTGACTGGCAGAGAGTGCTTTTTAGCATTAAGTCCACCTTTTGTACACTTCTATTTGTGCAATAAAGTTTTTAAATAAAAAAAAAATAACAGTAGTTTCACATATTGATCACAGGATCAAGGCACACCTACTTAAGTTCCTACTTAAGCATGCTTTACAAATTTTTTCCCTATTTGGTGAGATGTGACCACATGATAAACTTTTCTTTATTTGGATTGGGTTTGCTCTTGACTCAAGACAAGTAGATAGAGTCGACGGTATAGCGATCTCACCCAGAAGGTTCTGGCACTTCCAGTCACCGACGGTACACACTTACTGACAACTAAAGAAATATTGTAGAATTTGCTTGTGATTGCTATAAAACGACATGCGAGAAATCAAAGGGAAACTCGCAAATGTTACATCTTAAAGATTCATATTGCGAATACTTGGGAGTTAAAAGTGAGTTTTATGCGAAAACGTCTAAAGAGCTTCATTAAAACAAATAACAACGAAAGAATTTAATAAGCCAATATAACTGTCAGTCTGTCAACGTTGATTATGGCTACCTTTTTATCTTATTTCTGGAAAATTGTTGGTAAAATTATTGAATCTACACTACGTCAGGGAACTGCTGAAGAGAATTGACAAACATCTGAATAGCTATTATAAGTACTATTTACAAATTCATTTTAGATGCCCAGTATGTTCGCGGTAATATACTTTGTGTGTTCAAATAAATTTTAACACAATGAACTTATTGTAGATATAATTCAGATATTTTCAAGTTTACGACTTTATTACATTATTCGAATATCTGTCTGAGATGAGATGGAAGATGAGATGCTTCAAGAAATAGAGCAAACTGAAGCGGTTAAATAGTTTACTTATAAAAGCAGATTTAACTTATGCTAAAGTGGATGAAAGATATGGAGTGGGGGCTTGGGGGCTTATTTCCTTACTAATGTCCCAGCAAGAAATCCGTTCTCATCAATTTGTCGAGTGTCTGGGGGACTAGTGACAGATAAAATGCAGTCTGTGGTCTGTGGCCCGCGGTGTGATTTATTGAGACTCCTTCGCGCCCGTCTCACTCAAATTGACGCGTTTACCTCAGAAGTTCTTGGTATCGATTATCCGTATTCAGCTAAGGGATGGTAAGTTGGATTTGAACGCTATTCAAAGTTTATGCTAGAAATATACATTCAGTGATACAAGGTGACCTCCCTTCACCATACGACAGAGTACAAATGAGACACCACGAGTACTGGAGGGCGATAGGAGTATGAGTCAATTTGTATCGTTAAGTCCACGCAGACGAAGACGTGGGCAACAACTTATTACAAGTAAGTAGGTAAAAATCTATTCAGGCTACGAATTAATTTACGATCGATACAAAACAATTTATTTGCTTGTCAAAAATTATAAACAATTTTGAAATTACTTTTAGATGAAATTATTTATTTAAAACCATGATAGAAATAAATGATTCAAATTTTTATATCAAAGAGTACCTAAGTATTTTGCTTTATTATTATTTTTAAAAGTCAGGACAAGATTTTTTACAATTTTCGCCAAGCAAAGAAATGCGGATTTTATGTGTTAGTAGCTACTCTTTTAATAAGTATTTTTAGAAATTACGTTCAAGGAACCACAAATATAATCAGGTCTGCAAACTCTAAATTGTATTATAAAAATTCCTGAGCGACCGAGCTATGCTCGGTTACTACTATTTAATAAAAACGCTTTATAATTCGTCTTGTTTTAAAAAAAAAGCTATAAACTTGAATAAATACACAAAAAAGAGAAAAAATATTTTTGTCAACGAGCGATATTCGAACCAGCGTCGTTTTCTACGATTCTTCAGTCCGACGTCTTACATATTAAACCAAGACGCCCTTGGTCACCGGGACGATATTAGCGATCTAAATTTGCGTCGAACAAAAGAAAAACGCATGAAAACTTGAAAACACGCGTTTTCCCAAACATAACAAATCTAGATCGATTTTTAACCCTGATAATCCCACATATCAAATTTTAGCGTTATCTTTAGAGCCGTTTCCAAGATCACAAATATATATAAATAAATAAATAGATATATAAGAATTGTTTGATTAAAAGTATATTTATTAAAACTTTTGTTTCTTCAATATCAACCGATTAATCGATGAATCTCTAATATGTTTTTAGTCTTTGTAAAGAGACCGCAAGAATGACGACACTTACGTAGGTTTATCTGATAAAGAGAGATAAATTCAATGTGATTTGTGTTGGCTACTAATTCTCGTAGTATCTCTAATCCACTCTAAGTAAGGACTAACTGGAGTAAAAATAGACAAGTGAGGTAGACCGCCTTGTACCACAGCAATAATTTTACTATTAAAGAACAGCGGGCCACCTGATCTCCACCGAGAGGGCTGTGCGTCAATCTCTGACATTCAGGCTCCACACAAATTACAGGACTCCATTTTAATGGACTGATATCCGTTTAAGGACACCTTACTGTTATTTCTAAAGCGAAAATAAGCCACTGCAGTTGGGGGACCAACTGCAGTAGCTTATTTTCGCTTTCCAATGAATTGTACGAGCTCATTCCAAATCCAGCGTATTTTACTTTGAGTCCAGGCGTTGTTTTGAAGTTGAAAAATTTCATCAATAATTTTTTTCCCATGGTTGGCATTCGTATAATTTCACATCAAACCTATATCATTTTTAAAAAATATAATTTATTGGAAGTCCTTTAAACCTTTTGAGTTATATTAGATGCCGCTACATTTTTATAAGCAGGATGAGGAAACAACTTTAGGACTTAATGACTTTGTGGAGTTCCTTGGCTCGGTCACATTTCCGTATCTCACTATTTCAATTCATTATCCCATACTATACAATGTGCAGCAGTTAAGACCCATTCTGGAGAGATGAGCGTTCCAGTACATAAGCGATACAGTTCATATTGCGTCAACCAGCTTTTGGCACTTTGTATGCTGACCATATGGGAACTCATTGTCCTCATCATTAGTACAAGTACATCCCAAACACGAGATTGATGTTGAGACAACGTTTTGACACTAATTGCAAAATTTATTATGGTAATGATTTTCCACAGCATTTTTAATTGAACTGTATAAATCAAACCAAAGTTGTGTTAAGTGTATGCAGAAAAAATGCAAATTCTCTGAGTGTGTTACGTCTTACGCTTCTAAAAATGTAATAATAGTAAAAATCAAATATACGACTTTCATTTTATGATAACGATAGTAAAACTTTGAAGCTATACAGGGTGGCCTTGTAAATTAGCGGATTAAATCGTGGAGATAAAGGGGATTATTCCCAACAAAAAATCTACTACGATATGACTTCAAATCTCTAATAAAAGTTAGGGTTGTTTTTGTATTTTCATTAAAAATCCCTTTTTAGTTAAATATCATCAAAATAAATTAATTAAACTACTTAAACTCTTATTTTTTTGTGTTTTATTATTGTTAGAATAAATCTTTACTGAAAAAGCAGTGTTGCAACTGTGGGTACACCAAGTTCTGAGTAATGACAACTTTTCTAAAATAAATTAACTTGGACAGAAAAATAATTCCAACTTATAACCGTACTGTCAAAAAAAACTTACGGAAAAAGGCCCTGTATCAAGAAAATATAAGAAAATAATTAAGAGTTTTAACAATTTAATCAATTTATTTTGACAATGTTTTACTAAAAAGGTTTTTTTTAATGAAAATACTATAACAATCCAAACTTTATTTAGAGTCGATTTGAAGTCCATAGAAGGAGTTCTTGTCAGGAATAACCCCTTTTGTCTCCCTGTTTCGTTTGATCCACGGTTTACAGGGATGTGTCACTAATGAGAAATATATCGAAAATGTACCACATGGTTTAGCAAGATCAGATTTAAACATGTAAAAATAAAAATTTCTGAGTTAATAACATCATATATGCTTAAAAATACTTTATGGTTTGTACTCTTGATTCTAAACAAACAACTTTCGCCTTTTTAAGTTACACCGTGTATTAAGATATTACATAGGTATTCAAAAAGCTCGCAAAAAGTGTAATCAGAGTAAGACCAATTCATCAGCATGCCGTAACAAGGTTAAAATCTCAATCACTGGAAATTGCGTATTCGCTCGATTTTCCGCGTTCGGTCAGTTGCCAGAGTAAACAACTACTATATGTCGCACAAAAATGTTTGTGTAATTAAAATAATGAATAAATGACATGATAAAGTAATTGTTTTTTATTAATCGAACATTTCTCTTCAATTGTAGCATGTCTGAAATTAGGAATGAAAACAGATTGTGCAAAGTATAATAGTATACTTGAAAGTATAATAGTATACTTGATAGTATACTATTATACTTTCGACCTCGCTTCTTCCTAAAAATAGCTTAATCTACAACTGCAAATATAGAGCTTCATTCGTAAATTACTTAAAAAAATACACTTAGCTATAATTCTTCATGTTTTTATAGAGCAAGCACGCTCTAATCTTTCCTAAAATCGCGCGGAGTTTTGCGTTATTTATAATAGCTTTATTGTTATGTTCCGGTGGTGGAGTCAGCAGACATTTACATGTAGAGTGGCGTTATCGAGTGCGTAATCAGTTTATAACGTCTAAATAAGCGGCGAAGCACCGACAGAACTGTTATTTACTACTATGCAAATTGGCCGTAAAATGTACCCGTAAATCTGGGTAAACCACGGAGCGGAGACAACGGACCTATTAACGCCCGCCTCTACGCCGGAGCTGTCCGAAAAATATTCGGCCTGTATCTACGTGGTTCGGGTGGGGTTTCGGCTTTTAGGTCTAGTTAACCATGGCACCATGATCCACTCGTTGTGTAATCGTTCTGTGTGCTCAGGCGATTATTTTGTAACTTTTGCAGATATCAATAAACTTTAAACTGATTTCGAAAGTTCGTTAGCTTATTAGTAAAATACTTACTTGTTAAAATAAAACGATAAATATTTTAAAAAATGGCATTTAGCACTCGCTTAAGTTTAAAGATAAATGCAGGTAATCTTAGAATAATAACTAAGCAGGTAATGAAATTGCATTCCGCTCATAATCATAAATTGTAAGGAATAAGTGAACCTAATTTGTTGTATTAGTTCCTCTGTTAACAGTACATTGTCTTTTGTGTTTGCTGCACCATTGAATTGAGGACATGCTGACATGTACCTCATTATTATTTACAATAGACTAGATATTTATTTAATGTTTTTGTCGTTAGTAGTTTTTGTAAACTGATTGTCCAGTGTGCAGTGCGAAACAAAGGTACTGAGTTTATTACAAGCAGGTATCTATTATTTTATTTGTCGCTTACCATGCCAACTTATACAGGGTGTCCTGTTAATGAAGGATAATCCATTAGGTACAGATTAGTTGCATCATGCTCTACTATTTAGACAAAAAATTAAGTAAAAATGTTGCCAATTTTTAGGTTTTGGTTTTGATTTTATTTGAAAGCCTTACCAAAGTTTTCAGAAAAAAGTTATTTATTTTGGTGTTTGGAATATTCAAGAGTATACAATAAAAGCAGCAACCAACGTCTAAACGTGCTTTCCGAGGCACGGGGGTGTTAGCACCACCAACTTCCTGACTACGGAGCTGTGTCTAAGTTATTTCAAGACAGAAAACCCAAACACTTTCGGCCCGACCCGGGATTCGAACCCGGGACCTCGTGGATAGTACCCAGCGTGCTGACTACTAGACCAACAAGGCAACTGAACGATGTAACTAATCTGTACCTAATTATCCTTCATTAACGGGGCAACCTGCATATTAAAGTTGTTAAAAATGTTTCAGTATTATAACCATGTATTACTGAATTAAAAATGAATGATTAAAGAATCAAGTTTTATAATTATGGATTCATAAACACGCGTGTCGGATACTTTTCGGACAGCTTTGGTGTATGAACACGCAGTCACGCACCGATTTTATAATCGAAAGCACAAAATACGCGGTGGTGGTACTTACGTGACTGTCACGACGTGCGCATGTGCTATGTCCATGTTTGAAAAATGCATTTTACTCGTAAAAGAACCACAGATTTTGGACAGCTCGATTTACTACCGAGAATCGGCAAATGTTTTTTGTTCGGATCAATTTTTGCTTGCTACAAAAGCGGTTTTGTTCGCATTTGCGTTGCGATATTTTTTGGAGTCGGTGCCAGCCACCGACTCCAAAAAATAACAGATAATAAATTGGAAATAGGTTTCTTGTATAATTTCGTAGAACAGTCAGGTAATTTAAATATTATTTTGTACTTTTTAGTTTAAATTTGTTTATAAAATTTTACGTCTTAATTAGCACTGTAGGCAGTTTTGAAGTCGGTTTTTTTTTTTTTAAAAGCAAATTATTTTTCTATTTTTAGTTGAAAGTATGTGTAGACCTACTAAACGCGCTGTTCAAATGCGACAGCGTCATTTGAAATAAAGAAGTAACGAGAAGGAAGACAGTTTAAAGAAGAACAGGGAAAGATTTGCAAATAGCATTTCAAATGTAGTTTGTTGTATATCGTATCATCGGATTTCCTATACAAATGATTTTGGGTATAAAACTGTTCTATTTCCTTTCTTGGTACTCAAACTATGAAATCCATCGTTTCAGCGGTAAGAGTTAATTGTTTTCTTGCAGTAATTAATTATATATTTTTATTGTTGGAGCCGGGGGGGAGGGGTTAGAGGGGGGTGGGAGAGGGGAGGAAGCTGCGCCTTTGACTTTATTTTGTTAGCATTCTATACAGTACCTGACAAAACATCTGGTGTTTTAATTACTAAACTTCTAATTTTTAAGGAGTTCCACCATCAGCTCGGCTCCACATAATGTTGACTATCAGACGTAACAACATGTCAACATTAAGATACTAGTACGAAAACACTATACGTGCCTTTAAAATTTGAGGGTTTCACTTGATTACACCAAGTTCCCATCATCAGATCTCGACTGGGCCACAATAGGACCAACTAAAAGGTATAACTTCTAGGTAAACATGTATTTTTCAAATCGGTCCACAACTGACTGAGATATGAGGTAACATAGCCACAAAAAAAAACTTACAGTCGAATTGATAACCTCCTCCTTTTTTGAAGTCGGTTAAAAAGACAAACAAAGTAAAAAACTGTAACTATATATTGTCGAGTTATAACTACAATGACATGGATTTTGTGACCGTTTAGTAATAACATGAATTCCGACTAGTCTATGCAGTCATACATATAATAATACTGGTCGTGGTTATTAATTTGAGTAAGCAAGACTGGTTCACAGTCCACCATCACGCTGTCGTGATTATTTGTACGGCTTCTGATGTTCCAGGTGGAAGGTTAATAGGTAACAAACATCTCATCATCCACCACCTGAAGTTAAATTCAATTTGAATTTTGGGGTAACAAAGCCTTGATTATTACATATAAATAAATAAATTGTTTCAACAAACACACCAATTACCTATCCCCAAACTAAGCGTGAGCTTGTGCTATGGTGACTAGGATAACGGATAGACTTACTTATAGTATACATTTATAAACATCCATGACTTAGGTATAAATGCTCGTGCTCATCAAACAATGCCCCATGCGGGATTCGAACCCGCAACCGCTTGATTTAGAAGTGCGTGGCGCGAACCACTACACCAAGATGGTCGTTTATGTAAAAGAGACGTTTTTGTCGACAAAAATATAGTAGAACTTTCTACAATGATACAATTTTTATTGTTTACTAACCACTTATTGTCATAAGAGTTTGTTGAGAACGATCATATTTATTGGTAAATTGGAATCCGTCAGGTAAAAATAATGACTTATTTTAGACACAGCAGGAAAGTTTCTCACGTTATTGATTAACGTACATTTTTGAAGGCTATTTTTAGCTTTCCAGTGGAAAAGAAATATTTGTTATCAAACCCTTTATAGGATTTGGGTTCGTGTCTGATGCAATTGTTGCGAGCTAGCTGCACATGCTATATCAAGCGGACTGGTCAATTCGACACGAAAACCTAGCATTCATCACATTTATTACCTTCCCGTGTAATTATCGTGAGCAACAGATACCAAAAAACATTTTTAATGCATGTGAAGTACGTATACTGTATACGAATGTTTGGCCTACCATGTGGGCCTGGGTGTAAAAAAAATCTTCGGTAAAATTAAACCTGCCGTTTCCATAGATAGGAAGCGTAGTAGACACTTAATTTTAACGCAAAAAGCACAGCTAAAACTCACAAAAATGCATGATTGAAGTATATTGGTAAATTGATAATTGATATTTAATTTGCCCAGTTTGGTTTTGGGTAAAGAACTACCAGTAGAGTTGTGTACCAATGTTCAGCTAGATACGAAAAATCAATGTCCCTACTCACCGCATCATTTTGTTGTATGGCAAACAGAACAATAGAAATTAATTTATTCAATCAATTTAGGTTTGGTAAACAAAGGATGAGGCTGTTAAGAATCGATAAATAAGATGATTGTCCGCGAACAAAGACAATGTTTTCCGAAATAATTGGAATTTGTTTGGAATTCGAGGGAAGCCGGCGACTGGAACTAAAACGTTAATTATGATAACTTTAAACACAACTCAGTGGGTATTTATTTGGATTTTGGACGTCTCGCTATTCTTTCTTCGTATTCCATATATTTGGAGCTTGATTGTTTCAGTTTGGATGGTTTTTGTGAGCTATCATATTGCTGACTGCGTAGTTTTAAGGCCAGGTTCCACCATGTTACTTTAACTTTTACAAACGTCAAAAATCCGGTATCGCCGGTTATTGTTAGTTACGTTAAATTGAGGTAGTGCAATTTGGCCAATTTTTTTTTATTTTCTAACAATAAACAATACAGAAGTAAGACGTGCAGTGAATTTGCTGTACAGGTTCAATTTGTAGGTATTCTGTGGTACTCGTAGCATGTCTTACTAAGCTTTGAACTATGATAACATTTACACGGTGTTACTTTGCATCCTTGCCATATTCACAGAGATAAAAGAAGGGGAAAAAAAGAAGAAAAAAATAAAGAAGAAGAAGGGGTTTATGACGTTAGAAAGAGAGCGCAATCGCCGCAGCTCTTTTGTGCCGATGAACAGCCAACAGTGATGTGTATGCGCTACGATAGTTAATGGTGTGTGTAACAGATTGTCGATAAAATTGTTAATCATTTTTAATCTAGATTATTTAAATCAAGATTAAAAATAAAAAATTTAGGTCACAATTTTTTTAATGATTTGAGTTCAGTGTCCGTAATATAGTTACCTCTGTAAATATGGCAAGGATGCAAACTAACATCGTGTATAACCAACTAAAACGCTTTTTCGAATTAATACAGAGTAGGTATATCCATGTTGGTCTCAGGTGTGCTCAAAGACATATTTTACTGAAATCCTAAGTAACATGCAATGCCAAAAGTGAGAATTAAAATGTGTGTAAGCAATCCAACATTTTCGCGATCTAATTCGCAGCCGAGTGTGATGTCCAACATAATCACCATCTTCATATCCTTCTTGCATGTAAGGGCTGTTTTCCAAAGCCGAAAGGAGAGGTTTCGGGTGTTTTCATACATTTGACACACACATGACACTTAAAGCGTCACTCTCCTCTCTGCTTTGGTAGAACAGGACCTTGCCGTACCATACGGATACCACTTACATAGCTAAAAGTTTCCAATTTAGAAAATTGGGTTGGTTAGTATTCAAGAAAAAACATTAACAACTTGTTTATCCCTTCATTTAACACGACCTTGGATGGGTCGTCGATGTTTTTAAAGAAAATTGTAGTCATTCTCGTCTTTGACTAGTCAGTACCTATTTATTTTGACCTTGATTATAATCCGATTATTCCGTTGAGTCCGTTTATTCAAAGCTTTCCGTTAAGCAAAACAAATACTTTTTTGTGACATTGTTAATGTAGAAAATGTTCTTTGTGTTTTGTCCATTTAACGACCTTCTAGGTATAGTCGTTCGCGCACCGGACTTCTAAACCAGGCGAAATGTGTGATGAGCACGAGTATTTTTACCTAAGCCATGGATGTTTATATGTATTTAAGTATGTCTAGCCATTATCCTAGTCACCATAGCACAAGCTCACGCTTAGTTTGGGGCTAGGTAATTGGTGTGTTTTTTGAAACAATTTATTTATTTATTATTATTAATGATAATATAAGTTATATAAATGTGAGAAAATTAACTGGTTTAAGAGTAATTAAATGACATATTGTAGGAAATGGTTGGTATTGCCTATTTTATCAATAATTTGTCATGCTATTCCAAACGTTACTTATACGCATTACTACATTTATCCTGTCGCGTTACAGACAAAATATTTAAATTTTAAGTGTGATTTGTGTAATCTGGAAAGATTCAGATAAAAATCCCGAAATTTCCTTAAGCAATAGTAACTTGCTCATATAAATTTCGACCATTTGCCGTCAACAAAATTGCAAAGCTTCTAAAGCACCTCTACAATACAATAAACTAATGAAACTTTCCATGTATAGGTTACAATAATTGTTCTAAGCAAACATAAGCAAAAATAAATAATCAGTGTGTCCCGTTATCAATATCGGAGCCTTTAAGAGGTATTAGATGAGTTCACCTGCATTATTTTTAGGGTTCTGTACCCAAAGAATAAAACGGGCCCCTATTACTAAGCCTCCGCTGTCTGTCTGCCTGTCACCAGGCATGTGTATCTCATGAACCGTAATAGCTAGACAGTTGAAATTTCACAGATGATGTATTTCTGTTGCCGCTATAACAACAAATACTAAAAACAGAATAAAAATAATATTTAAGGGGGGCTTCCATATAACAAACCTATTTTTTGTTATTTTTTGCTCTACATTAATAACGGCGACAGGTAGACATTTGAAATTTTTTTACTGGCTGTAGCGTATAATATAACGTACGAGTATATACCAAACGCGGGCTGTGCGACCTGGCTGTTAGTTACATTTTTCACATAATGTTTTCCTATTTACAGCGGTCGCAACACTGGCAACACTAACACTTCGGGTTGCCGTAGTGAGCGCGAGGGTAAAACTTAATTTTCGTGCGGTCGTAACGGAAGACTGCATACGTTTGTGAACACGCAATAAAAGAAAGGCTTTTATCACGAAGGTGGAGCGTTGCACTGTAGTTATAAACACTTTTGGTGGCTTCGTTCTCGGTTTATGAGCATCCGCGTTTTGTTTTTGTAGTAATAAGTGTACTTACATAATCTATTTCAACAGTTCACATAGTAAATGTTGCAAAATCTTTAAAAGTAAAACTTTGCAACATTGTCTATGCCCTTTTGCACCCGACAGCGGCACACGGTGAAGTGTACGCTTCATCTAATGACTTCGTGTACCGAGTACCAGATTAGTTCAAATTCATGGTTATGTCAAGCTAGAGTACTAAACTTGATTTATTCATAGCGGCGACACCAGCTAAGGTTGAATTAATGTCTTAATGCCAGCGCAGATTACAAATACAAACAACCTGTCAGCCGGTTCAGCGTTTTCATCGAGGACAAGGACCGGGCAAAATAGCTTTCTAGCCAAATTATAACACTATTTTTTCGTTACTTCAAACATTGTTTATAACGGAAAGTAACCTTTAAAAGCAGCTTGATTTCTGTGTCCAGAAATCCAATGCGTATCACGATATAACTGAGCACAATCAAATAAAATTACGCCGTATAAATTAGACTACAACTCCACGTTCAAAAGTTAATTTGAACGGTAAAGAATACAAATAATGCACAGGAAAATAAAATTACCCTAATTGGGTGGTAATTACAACGTTTCGGTTTAGTTAATTAACACAAATCCGACCACACAGTAGTGACCGCAAACCTACACCGAAACTGCATATTAGTTTAAACTTATCTAAAAACATATTCCATACTGCGCTTCATTCCAAACTGAAACTAAACTTACACTAGGATTAAAACTTAGCTGTCAAGTTATGCAGCGCAGAGTAGCCATAAACTGTTTGTGTATTGCACTAAATAGTCCGTATAATTATTACAAAGTGAAATGGCAGAATGCATCTGTGAGTGCGCCTTTAATGTGATTACAGTAAAAGCCGGTCCGGATCCATTCATAATTTGTGGCCGGGTGTAATGTTAATAAAAGCCGATATTTCCTGGATGCAGCAGCTGTGAGTATCCAAATGAAAGAGAGCTTTGATACATGTATTTCTGTAACTGCAGTGCGGCATCGGTGCGATGGCAAAGCAAAAAAAAATCTAGCAGCGAAAGCCCACTGTTTTCCATTACCGTAATGGAGTTACTTTCCAGTAACATTTTAGTGACTAAATTTTTGGACATGCGGGCTTCGGTCAAATTGGGTGGCTAAAATAACGATGTTGACACTTTATTTTTGTTAAAATTCAACTCGGTTAATGGAGACTTGTAACGTTGTTAAAATGTCGGTCACAAACATGTTTATGATGGAAGGCATCACGTTGGTAAAAATGAAAGCATAAACCTACCATATTTAAAGTATGTAATACACATTTTAAAATTATTTTCTCTTTAGAGTTATAAAGGCATTTTGCTCTATACAAACATATTAACAGATTTCCCCTAAACATCATGTGCGCTACAGAAAAAAAATACTATTGGATTTAATAAATAACAAAATACATGGAAAAACACTAAATCATACCACAATGGATTGTTTCTGCACGATCCAACTATAAGTAGACTTCATTGATTGTTTAAGCCAGCTTCAAGTCTTGTCAATCGCGCTGTAAATTTCCTTACGTGTGACGTGGGGGTTACCTTTTCACTTTCGTACGTGAGCACGATGATTTAGACGTTTCAGTAAGGCTTTATGCAGATCGGCCACCGACCACCGCCACCGGTGGCCGTAGAGCGCCACGCCTTTGCTATGGCGCAAACAAAGGTGTCCGGTGGCCGCTACAATCTGACACTCACCTGGTGTACATTCTACAGATCCTTTGGCAGATGTTTTGTTAAAATGACCAGTGGCCGCCACCGAAAGTGTGTCGCTAACACTGAGTCGCTAGTGGACGCCAATCGCTTCACGTGTGTGGCCACTCCATACAAAACGTATTAAAAATAATGTAAAACAGCTTGTCGCTAGGCACCGGTGGCTGTGATCGGTGGCCCATCTGCGCGGAGCCTAAGGTGCTCGCTATAACTCGCACACTAATTACTGGCAGGTGTCAGGCACACGGCGCAACTTCGGTCCATAAGTCACCCTGCGAGACACGCCGTGTATGCTTGCCCTAAGGTGCTGTTAACATTATTTATAATTGAAAAATTGTGGGGAGCCTGGGTATCGAAAGTTGATGAAGCACCAGTGGGTTAAGGAAGCTGGATTTTAATCGTGGCTGAAACATTTTTTTTACTTAATACATTCCACAAGTAGTTGTAAATGGAAAGTAAATTAATAAATAATAAATCAACCTTCAAATTTCTTGTGCATGACTATTCGTTGCTCTTTTTGAACGTTACCTGATGCATTCGTTGATTGTGAGAAGTTGATAATGCTGTTTCAGATTTCAGAAATAAGAATTGCTTATGATTTTAGTTTGTCATTGCTTTATGGCATCCCATCACTTACCTACCAAGATTGCAATATTACCAAAATAAAAAAATAGGCAAGATCGTGCAATTGAAATCGCTAGTATACGCTCATCTTTATAGTTAAAGTTCACCTCATGAGCTCGCATACTTCCGTAAACATTTCGTCGAAGTCACAGGCGGGTTTAAAAGGAATCAATGAAAACTTTTTATTAATGTTATCTTTATGACATATAAAAGTTTAGCTTTTTCTCCGTAATTATGTAGGTTGAGCATCGAGTTCCTGAAATTCATAATATTGTTGCCTTTGATATAATTTACTTCATAAGAGTAAGAATTTCATACTTCGTACTAATGAATTACATATTTCGTTGATATTTTTACTCGCTGTCTCATAAACTTCAAATGAAAATTCTTAACCTTTATGTGTTTGTCTCGCACGTGTCAACGTAAAACTCAGCCATCGCGTTTAATTAAAAACAAACTGTCTCTTTAACTCATATTTATTTCATTTGAAACATTCCGTTCTTGAAATTAATGAAATTTAGATCGTATAAATATAAACACTCCTGTCTGATTGACTCTGTGACAAATAATGGATTAGTCAATCTGGTTTCAAACAGTATGAAATGCGCTTGATAGGTTTTGGGATAAATTGGATATACTTACATCGCATTGCCAATCCACTCCCCTTTGGCATCGCACAGCAACAGTTGCAAGATAAAGTAGTCTTTGAATAAAGTCGAAATTCCGCCGCTTGAAGCCTGTAGTACGACGAATGCGAAAGGTGACGTTAATCACTGCTGTCAGAGTTGATTAAATCTGAAATACGAGGCGCGCGGCATCTATTGAGACAAGCAAATAAATAGCCGGCTTCAAAGTTGTCGCAATGTGCTAACGGCCTAAATATATCTTTAACCGGCACCAAAAGCGTCCCCACCTCAGAAACAAAAGAAATACAAACGACCCGCCCTGGCGTGAAATTAATTCAGAGCGATGGGACGGCGAAAATGTACACAAAGGTAAGCGAAAAATAAAAGCAAAAGACTTGGAACAATTTCCAAGGTCCTCGTTAGATAAAGACCGCAATTGCTCCTCTGAATCGCCGATGTCCGTAACGTCTCCCGTTGCGAGTTACTGCCTTATTATGAACCATGTTTATGCTCTTTTTATACTGACGCAACGTTATTAAGTCACCTGTTTCTCTCCCCTATACAATAGAACATGTTTTATCTCGAAATAAATAGACTACTTACTTCTGAATATCATAAAAGCATGCAATATCAAAACTCCTTTTTACTATCCTATATTATATTGCTTTTGACTGGCATTAAATTTAAGAGGTTCGTATTTACCGACCTCGACGCCTGGTGCCGGCATAAATGTTGATAACAGTAGTTAAACCGGGATGTTAAGGGACACAGCCGAAAGTAAAACGTAATGGGTCATTATGTGTATTATCCATCGGCGCATGGCATGGCGGTCCGCACCTTGTTTCTTTCTCACGCACTTACCTCCGCCTTAACGTGTTTGAAGAAGCGTAAAACTCCTTTTCTTAGAACCCTTTGAGGACAAGTGAAAACCGGGGAATCGCCTCTACATAATAAACGAAATTTGTTATTGTGCATTGAAGCTGAGATTTCGCGGCTTCCCAGTCTGTGCAAGCCTTTTTTATTTTATTTATAGATCTTTAAAACATAAAACATTTTACGAGTATATCGGTAACAAAAGAAATCTTCAAAGTTGAATCTCCTTTATCTTTATGTGCTATGAAAATCTTTTAACCTTAATTCTAAAGTGGCATTATGGCTGCATATTATGGCTGACCGAGTTTAGGAACAGTTAGTTATTTTATGAGTAGTGGCTGTTTGATAGTTTTTAATATTTTTTAACACTCAGCGCTCTTTCTTATTTGACGACCGTCTTGGTGTAGTCGTTCGCACCGCAAGGGGCAAGTGTTTGTGTGATGAGCACGAGCATTTGTACCTAAGTCATGGATGCTTATAAAAATGTATATAAGTATGTCTATCCGTTATTCTAGTCACCATAGCACAAGCTCACGCTTAGTTTGAGGCTAAGTAATTGGTGTGTTTGTTGAAACAATTTATTTATTATTATTTATATACCTAAGTTTAAATAAAAATAGTGTCTGTTTGCATAAGCATTAGATTTGATGCAGGCTAAAAGATGGTCCGCTATTACTTATTTATTTATTAACTTAGGCGAGTACCTATACCTATCTGCGTCAAATATAGACCCGAGTTCACCAACTTTGACGACGGATATGATTGACGGATAATTTGACAGAATTCTTCTACAAAGTATGTCAAATAATGCTAAATCGGCTGATTAAAACACCATCAATGCGTAATTTTTTTTTAAATCAAAGTTTGTCTGGAAGAGATCGCTACCAGCGAAAGGACCGCCTAAATTGTACTATTACTTCATTTATTTTTAAAATTACTTTTTCTTTGTTTTTTTGTCATGCAATAAAGAATATCAATATATCTATCTAATAACGTATCTATGTATTGACAATGATTGAATTTGACAGTACTCGTACCTGGCTGACGCTATAAAGCTAGTGTAGCTGATGCTTTGATCCTGGCTGAGTTAGCACGTTTAACGGCAGTACGTATCGTAGATTGACAATATAGTTTCTCATTCTAAAGTTTACTTTCAAATGAATACTAAATAGCTGGAAAACGGAAGCTTCCTAATTTTCTCATAACTATATATATCAATTTGTTTTACTCGTAGTACCTATGGCGTGCTATTGCTTAATGTTTATACTTCACACAGATCATTCCAAACAGATTATCATGGGCCAAAACTGTAAATTGTTTCATTTTTATTACTTACATTGGAACCCTTTAATTTGCAATACACTGATGAATCACGTTCCGGCAAAAGTATTTGTAATATCATTATCCGTTCATCTGGTGCGCAAATATCACGTCAGCGATTATGTGTATCTCGTTAAAATCTATATGCTTTTACCGCGCTATTTGCGAAGTTTATCCACAGTGTTCCGAGTGAGAGAGATTATCGTCTGTTTTATGTTGCTAACTATGTTTACTAGTCGCAGTTTGTAAGCTGAATTGATATATCTAACTTCATGTGACAACCCTAACAATAATGATAAACTGCCTCGTTGGTCTAGGTGGTCAGCACGCTGGGTACTATCCACGAGTCCCGGGTTCGAATCCCGATTCGGGCCGAGTAGTGTTGGGTTTTTCTGTCTATAATAACTCAGACACAGCTCCGGAGTCAGGAAGTTGGTAGTGTTAACACCCCCGTGCCTCGGAAAGCACGTTAAGCCGTTGGTCTGGGTCTGATCTCTCAACGGTCAAGTCGGACTGCCGTCTCACCGAATTATGAGAGTGAAGGAACAGAGAGTGCACCTGTGTACACACTTGCGCACTATAATGTCGCAGTCGGCTAATCTCTGTTAATTAATGATATTCAAACTCTGTACTATACGGATACACTAAACAATGAATATAATCTCATCAAATGTTACAAAAAGTGTACGAGGTTTCATAAACTAGATTCCTGAATTTTTTCGAGGTCGCATAACATCATTTTGTCTCGGGGCAAAAATTTCTAAAGGCGAAGTTATATCCGCGAAACAAAATAAAAGCAGTTATCAAGTCGTTTATACGTCGGCAGCTGTCGCGAGGTAAATGATGTGGAACGACAAAGTTCTAGTGATACGCGCACCGAGATGACTCAGATCGAGTTGTGTATGTACTCGAGTTATCGTGCGTTAAGAATCGGAAGGAGTAGAATCGTGGTCTTAACACCCCCGTGCTTCGGAAAGGACATAAAGCCTGCTGGTCCTGCGCCTGATGTCACTCCTGTCGTGTCGGAGTGCCGTCTCATCGTACTATGAGAGTGAAGGAACAGAGAGTGCACTTGTATGTTGTACACACACTTGTGCACCATAATATATCTCGTGCAGTTAGCCCAATTCCGTTCATCTTCACACCTAATTGAATAAAAATTTTTTCTTCTTCTTTTGTTTCTACAGAAAATGTATTTTTACTTACGGTACGAGTACTACGGACGCAATAGTATTAAGCTTTAAGGTTGAGGGCTTAAGGGAGTATAAGTATCAAAGATTGTTTCGTAATTGTATTGTTACATCGACTTATTACATTTTTTTTTTCAAAATATACTGATGATTACTGAGGTGCTTGTGACGCAGTGGTGGCAGCGCTTTGGTAGTGATAAAGTTAAGCAACTCACGGCGCGGTCGTGATTGGATGGGTGACCAATCCGACCATTTAAGTGACGTCCATGACAAGCATCTCCGTGCTTCGGAAGGCACGTTAAGCAGTTGGTTCCGGCTAATATCTGTTGTTATTAGTCGTTAAGCCTAGTCAGAGGCCTTAGGGCGGCTTGATAAGATCTAACAGTAAGGTTTGTCACTTATCTTACAGACACCCATCCACCAATCCGCACTGAGTGGTGGAGTATGACTCGTACCTCCTGATAGTTGAGGTGAGGCTTTTTCCCAGCAGTGGGATATACATATAGGCTGACTTTACTTTACTTACTCGATTACTTTACAAATCGAGTAAGTTTTTACCTGCTCTCAAGTTCTTTGATACTCGGTACAACGCTATTGAAGTCCCAACACATTCCACGCTCAGCCTACGAAGATTTATAGCCGATGTGTGCGGCTAAGTTATTGGATTAAGTAACGCATGAGAGTTTTTAAATAAAATTATAACGTAACTCGTTCGTGTTGACGCTGAAGGATTTATAAGCGTTATCGGACTTATCTAACGGAAACAAGCGTTTTGATTTTGTTTTAAAAGCATGGGCAAATTCTGAAAAACAAATGAACGAGGCATAAAAAATTATTACGTGAACGTACATTACAATACGCACACTCGATTTTGACTGATTGCGCATTTTCATAAATTTTTGGGTATCGAAATTATCACTTTAAAAAAAAAGTACTTCCTTTATATGAGCGCAAAAGTAATAAGTGTGGTATGAAAACTTATTTCATTTTTAAGTTTCTTAATAAAGAAGGCGAAACTAATTATAAGACATTATTTATTTTATTTTAATTTACATTCATGGAATTGTCAAAAACCCCGTTTCCATGTGCGAAATCAGCGCAGCGACACGACTCTATTCGACAATGGGTTGGAGTTTACTAAACACTTTCCAATACAGGACGCCTTATTTTTACCCGACTGCGGAAGGAGGGTTATGTTTTTCGAGAGTATGTATGTATGTACGATTGTTTGGCACGCCCTACAGCCCAAACGGCTGGACAGTTTTTGACAAATAAGGTGTTGTTGAATTTGTCAAAACTGTGAGAGTGACATAGGCTATATAAATTAAAAAAATGGCGCCCGCAAATTTAAACAAAGGGGGGAGGTGGGATTGATTGTTACCCGACTGCGGAAGGAGGGTTATGTTTTTCAAAAGTATGTATGTATGTATAATTGTTTGGCACCTACAGCCCAAACGGCTGGACAGTTTTTGACATATGAGGTGTCGTTGAATTTACCAAAATTGTGAGAGTGACATAGGCTATATACATTTTTAAAATGGCGCCTGCAAATGGAAATAAAGGGGAGAGGGGGGTTTGATTTTTTCCTTACCATAGTAATATGGGTATCAAATGAAAGCCAGTAAAAATACTATTTCAAAAATACAAAAATTTTTGCAGTCGGGTATTTTGTTTTTTTTAAAAACGTTTACTTGTTTCAGTATTTACTATCATTTTATTCCGTAGACTTCTTCGTGCTACACAAGTAATTACCTACTAGGATGAAAATCTAAATTACTTGCTCTATTAAAAATATCCAAATAACTGCACACAGCCATAAACTTTAGGAGAGCATAATCTTTTGCCCGCATTGTTTTGTATCTTTTTGTTGCCTTGTTTTATTAATGATTTCACAATCACGCACAATAAAGTCCAAGTGTTAACTGACGAATAAACAGCTAAGAAGCCGCGTCGTCAAACAATGTATTGTCGTTATAATTTTGAGAATAATACGAGCACGGTACCTTCATTTTATACTCTCCTAAATCACGTTTTTGTTTGCCGTTGGCAGCCTTTGTTCTGGCCGCAATGGTTGGCGGCAGGTATATGCTCATACGTTGCCTGAACAACATCAACATTATGATAATTGTGTTTGATCAAAATATATGCTATTTCTGCTTATTACCTTTAAATTACGTGAGTTAAGGTGCCATAATTATATGGAGCAATGCGGATCGCGTCAAGACGCCGATCAGTCAGGCCACAAGGAGCCTGCATCATACGGCTCTTGCAACCTGTGCAGCTTACCTTGCAGCTGTACTTTGCACTATAGAGTGTATAGAACGGCCAATGGTCATGTCGCATCATTCAAAAGTGGGTCCAATCACTCCTTTTTGTTCAAAGCACAGCGGCATGGCGGCGTGGGCTGCAAAAGATGCATGACCCAGCGCAGGCCGTAAGCCAGCATTACTCCGAAACTTTATGGTTTAACCGATCGTATACCGCCATTTGTTAAAACTTAAATGATAACAAAATCTTGTAGATCCTAAATTTGAAACAAAAATACAAATATAATGGCCCCTTACTGTATTAACGAATGTACAGGGTGTACGAGAAAGCTGTGAGTATCGTTTCAGGGTAGAAAGGCGAAGCGAACAATGATAATTTGTTTTTGTTAAATTCAATGTTTGGAGGTTTTACTTTTTGCGCTTCTTTATTTAAAAAATGGCTGCATGTGAAAATAGTCCATTTATTTGAATGAACTTTTATTTATTTTGTAGTTTAATTTATCCAATACGTATAATTACGATCGCAAAAAGTTATTTTTCAGTTAACAAACAAGTTAATGATTTTCGGACTTTATCTTGCCAAATTTCATGAAATGTTACAAAATAGGACCAAAATGGTCGTGTCTTTTGTTTGCGTTAACTGGATTGCTAGACTCATTAAAACACAATTTTACAGATTACTTCGCGATTTATTTACATTTTACTTAAAACCAGAACTATTGGAACATTGCCTTACATCTGGCTATTTACTGTGGCATAATAAGTACTATCTGCAAACCGATGGTGTAGCTATGGGCTCTCCGGTATCCCCAGTTGTTGCTGATATATTCACGGAGGATTTTGAGGATCGAGCTCTAAGCACATCACCTATATCACCAAGGTTTTATAAGCGGTACGTAGATGACATTTTTACCCACCAATAGTGTTTCTGCTTTTCTTAATCATCTTAATTCAATACATCCAAAAATCAAATTCACTATGAAAATTGAGGCAGACAGTAAACCAGCTTTCTTAGATATTTTACTAACTAGGAATTCGGATCATAACCTTAGCCACACAGTCTTTAGAAAAGCCACCCATACCGATAAATATCTCAATGGTGCGTCTCACCATCATCCTTCACAGTTAGCTACCGTGGGCAGAACTTTGTTTCAGAGAGCGAGGGGCATCTGTGACGACCGATACCTGGCTGCTGAGCTTCAGCATGTAAGGAAGGTACTACAGGACAACCAGCTTCCAGTACCACGTCGTTGCAGACCCCGTGCCAAGCCTACGACAGTTGAACGCCAACCTGCAGTACTACCATACATGAAGGGAGTCACTGACAAGATTGGAAATATCTTGAAGCGTGCTTCAATCAAAACCTTTCTTTAAGCCGTAAAAGAAGATTAACTAATTCCTACCACCTGTCAAGTGCAACATACCTCTTCAAGATGCAGGGGTGTACAGAATGGAGTGTGACTGTGGCCTCTCCTACATCGGGCAAACAAAGCAAAGTATAGGCGTGCGGATAAAAGAACATATAGCTGACGTTAAACATAGACGGAACACGAAATCTGCAGTGTGTGAACATGCCTTAGACAAACCCAACCACTTCATTCGTTTCGACCAACCAAAAATACTTGCTAAAGAACGGCGTTGTATTCCTCGAATGCTACGTGAAGCCATTGAAATTAGAAAACATCCAAATTTCAATAGAGAAGATGGTTGGAAAGTTCCACCGGCATGGGATCCTATTCTAGCAAAAACCAAAACAACACCTCGCAGTGCAAGATCTCAAGACACGGTTAGCTCTTTCTGCGTAAATAGGAACGTAAATTAATATTAATGAGTGACGGTAGTTTAATTGTTCAAAACTTTGTAATTGACAAATAATACCTTAGTCTCCCTGTGACCACGAACGCTGTAAAGTGTTCGAAACGTCAGGTTTTTAAATAAAATGTAAATACATCGCGAAGTAATCTGTAAAATTGTGTTTTAATGAGTTCAACAATTCGCGTAAACGTAAGAAACAAATAGATTGCTAGATAAAAGCTTGATTTTTAGAGCTTTAAGGGACCATAGACACAAGTGTTTGATGTTAATTTCAACTTAAGGCCTCCAAGCTTTCCTGAGAAAAAGGGTCTTGACAGACAGACAGACCACAAAGTTGATCCTATAAGGGTTCCTATTTTCGTATTAAGGTACGGAACTCTAAAACAAGTAGCATATAAAATTAGGTTAAGCTTCATAACTACCTAAATATTTTTAAAACTTAATAACTTTTTAAGATATTAAATTTCACAAAAGAATTATTTTAATTGTATATTTCATAAAGTCTTCTTTCTATCCTGAAGCGATGCTCAGTTCTCCCTTATTACATCATGTATAGTATGAATAAAATTATTATCCATACTTTTTGTGTAGCCCAGCTGTATTTCTTATTGCGCAATACCTATGATATTTATTACGTTAAACAATTTGTCTTCGTATTTAACGTCATCATCATCATCAATATTATTATGATTAGCCACATCTACTGGAGAACCTATGTTCTGCGTAGATTTTCAAAGTGACCTGTTACAAGCGACCTTTATTAGGTCGTCTATCTGTCACAATGTAAAAAGTACATGTGTTAAAATTCCGACAGTTGTAATCTGTAAAATAATAATAGACAATCGTCGTTTTAATGCCATTATTTTGAGTGTTAAAAACAAAATATTATTTATTTGCGCGCCTGCCGGGGAAGAGAACTCCTTAATTGCTAAAACTGCATACACAATTGCAGTTTACGTTGGGAATTTTTGAACTTATGCAGTCGTACGTACTCGTATCATGTTTTTGCCTTGTTTGGAATTCCCCTGTGCCCTGGGGTCAAGGGGATGATTTATGGCCGGTGTTCTATCTTCTACTCTATGTTCCGCCCAAATTCAACCCACCGATGTGTTTCTAGACAAATTTTAATTATATCGCCTAGGAAACAATGGATGGCTTTTATTACACGGTTATATATTTACAAAAATATAAAAACAGGTTAATTTGTTGTTAGAAAGGCTTTTAATTTCCATTAACTCATTGAGTAATTTTACAAAATGTTGGACTTGAATTAAACTTAACTTAGTTATTGTGATGCTTTCAATCTAAGTGATGTCTTGTCACTGAGTTAACAATTGTTGACGTAAGTATAATTTCCTGAATACAATAAGCGAATTTTAAGTTACTTTGTCACAAGTACTGTGGGTGGAAAAAGTTTTATTTTGACACAACTCATATTGAACTTCACGAATATAATGTGCTGTATACGGGGTGCGTTGTAAGTCATTTTTCATTGGGAGTTCGCATGTACAAGATAAATAGCTCACTCCTTTCCATTCCATTCCATCCAAAGCTTTTGACGAGTAGCCCAATAAAACGTTGTAAAGCCCGGTCCACTCATTATGTTACTCTGTTACGTAGCTAAAATAAAAGAGTTAGGCGAAGGGTAAGGCTCACCAGCGCCACTATTGATTTTATATGTTATAGTAGTTACATTCAAACAATCGGACCAATTTAAAAAAAAAACTGGGACATTATATATGGACATGAGGGCATATGAAAAATGCTGATAATACTAATTTAATCTTTATAAATAACTTTCTTTCTTTGGTAACTCAAAAAACTTACTGTGATTTAGCATCAAAATGAAAAGTAGTTTCCAGTGAGTAAATAATAAATATTATTGATTTAATTCTATAATGTCTCTAGTTATCTTTTTATATTCTATAATAGATCTAATTTAGTCGTAATCCGAATAAATCATTAATCAATTGGTAGAGCTAGTTAGCGTAACCCTTCGTAAGTAAAGAGTTAATAGCTTTCTACGTGAGGTTACCAACTACTAATAAGTTGCCGTTACTTTTTGTCATGGTTTCAATAAAAATATCTTAAGAATAATAAGTATGTAAAAAAATCACAGATCTCTTGCTCTACACGACTAGAAAGGGCAATGAAAATGTATCTACCTATCAGTTTTTCAAAACCAATTTTTTTTTTCAAAACCAATTTTTAAAAAATATTTTTACATCATCTTAAGGCCTTCTAATTCTGCGTCTTTTGAGCGTCCTCGTGGCCGCACGCGAGCCGCCCGCTGCGTGATATCGCACCTCGCGCCGCGCAAATCTCGCGCCTTCGGGCACCTATACAGCTTCAACCGTCACCGATATCAAAAAAGTGTAATGACCTAAAATGTTCCTTGGTTTAATACCGAGGTGCTCTTATTTAATATTTTTAAAATTCAGTCCGGTTTGGAGATATTGGAATTTTTCTGTGAAAACACACGGTTTTTTATTTCCAAAAAAGTTTTTGACTTTCCAAAATATTTTTTACATCTTCTTAAAGCCCTCTTTTGAACCCTCACACGTCCTCGTGGCGCTAAACCTCAGGGTATCACAGACAAGTCGCACCTTTGGCGAAAATGGGGGCTTACTGGAGCGAACAAAAAACATTTTCAATGGTCAAAGTTAAGAAATTGCGGTGAATGATTACTTAGTACCAATTCCAACTTCAGAATACGGAAGAAAAATTATAGAATAGAAAAAAATCAAAGCAAGAAAATATTTCGGCACTTGTCATTTATTGTGCCATATAAACCTCACAGTAACTGAAGATTTGTGAATAACTCGCCCAATTTCCTGCCGGATAACACAGCGGTATTTCTTTGTTATTAGTTTAGTATCGGTTGAGTGGTGAGTTCTTCCAACGTATACATGATGGATAAAATGGGCCCTGGGGAGAACTACCTTAATTCCTTTAGTTAGTTAATTTTACTTAAATGAAACATTCCTTTATTTTTTAAAATTAACATACCTGCATTCAAATATTTCTAAAGCTCGCTTGTCTTGCCCAGAATTCGAACTAACTAAAATAAAAATAAAATCCTTCCTATTTTATTATACGAACCGGTAAAATTGTTCAAGATAGTTTTAACACATTTGGTCTTTGAAATAAAAAGTGTGAAACGAATATATATATATATATATGTATATATATATATATATATATATATATATATATATATATGTTTTCTTTTAATTATATAAATGTTTTTTCTTTTCAGATTGTTTAGTTCCCAAGTAAGACAAGCGAATTTAACAAATCTTTAAATGCAGTTTTGTTTCTTTAAAAAAAAAGGTATGTTTCCTTTCAGTAAAATGAGCTAACTAAGGATTTAAGGTAGTTCTCCTCGTAGGCCCATATTTTTTTACCCTGTATTTATAGTCTATAACTACTTTGTTTTTAGTACTCTCGTCAATATATATAGTATATAGTACCACATGTGATATAGTGTTACCACATGTTTTCAGTTGCTTTTCATAATTAAAAAACCATCCGCGTATTTAATTAATATCAGTTAGCTAGATTCTTTATCAATGTCGCTCCAGGGTGTACCTACTGTATCAAATGAGTTAGGTCTCTTGTTTGTTCTGATTTAGTCCGAATAACTCGGCTTTTCTTTTTATTCTGTACCTGACGTGTATTTCGCTACAAAGCCAATGTCGTCAATGCTCACGTATTGTCGCACCTACCGGACGGATTAAGCACTTTGCGTACTTACACACATGATACACTGGTCTATTAGTCAACTTGATGGTGAAATTAAGATATAATCCGGAAATCCGAATTTGTCTTGCGCAGCTGTCGGATCATAATCCTGAATTACGCCAGTCTCTCGGCAAATTTATTTTTAATGCAAATAAATACAGATTCGTACCACCTGCCTGTCTAGATGTAGCGAACAATTAAGCTGAACATGAAGCGAAATAATACAAATTACTTAGAGACTTAACTCGACTTTATTTTCAGAATGTATCATGTTAAGTAGATTACGACGCACGTAGTCCATTAAATGTGATCTAAATTTAATATTTCAACCAAAAATTTGAATCTTACGTAGGTAATTATGGTAACTCTTGACGTGTAATTAAAAACGATCTCAAGGAAATATTGTAAGCTTATATTCCCCAGTTGAAAAACCTGGCTGTTAAAGTAAGCTCAAAAGATAATTATTGTGAGAATTTCCAGGATTGCCTTTTTTAATGTGACTTCAAGATGGAACGCGGCAAAGCTCATTTCAGATAGTTGGCAGTTACTTTAAGCCACCTGTCCTCGGAATGGAACCTACCACTTTTATATTCGAGATTCTCCCGCAATATCATTCTGGGAAATATAATCTTGGTATTGTCTCGAAGTGTTTCCCCGACAACATCGTGATTGCGAGTCTCGGGGTTGTAATTGTTTCTTCCGCCTCTTGGCATCATTATCTTTGCCATTATGCAACACGTTAAGCTGCGCTGTTTGCTGAAGTCTCTTTTCATCATAGAATGAGAGTAAATAAATACGGGAAACCATTGCTTTGATTTAAAAAGAACTTACGTCTTTTTATATCAAAGCAATGGTTTCCACTTTTTTTTTAGGAGTACAAAATGTTATCTGGGTTGAAAGTACTTCAATGATTGATTTAAATGTACCTACTTTATTTTTTACACATAAGTAAGATCACGTTATTAAATGCAGCAACATACATTTACATTTTAACGACATTTTAGAGTATGGGACCAATAATTATTATCATTCAGAATGAGACAGAGACGTACCTGATGCACGTATTTTTTTGCAAAAAAGCCATCAGCATCTCAGTAAACATGATAGAGATAGACGGAATAATTCGCTCAGGTCCTCTAGTCTAGTGTCATATATCCCAGCGTAACCGCCAAAACGCAATATGGCGGGCTCTAAAAGCTTTTTTGGATACGTCAATTTATCACCCGGCCGGCCCCCTATTAATCACTGGACATTAGGTTTTCAGGCTTAGAAATATTTTGGTGTCTGAAATCTGGTCTTTTTAGTATGACTCCGCTTTGCGATAAAATTAGAAACTAGATTTATGAGAATTCTAACCATTATAAGAGTTACTTCTTTGTTACTAGCTAACCCTATTACGAACATTATTTTCACTTTTTTTAAAGATTTCTATGTACTCACTTATAAAAATCTCGCACTTCTATGTATATCGTAGATATTCTATGTTACTATTGCTTTTATGATTGCGTAGCTTCAATCTTGTAGAATCGTCAAGATATTTCATGTTATCTTATCTCTTAATGAATATATTTAGCTTTGAAGATTAATACTCTTTGTAATAGGTATGTTCGGTAATTTATGCAAGCGAATGCTTTAGAACAAATAAAATGATTAAGATTTACATCTCCCTCATTCATCTGGATCAGTGTAGCTCTAAATGTAAAATTAAGAAAGGGGTTTTCTGTCTGGCTTGAAAGTGAATTGAGTGAAAGCGGTGTTAAGATGATAAATTGCATGCCCGTCATCGTCCTTTGGACACTTTGCGTCTAAGAATTCTTTAGGTGTCTGGATTTACCTAATGGTTTGAGCCGAAATTAGCTTTTTAAGACACATTGCAGCAGCGTTAATTTACAAAGAGTAGTGCAAAAATCAAAGTGGAATATATGCCATGATTTATCGGGGAGCTGTTTGTTATATTGACTCAAAATAGTTGAAGATGTATTTCATATTATTTCATATTGCTGCCAATTTACTCAATTTAAGGAGACAAACAATTACAATTAAATTTTAAAATGTTCACGATGATAAATCCCTGGTATTAATACGCTTAACTTACAAATTTTTAATGGCAAAAATTAGGAGGATCATAAAATTACGCATCTGCCAAAGTTTAGATCGTAAAAATCCCCGCGATCTGCGGCTGAAGTTTGGTGATGCCGCCATAACTCACAGGCGACGCAAGCGCGTCCACACTCTTCTGTGTTAAGGTGACGATACACTATTGTTTATCACATTCTCCGCCTACTCTTGTTGCCGCTATAAAGCAACAAATACTAAAAATAATATTTAATTATAACACGTTTGTTGTATGGGAATACAACAAACGTGTTTTTTGGCGGGTTTTGCTCTATATTAAACAACGGCAACAGGTAGATGCTTGAAATGGGGGTCCCATACAAACATGTTTTTTTACGGTTTTAAAACTTTGATGATAATATTGTGTCTAATTTTGTATAGGTTCAGACGGAAACCTTTGTGCGCGAGTCCGACTCGCACTTGGCCGGTTATTTATTAATGACTATGCTCTGTAAACGAATTGTAACAAACGGCACATGACTGAATGAAGCATGGAGATCTCTATTTTTACTACGCGGAATAACAAAAAAATCGAGTTACGCTGCTTCTTACTTTAACTAGACAAAAATAAAAAAATCTGTCAAAGTTTAAAAATGGTCTTTTTGTGATTAGGTTTTTTATCCAAAATTAAACTGGTGTAACGGAGCCTCAGTAATTCTAAATTCTAATCCATAAATCAAACCTACCGACACCAAATATTATGCAAAGTAGGTATTAAACGTAGCAAGTTTATTTTACAGAATATGGCGGAATTTGAGCAAGCCATGAAACTTCATATATTATCCAGCTTTAGCGAGAACTGAAATTAGTACTAATACGGAGACTCTGAAAACTCATTAAGATAGGTAATAAACTGTCTACTGTCAAACTACTATCAGATACTGCCGAAACAGGCATCTAACTATTATAATTAAGTAACTGTAGCCGAAAAGCCTGATACGAAGTTACTTAGGTATTTATATGCGCGGAAACTTATTTTCAAAAGTTTGGCGTCGCAGAGTAGATATAGCCTTGTTTAACGCTACTTAGGCCATATACCACCATTATCTATGCGCGACTAAACATTTGAGATTAAGATCTGGTAAAAGTTATCTTCCTATAGTCCGTGCCATTTAAACTTGCACAAAAGGTTATTGACCTTAGCTGTACCAAAAAATGCCCAAACTTTACGACACGTGTCGCTCATCGTATAAAATAGCGATAATCCCGACCTATCGCTGATTTCATAATACCACGGCCTGTCCGAGAACGAGACAACTCTGAAACATCAAAATTTAAGTAAAATTTTCGCAATTTTCTAAATAAAACACAGATTTAGTTATTAAAATAAATTTTCTTTTAATTTAAGTATTGAAAGCCTTTATGCAGTTACTTGGTTTTAATTTAAAAACTCGGTTAATTGACATTACTTTTACTACCAATATAAACACAATAATTAGAAATTTCATTTTTTACATAAAGAATTAACAGTAGTTGACCATTCATAGATATTTATCATTATATAATTTTGACTCCGAAAATGATAAATTCTGACTTATTGCACTTAACCGTTAGTGGTTTGAAAGGTCAGGGGTGCTATACCTGTACGCTTTTTTGTAATGGCTCACCCGGTGCGGCATAATTCGATTTTTTTAATTTACGAATTTCGGAAGTGTTCACGTGTTATTATCTGTCGTTATTTTTTGATAAGTTTCTGTTATTGTTCTTTGTTACGTTTGTGTTTGTTTTATTTTGTTGCTGTTTTCTCCATTCTTTACTTATAAGTGAAGATGGAACCTGAGAAGAATAAAAAGAGGCGTAAAAGAATCCTCGAACCGCAAGCAGCTTAGTTTGTATAATTTACCTTTACAATATGTTTTGCTATCATCGTAGGTAATTCCATTTGAACACAATTTTGAAAGATGTTTTTAAGTATGAAGTGATTGTTAGAGCTTTTACACACGAACAGCAGTTTGCTGTCGACGTATGTAACTGCAGCCGACGTTAGAAGTCGGCGGCTAGTTGTCGACATGCCGTCGACGTGCTGTCGACGCATTGGCGGCTGCCGCCGGCTGGTGTTGACAGATAGCCGCGTCTGTCATTTGACCGTCGAATGCATTTAGTCCAGGAGCTAGGACGTGCACAAAATGAGCCTAATAGAAGAAATTACGAAAAGCGAGCCGTTGCTCCGCTGAAATACTTCTTCGCATGATAGTATCTCGGCGAGATAGTGAGTTTTTTAAAATGGTCGTCAGCTCATCAAAGACGTCTTAGACGATTTACACAGCTAACTATGCATTGTCATTCAAGCTAAAACTGTATACAAAATTTCAGCTCATCGGTTTAAGATATCTGCTTTAAAATTCAGCTGCAATAAGTATTTGTGACATAACTTAAAACCCGACTGGGTACAACACCTTGTCTTGGGTGTTGAAGAATAGGAGGAATGCGCCCCGTAAGGCATAAGTTAGCTTCAAGCTAATTACTGTAACTTCAAGCTAAGCCTTACGCAGCGTAAACACAATTCCAGTTTGACTTGAAGTTATCCTTCTCCTAGACAGGCAAACCAATGCTGTTGACGCATATCTCACCAAAATGTAACTCGTCAAATCCTATCGAAAACTAAACCTATCGATGCTTCAGACTCAAAACATTCAACCTCAATAATTATAATCGACGACTCCAAGAAAACCCCTTTTCTTCCCAGTCGTATACCTTATGACTGAGGGTCGTAATCATTATGTGGAATGAAACACACACGACTTTCTTGGCAATATTTATTGGAATGGTTTGCCATTGCCTTCTCCATCTCACACACTAGCCACTACTGTGCAGGTTTTTCCTCGCGGTGTTTTCCTTCACCGTTTTCACCGCATGGGTTTTAACACGCCTTTTTTTTTCACGCAAAGAAAACCCAATACACCAAATTTCTAAACGGATTGGAGCAACGGATTTAAACTCGCATGCTTATTCTCTGCAAGTCCTTTCGTTTGCTTCCCATATTGCAGGAAAGATAAATAAAACTTAGTCCGCCATCTTTAGGAGTCCGCCATATTGGATTTGGAATGACATCACCCTATTTATTGAGTTATTCTCAGCAAGCCTTTTCAATTGATACCTACATTGTACAAAAGCAAAAAAAAACTTAGTCCGCCATCTTTAGAAGTCCACCATATTGGATTTGGAATTACGTCACCTTATTTATCGAGTTACTCTTAGCAAGCCCTTTCATTTGATACCGATATTGTAGGCCCTTTTAAGCCCTTTCATTTGATACCGACATTTAGAAGTCGACCATATTGTTTTCTAGTAACGTCACTTTATTTTTTAAGTTACTCTCAGCAAGCCCTTTCATTTCATATTCATACCCATATTGTAGAAATGCATTGAAAATAACGAGCCCGCCATCTTGGATGCTCCACCATGTTGAATTAAGAATCACGTCACACATCTTACCATGCATTGTCATCCAAACTAAACGTGTATGCAAAATTTCAGTTTAATCGGTTAAAGATATCTGCTAAAAAAATTATTTTTTGAATAAAACCTACCAACTGCTCCGGCGATAATAACGCTGGGTATAGAAAAATTCGTTTTTTTTATTAATAATGAATGATGCAACTATTTTTATTTCATTATTCATGTCCAGTTACATAAAATGTCGGTTGTCCCTCAGCATATTGCTTGTTTTGTAATGCAGTAGCCAAATGTTTGTAATACATGTCAATATTTCGGGTCAAGGTCGTCTCGTACCAATAAACGTTTGTTTACACAGACTTCTATCGCTACGCCTTGTGCTTTGGTTCGCCGCGATCCCGTATCGGTGTGCAGTGGTACAGGGGTGTCAATGACCTTTTGTGCAAGTTTAAATGGCACGGACTATATAGTAGTACTCAAATATAGATTGGTTTTACGTACAAAGAAGTATCACAGAGCAGAATGTTCACGAAATCACACTTCAAGAACACAGTCGATAAATTTTTGTGAGTGAATTTTAATTTAATTAACACTTCAAGTTTTTTTTCTTGTCGACATCTAAAAATGTTGGACAAAACTCGATAAGGGAATTGTCAAGAGAATATTAACCGTCCATTTATTGTAAAAGTTACTATATTTTCATTGTCACTTCTGTTGCCCATATCTCAGGAGATATTAGACTATATGCGTTGTTAATGTATTTTTAAAAACTTTTACTTGTGTTTAATCCGTGGTTTTGTGGTTCAGAAGTAAAATGTCGTTCCCGTTTGGGACACATGTAAAATGGTTAAGAGAGCACGTTACTCGTAAGTCGGTCTACTTGATGTCAGATGCCTAAGATAATTTGATAAACCAGGGTTGGCTAAACTTTAGTAACTGTTTAATGTAGAATCTTCACTACTTAAATACAAGCATTTACATTGGGTTGAAATATGTTCTCCTTGTTATAAAAATTAGCTGCACTTGAAAAAATTAACCACCTGAATTGTGAATGGAACCCGTGTAACGACACCTAGATCGATATCTCTAGATCGGATATTAATGTTTTAGATCGATGTGTAAGATCTTGAGCTAAACTCACATGTGCATTTTGAAGTAACATGTGCCTAATTCAATGCTAGAAACAAACTGATAAAAATGAATTGAGCTATTGGCATTAACAGTACTCCGCTATTTCTGGTTTTTAAAAATCGAAACCAATAAAACACATTAGAAAGATTTACAGTGTTGTCATTTCATCTAATCCATAATAAGTGTCAAAACTTACTTACACTTTTGTATTGACTAAAAGGTTAGTTAGTCTGGGTATATTGATTTTTGAAGTGATAGTTGGAAGGATTAGCTTTTGGCTGAGTTTCGACATTGTTAGAAGCTTTCGGAGCGGAATGAAATGTTGCTTTAAACTAGTATATTTATACTAGTAACGCTTTTGATAAACTGCTGTTAGATGGATAAATATTTTTTTTTGCAACCAGAAAAACACTTTACTACATACAGGCGGTCTTATCGCTGGGAGCGCTCTCTTCCAAACAACCTTTGGGTAAAGGAGAACACTAGTGTCTAAATGATAATTATCTGTATAAAGGTTGATTTACTTAATCTAAAATATAAATACGACTAGGACTACTTTTGAAGTTCATCAAGTCACAAGGACTTGATGAACTTCAAAAAAGAGTTTTGTATTCGTGCTTTTTGGTTTTTATTTTTAAATCAAGGTTGTTGTTAATGCTTTTGAAATGTGTTCTGTTAATTATGACCCTCGCTTACGTACCGGATGTTTCCTTAAAAGTTACAACCAAAAATTGGGAACGTTAATGAAAGCCGTTTTGTTAACATTGCTTGGCATTCTCGAATTAGACTACGAGGACGTGATTTATTCTGGGGAGCATACGCCAAGGATGCCAAATACAGATTAGGCTCTATCTAATTAAGTTGAAAGTTATTTAGGTCTCAAATCAGATCATCGACGAAGAAAAGTTTGGCGGAATTACAACCCGATTCCGGAATCTTGAAACTTATATGTTGTCTCTTTACGAAATTAAATCAAATTTCACTTACAAAAATTAATCGACTGTGTCACCCGGCCGGACTCGAACACACGTCCCTTCGCTAAAATATTTCCATTGGATACATGCGGGTACATTCCCCAAGTATTGATGAAATTGAACGCCGGCTCACTGGCGTAGCAAGCACTTGCAAAAATTCGTCGACTGACTAACGTCCTCCGTAGCTTAGTTGGTAAGAGCACTCGCCCGGATAGCGAAGGGACGTGGGTTCGAGTCCCACCGGGTGACACAGTCGATTAATTTTTCTAAGTGAAATTTGATTTAATTTCGTAAAAACTTGCAAAATAATTGCTTAAGTTATAAAAATATTATATGTTGTCTCTTTTTTTTTCCTACGAAAGATTTTTCTTCAATCATGCCCAATTTGCCATCTATAAGTGGGCCACGTGGAAGTGCACTGTATATAAGGCACACACTCCACACTTTATCTCCTGCGTACTAGGTTAATCAGACGACCGTCTTGGTGTTCGCGCTCCAGATTACAAAACCAGAGGTTGCGGGTTCGAATCCCGCAAGGGGCAAATGTTTGTGTGATTAGCACGAGCATTTAAACGTACATAAGTATGTCTATCTGTTATCCTAGTCGCTATAGCACAAGCTCACGCTTAAGTATCTCTGGTGAAATCGGCTGAACGAAACCGTTCCCGAAATTCAGGAGGAGTATATTATTACTATGTTTTGACGGGGTTTGATTGTATCAAAGTTTCAATAATTCAATATATTATTATGTATTAGCCTATGGCCTCCTTTAAAGGACTTCGGCTGCATACAGCCTTACGCCGTACGGTGCATCACAATGGTTACTATGGAGATGTACTGTTGTGGTCTCTTTTACACGCTGACGTCTGACACCGCACTACATTCAAACGACTATCGTTTATTATCGCTGACGTCGGACGCCACTTATATCTTAAAATGGAAGACCATAGCCACTTATCCCTGTGTAGCCAGCCCTAGCCTAAGCTGAACTTTCCACGAAGTAATTCACCTTCAAATGTACATTGATTTACAACGACATGGTTCAACAGGAGCAACCCCTACGATCGCTCCAAAGTTCAACCATTGACATTTACCTCGATGACACTATTACGGCAGTCATTGGAATCTTTGTTATTCATGCTTGTGTCTATAGCACCTACTCAAAATTGAAGCTGAGCCCTAACCTAAAAAAAATTATAAAATTTTACAATATGGTAAAGTTGTTTGTTACAAGTTCGTGGTTTTTTATTGTTTGTTTATACATAGTATTTTTGATAAATGAATGGTGAAGTAAAACTTTTTTGTCCTTAAACTTTGTAATTAGGCATAAGTATATCGATAAAATTTATGGAAATTAAGACAGTGATTTTCGATTTATATCTGGCACACGCAGTAAGAAATATATTTTTAATTTTCGTGAAATATCTCTTTTATAAATAGGATTTCTTAGAAATTATTAACAACGGTAATGACAAAGTCATAACACGGATAACATCCTGGATTTGATTAGCCCTCAGTGTTATGTGAAATAATGTTAGTTAAGATATCCTCTTTGTGTTGATGGAGTATATGTATTTTCTAGGAATTCTAATTCGATATTGATGAAAATAGAAAGCTACAGTAATTAATCCAATGAAAGCTGGATTTACTTAGATAGAAAACAATTGTTACGAGGGTCAAACTGAAAGTTCTTAGAAAATCAAAAACTGATTACATTAGCCAGTTATTAGTTTTATTATATCTTTTCAAAATATTGTCCATTGACGTCAATACACCGCTGCATGCGATGGAACCACTGGGAAAAGCACTTTGCCCACTCGTCCTTAGGGGTCTCTTCAATGGCATCGCGATACGCAGCCACCGCTTCTTCAGCATTCATAAACCGCTTTCATTTAAGTTTTTCTTTAATTTTTGGAAATAAATAAAAATCACAAGGCGCGAGGTCGGGGCTATACGGCGGGTGACCCAGTAATTCAACGTTTGATGTCGCCAAATAGTCGATCGTTCGCTTGGCGGTGTGCGACGAGGCGTTGTCGTGGTGAAGGAGGATCCTACTGCGAGGTCGTTTCTCTCGAACTTTTTCCAAGACAAGTGGCAAACAATTGGTAGTGTACCATTCTGCAGAAACTGTTTTTTGATCCTCTAACACAATTGTTGCGAAATGACCTATCCTTCCAAAGAACGAGGCCACCATTTTTTTTCCCGCACTTCGATCTCTCTTCACTTTAGTTGGCAACTCCTCGAAAGGAAACACCCACTGAGCAGATTGTCTTTTGGTTTCAGGATCATAACAGTAAATCCAGCTTTCGTCACCTGTTAGTATGTCGAACACAGCATTTGAGTCACCTCCGTTAAATCTTTCAATCATTTTACGGCACCAATCCACACGATGGAGTTTTGAGCCTTAGTCAAATTATGAGGTATCCACCGGGCGCAAAGCTTCCTGACCGCTAAATGTTCGTGGAGGATTTTGTGCACTTGACTCATACCGATGCCTAAGCTTGTCCGAATCTGCTGATAGGTCACTCTTTTGTCAGTCTCTATCATACGCCGCACAACACAGATGTTATTTTCAGTCGTCGCCGTAGAAGGCCGTCCCTCACGTACATCATCAGTGAGATTAGTGCGACCACGTTTAAACTCATTAAACCAGTTGTAAACAGTCGCACGAGATGGGGCTTCATCGTGAAAGGCCAATCGTAGTCTATCATAACTTTCTTGTTGACTTAAATGACATCAAAAGTCATAAAAAATCATTGCACGAAAATTTTCTCGTGTTAAATTCATTTTGACGTGACACAGACAATTTTCAATTTGCCGCCAAGTCGTAAAACAAATGACAAATGAATGAAATATATACTCAGTAATATTGGCAAAGAGTTCTATTTTCAAATTTTAGAATATTTTTTTTATTATATTGTTTATAAGTGGCCAGTTCTAAGAACTTTCAGTTTGACCCTCGTATATAGTGAAATGTATTCAGTAGAAACATAATTAATTATAATTATAATGCAGATTGATATTAACTCAACAATGGAGCCAATAAAATAATTCAAATGGTGGTACTTTTATTAAAATGACAAAATAAACGGACAAAAACATCACCCTCCTTCTGACTCAGACGGGGAAATAACCTGTACCTGATCTCAGTGGCCGTGTGGCTCGCACACCGGTTTTAAAGGTGTTGCCATTCTCAGGTCCCGGGTTCGATTCCCGGTCGGGTCAATTAGAGAATCCATGGTTTCTGTATTGTCTCGGGTCTGGGTGTTGTGGCACCATTGTTTGTGATTTTCATAGCACAAGTGCTTTAGCTACTTATCTTGGGATCAGTTAGAGCAATGCATGTGATGTTGTGCAATATTTTTTTATTTATTTTTAATAAACAAACTTGTAGCAAACTTAACTTACCTTTATTAGATTATAGATACAGGTTTTTTGAGAATACACCCATTTTATTGAACTCACAAATACTTAAACTAAAGAGAAATAAGTATTAGAGGCAGATATTCCTTAAATCCAACCTTATTATCTTGTGCTCGCGTCAGGATTGCCCTTGATTGATCGCTCCCTATTAATACAGTTCACAAGCAACCGAGTTCCTCAAAGGGATGGAAGGGGTATAAAAACTGTTAATAAAGGAAATCGAGGTCGAGTAAGACGAGACGCTAGTTTGTAAGCAATCTGATTTTGAACGCATGGTTCGAGTCGGAGCGGATACATTTATACTATTACTAAATGTATCCGCTCCGAAAAAAAATGTTACTTAGGCTCTGCATCATGTAACTTAAACCATGACGAATACAAAACCTGCCTATTCTTAGTAAAAATAATGGCGAAGGTACGTTATGGTTAAAAGAGATGTGTTATTGAGCCGCTATTTTTAATACTTTCGGCGCTACGTCATGTTTTGCGATTTTCAATTCTGCTATATTATGTAATTTTTGAAGTTTTAACAGTATAATCTTGTATAATATAATTTTTATTTATTTCATTTAGAAGTAACGTGTTAACGCAGCGGGATTCAGGATTTATTTCATCATACTATTGTATAAAATGACAATAAGTAGGTATATGTGGCGTCCCCGGCCCCGGCTAGGTACGGGTGTAATTAAAAAATATATCATCATCCTATGTCACTTAGCAGTAATGTAGCTTTCTACTGCTAATAAAATTTTTGAATACAATCCTGTAGTTTTTTGAGTTTATTCGTTACAAACATACAAATCTATAATGTGATAGACAGGTTAGATCATGTGTGATAAACAGGTAGAATCGATGAATTCTCCAATTTGTGAAGTTTCTTAGTTTTACGGTTTAAACATTTGACCTTTCCTAAAAAAAAAACACTAAATCGATAAATATTTGAAAAAAAAATACCAAATTAAAAATTTATGAACAATAAACGCTTAAAATCGCCGGTAGCGTGGCGGGCGGGTGCTGAAGCTAGCGTGTGAAAGGCGGGCGGTTTATCCGCCCAGACAGCGTGGAATCGAGGCGCGGCGGGTAGCATTCGCACTACGAGTAGACGGCCGTTCGTGATCGCTGACATTTATCTTGCGGCTAGCTAATTAGCCAGGCTGCGGTCGCACAATGTGGTGGACCCGAGAATCGACGGACATAAGCACTGCGGTCAAAATAATAATTAGCTTCTAAACGCTTTTTATGAAGCCGTTTGAAACATCACCGCGGTTATTGTTGTAGAAATGCCTTGTGTTTTGGGTCAGGTAAGGATGTAATGATAATTTCTGATATTCAAACTTACATGCGAATATTTTACAACCAACGGTATATTTTACCAGTTTTATTCGACGGATATAGGTCGCCTGATACCTACGCAATAATTTATTTCGTAATAATTATATCGTGGTCAGGTAAATGATTGCAACAATTGCGTCAGTAGTTTTAGAATTACGATTACCTCTTCGATTAGATCTTTAAGCGTCATTTAGGCGTTAATATTGCTAAAAGGGTTTTAAAAAACGAATAAAATATAACCAAGTCCGTTTGTGACACAGTAGGGCGTCAAATTCAATGAATGAAAACAACGGGTTTTTGTCCGGGCGTGTGTTAATAAGGCCCACTGGGCGGATGTACCGCTCGTAAATACTAGCCCGTTTCGTTTTTCCCCTTCCTGCGTGGTGTTGCCATTACTTCGCCGTTACATGTCTTATTTAAACTATGTGTTCACTTAATTTGATGTTATATTTGCGTTGCAGTAACTCTGAATTTTTATTTTTTACATTTACGGTGTATACCTACAGACGGCGTGTTTAACTTATAGATCGGAAAAGGTGCTCAATTTTAAATGTGGGAATCCTTTCGTATTCTGAAAATAAAAAAACGTGTCTAGTATTATTTTAGGAGATACTTAATGTGTTCATAATCATAAATATATTTTTTAATAATGGAGTAAAATAAAATACTGGGTATAACTTTTAAATGTATTGCCTTCAGAGGGTGATTCTGCTGCTGTAGTACAAAAACTTATATCAATGAACCAACAATGAAAAGAACAAATTTTTACATATTTAATTGAACCATTACTAAAAGTTGTTGCTTTTGGTAGCCGCAAACACAAAATAAGCGAATAATACACCTAATTCTAGACCACTAATCAGCTGTTACAGACTTTATGCGAAAAACATTGTATTCATTTTTGAGATATAGTTGGCTCCATTGTAAAAATTGGTCTAGTAGAGTAGTATAATTATTCCGTGTAAAAAAGGACGCAGTTAATTGAATTAGTTTATAATTCAAAATTATAAACATCTTTATATTCGGTAAAGTACTGGTTTTGAACAAAAAATTGTATAAAAACTAAAATAAGTACCTAGGACGTTTCCAATAACGTGTGTCATTCAATAATATTTGCTTTATAATTTTTCTGTAAAGGTTCGCAAGGTACTTCAAACAAATAGTATCTATTAAAGTATCTATTTATAAAAATAAACTATTTAAGGACAACCAATTGCGTTCTGCAAAAGTGTAACGAGAATGTTAAACGATTACTTTAAAAATAAGTCTGTACCGTAAAAATATTTAATAAATATTTTTCTGAATAAAGTCAAAACTTATTACTTTTTATAGGAGCCATCCTAGAGAATAAAACTGCGTCTGTATTATATTTTCCTTAAATAAATTTCCTATTTAAGGAAATTTCCTATGTTATTATTACTCACACTTAGTTCAAAGCAGGTACCGAAGAATTAGGTTCGTCTTAAGTGGACTAAATTACCTATTACTTATTTTCCTGCTATCGAAATAGAATGCCCGTGTTTAATGTCTAAGCCTGGAGTTAACCAATAAATTTTATTTTAATCAGCCAGTTTAGCATTATTTGACATATTTTGTATGGGAATTCTGTGAAATTAACCGTCAATCGATATTTACCGGCTTTAAAAAAAAATATGAACTCAGGGTCTAGAGCTCGATCGTTTTGCTATACGTCCTTCTATTTTGTGTATAACTATAATAAGTTTGCTTTTACCCTACTTTACTTAATCCTATCCTTAGCAAGTATATTCCAGATTACCAAATAACTTACACTACCTAATATGCAATATGTTACAGAAATCTCTTGTAGACGCGGGAACGGCGCTGTTCCAATTCACTAAAAGCAAAGTGCAGTTAGTTGAATTGAGGAATTACCTCCTTGCAGTTGTGAGGAAGCGAGCGATGGTATCGCGTCCCTCTAAGTGATAGGGCCCACTTTACGTTCTGAGCGAGCCGTGGCTCACGTAACTGCCGCTCTAGCTGTACAACGGCGCTGAAATTTTGTTATGACTCTAAATTATGAGCCACTGCCGAGTATTGAAAATGAAAATAATTTATTTCGCTTCATGTAAGTAATAAACAAAATACATACTGGTTGGGACCATCCTTTTAGGCAACCAATTCATAACATATTTTACCTTTTGCTAGTTTCTAATTTCAACAGTATTAAGGTTCAAGGTTCCAATACATTTTAATGTTATGGATACATTATGATTATTAAAATAATATTCAAAACGATTGTGTAGCCAGTTTCTCGTTACATTAATTAGGAAATAATTATGATCAGGCCTACCGCTTAACTTGAAAGCTATTGGCAATTCCAAAGCAAAGACATATGACTAGAAGGGAAAAGAAAATTCATTTTATTGGCATTCTAATTTAAAATACACGAATAAGTAGTTATTTGATTAATAAAATGGCTAGACAATTTCTCATTACTTTGAAAGCTAATATTGCTTTTCTGAAAGCTATAACTATTACAGTTGAAAAGCAACAGAGTCAGGCGGTATTGCTGACCAGAGCTCACTAATGCCAATCACGTATCGGTATTTAGGTATGTATTATGATTAGCAAGATAATTGTCTCTTCTTTCTTATCACTGAATAGGTTTGTTATTAAAAGGATGTAGATCAGGGTACACCCTAATAATTTCTTGAAGATAATTAATCCCTGTGTATTGATATTCGTTTGCTCGATAAAGTAGGTCTTAGAACAAAGGGTTAAGATTATTTTAGGGCATGGTAATATGGATGGAATAGAAACGAATTTTTGTGAAACAGTTATAGTTAAAGTTCTATGAATACAAAGAAGTGCTTAGAAAGACGTTTGTACCCTAGGATATAGTACGATAGTATTACCTACATTTTCTACCCTACACAATTATTACTTAATTATATAGAATATTACTTAAGTAGTAACACCAAATACTTAACATGACAATATTCGTTCATGATTTTGCAAACAAGAAAATTATGTGACAGTCTCATTACATTAAAATTTGTTGTTATACTTCCCCGTTTCCGTCATTTGTTTTTATATGACAAATAAACGTATATTTGTCATGAAAAAATATGGCATTCGTTTTTAAATAAAATGAGTGCTCTACGCAGTCAGCATAACATGTAACATTATGTTATAATACGATTTGCTTTTGTTTAATAGATTCTCAATGAAATTACAAAAAATAGAATTTGAACGTGTTTTTTTAATCATATAATTACTCACACATTACCATGGGAGCTATCGCAGCTTGTGAACGGTCAGCATCACAGGATAGGTTTGGTTAGGTAATAATAGTTAAATGGAACAATAAGATAAACAAACAGATTCCAATTTAGGCCGTAATCTAGATCTTGCTGCGTTTAATTTAAACGGTCAACAGAATAATACGTATATATATCTATCACATCTAAATCCTAAGGATTAGATTAAGTTACGGCCAAGTTTCGAAGGCATGGTTTTGCCTTTAACAAATTGGGATAGATTACAAGTTAATTGTACTTGTACAAGTATTTGTAGTCGGGTACCAGTTAAATAATAATGTTTCAATCGTGAAATTTTTGCGTCATTTACTGCAAGCTTTTATAAAGGTACGACTTAAAGCAATACGCTCGTAAAAAGTCCTAAAATTTTACAATAATATAATATTTATTTTATTTAGTTTCAGTGGTCATGTCTATATGCAATGATTAATACAAGGTTTATTAATTACTTCATAAACTTTATAAATGACCTGAAGTCCCTGTTTTCATTATTAAACTTGTATATGAATAGCAAGAATTTATCAGCTCGATTTAGAGCAGCAAAATCAGATTACGATTGTATTTCCTGATTATATTAATATGAATAAAAATATTAAAACTTAGGACTGATTTGGGAAAACCAAGAAAGCACAAGTGGGTCCTGTAATGTTTTAAGTACCATAGTATATGTAGCCAAATCATTAAACAGAAACAAGGCGTAGTAACGACCTCTTGGTGTAGTGGTTCACGCTCCGGACTACAAAACCAGAGGTTTCGGGTTCGGATTCCGCAAGGGGCATATGTTTGTGTGATTGCATGAGCACGAGCATTTGTACCTAAGTCATGAATGTATATTAACGTATATAAGTATGTATGTATATCCGTTATCCTAGTCGCCATAGCACAAGCTCACGCTAAGTTTTAGGCTAGGCAATTAATGTGTTCGTTGAAGCAATTTATTTATTATTATTTATTTAGTAACGTCATTAGAGACTTATACTGGATTACTTTTTTTACCGTCAGGAAAATAATTGTGTGAGATAGGTAAATGATATAGGTGACGATGGCGTCATCGGTTAAAAAAAAAGAATTTATTTTTTGTAAATTACTACGCACCTAACCATCTAATTCTAAGTTAATTTTGACTATTATAACATTTAAAAAAGCATATTGGAAAAATGATATTAAAAATACGAAACTGACCAAAACTCAAACTTATACCCTACTCCGAACGCGCTAAACATCAATGAATCCGCCCGAATTTGTGACTGAAATTCGGGCGGCTTCATTCATTCTTCCCTTTTTTTTAAAAACTGATGACGCCATCGTCACCTATATAATTTACCTATCTCACACAATTATTTTCCTGACGGTAAAAAAAGTCATCCAGTATAGTGACTGGACAATAGTCCTTATAAAACAAAAATCATCACTATTTTAGGATGGGTTTTATCAGCTGATCAAAGATAATTCTTTTAACAGAAATTACACCAATTATTATATTGTTAAGATCTGGTTGCAAATAATTTTTCATTTTTCACTATCTTTAAAGTAACTATAAAGTTACTTTAAAGCAAGTGAAAAATGAAACAATCTTCCACAACATTTCATTGGTCGTAATTTTATTGATCAAGTGAAAACATCCAGGAAGAAGACAAAGGATAGTAATATAAAAATATATTTCTTTAAATCGCGATCGCATTTAAAGGTGTTCTCTTTGTTTCCTAACATTTTATACTCGAATACGTATCGAACTTTATTGTTGCAGCAATTTAGTTCGTTTATCCATCTGGTTGTTTATAGATAGAGCTTACTGGGAGAACTTCAAGGGAGCTTGAGGTGGGATCAACACTGCTGTACTAACTGCCTTGACTCTAATATCTGAATCATTTCTTTAGGTGTACCATAGGTATCGCATTGATAGGTAACAATAACATACATACATAGGTAATAATAAGTGTTTTTTGAACGTAAAATAATACGTGATATATTGTACATTTCAAGTGAACCCTAGTTCTCAGAAAAAGTTTGACATTATGTTTTTTTGTTCTTTCATTAATTAGGTATTACCTACTTGTAACTTCACTGTTTTCAGTATATTTAATTACACCATCCCGGCTACTGAAAAAAACATGAAAAGATATTTTATCGAAAGAAATATTCTTTAAGAGGATTTGCGCAATTAAAACGAAGAAGCCCGATAAATAAAAATTGCGTATTTCTGGCTTTTGAATTCCTAAACTGATTTAAACCTACCTACGAGATTGGGACCCACCGTTTAATTTGAGTAATTGTACACTCATATGGTAATTAATAGGCGCTTAATTTTGCAAATGCCTTGGAAACAGTAATTATAATTTTCGGTTCTGTAAAATTATAATATAGTAGATGTTTTACACAGTGGTTTACATAAAATTAATTGTTTACTTAATAGTAAGCAACTACTGTCTAATGGTTAATGAACACTTTGTTTCTAATTTCAAAGGAGAATACTGAACTTTAACTTTACGGGTTCGATCCCCGGTCGGGTCAATATAGAAATTCACATTTTCTATATTGTCACGGGTCTGGGTGTTGTGATACCACCTTTGTTTCAGATTTCCATAACATAAGTGCTTAAATGCTACTTACTTTGGGATCTGTGCAATGTATGTGATATTGTCTAATATTTATTTATTTTATTTATATTTATTTATTTAAGACTAGCTGTTGCCCGCGACTTCGTACACGTGGACTCGATGATACAAAATATTGTATACCCCCGCCGCCATCCAGCTATCATGATCTTTTAGTCTACCATGTCGTAAGGAGAAGAGAGAAATGAAAAATCAAGGTCAATAGGCACTCTTTTTAGATAGGTTACTATCACCTCGCCATCCACCTCTGGTAAGCAAATTTTGCATGGCAGTGACACCAGATCGTAACTTGGAGACAGTAGGATTACCTTAGGAGTTTGAAAATCAGTCCAAAGTAATTTAGCATACATATTACATATGCTATTCGGTCGGTGTTTGTGTACGTCAATAGAAAATGCTCATCACGCTGAAAAATGTTCTCTGAGGCGCTCTAATTATTTCTCTTATAGTTGAGCTGAGCTGCTAGGGTTCTATATCAGTTGCTCCAGACCTTCAATTTGTGTACGTCAATAGAAAGTGCTCATCACGCTAAACAATGTTCCCAAAGGTGCTCTATTCGTATTTCTTATAATTGAGTCAGCTCAATTAGCTAGCAGCTCAGGCTGCTAGGGTTCCATATCAGTTGCTTCAGACCTTCGATTTGTGTGCGTCAATAAAAAATGCTCATTACGCTAAATAACTTTTCTTAAGGCGCTGCTTCCATATCTCTCTTAGTTTAAGTGTACTGCTAAGGTTCTACGTCAGGTACTCCGATCTTCAAAATAAGTTATAGCCTAGTATTTGCTTAGACTCAATAGCTACACAATGAAAAAAGTTTTATTCAAATTCGTTCAGTAGTTCCGGAGATTAGAGTGTACAAACAGACAAACGGACAAACAGACAAACTAAAACTTATAGATTCCTATTCTGTTACTATTTTAACATCACCCTCAATTAGTTTTTGGTAAAAATACTCAATGTACAGACGCATTGCTTTACTGTTTTATTATATGTATAGAAAATAAATAGTGAATCAACATAGCCAACAAATAGATATGTTCAATGATCCAATTCGAAACATCAGACAAACATGCCGAATAAGTACAAGCTGTTTGTTTATTTATTTATTTAAAATTGGTACACAAACAGATTACTGTCAATTAAACAGTTACTAAATACAGACAGTAATATTGAACAAGACAGAAATCCAAAATTAGCGTACACAACATGCCTAGTATGTTATTATATAAAATAACGCTACACTATAATAATTCTTAACTTAACTAAGTATTTATAAATATTAGATAAATAACGTTTATAAGTAGAGTCGAGGACACATAATATGTTCATTTAAAAATATCAGTTAAGACTCGCTTATACGGGGGAAAACTGCCATTAAACAAATCAACGTCTCTACCACTGCGAACTACCACGTTGTATGAACGGCACATCCTAACTATAGGATTGAAAAAGGAAGTGTTGTTCTTATACACCTGTAATGCAAATATGTTTGGGTTCCGAGATCTAAACAAAGTGTTAAAATTGAGTGAATACAATAAGTCTGGGGCATCGATAGTTGAGTGAACTATTTTGTGAAGACAAAGTAGGTCATATCTGTTTCGACGAGAATGCAAAGAAATCAATTCAAATTTAGAAAGTCTTTCACTGTAGTCCTTTGGCAATCGACCCATGTTGTATCTGTAGAATATGTACTTTATACATCTCTTTTGCACCATCTCTGTAGCATTTATATGGAGATCGTAATACGGGGACCATACTGGACAGCAGTACTCCAGGACACTCCTGATCAAGCTAAAGAATAAGCACAATATACTACGTGGCTTCTTAAAATCTTTGGTGGTTCTGATTATAAAACCTAAAAGTTTGTTACTTTTTTTAATTATGTGTTCGTAATGACGATGAAATGTTAACTCCTGATCGAAGTATACACCCAAGTCTCTGACAATCTCACTTCTGCCCAGTTCTTTGTCCCGAATATAATATTGGTAAATAATTCTTTTTTTCTTTTTAGTGAAGGAGATAACACAGCTCTTGCTTACATTGAGGCTCATTTTGTTTGAAGCACACCAATCACACACAGTGTCAAGATCCCTCTGAAGTAATGTACCGTTTGTTATGTCCGTGACATCAGAGTATGTTTTTAAATCATCTGCATAAAGAAGAGAGGGACACGTTAATCGGTTAATCAGGTCATTTATAAAGATCACAAAAAGAAGTGGTCCTAAATGTGAACCTTGTGGGACTCCAGAAGATACCAATATAGGAGTGGATGAAAAACCCTTCACAGCTACTAGTTGAGTTCTGTTATTTAAGTAGGATACCACCCATCTCAACAGGCAGCCATGTATACCGTAGTATGACAGTTTATAACAAAGAAGTGAGTGGTCCACTTTATCGAAAGCCTTGCTTAAATCGAGATAAAGAGTAGCGGCTTGACCCCCTGAAGCAAACACATGGCAGATATAGTTTTTGAACTCCAAGAGGTTTAACTTTATTAGTACCTTATTAATAGTTATACCACTGTTCAACAATTCAATTAATATGAGACGGCTATTAGCCGATTGGAATTAACGACATAAAGGTGACATGACATATTGAAGACAAATATTTCTAATTATCCGTCTCATATTTATTCAAGTGTTTAACAATAGTATCCACACTAGTATTATATAACCGAAAGTGTGTCTCTCTGTCTGTTTTACCTCTTGATGCTTACACCGCTGAACCGATTCAGATCAAATACATAAAGATAGTTTGAGACCCGGAGCCTTCTCCGCGACAATTAGTAGCAGATAAAAATTTAAATGGAAACTCTTGGCACGGGAAAAGTCGCGGGGAAATACTAGTATTTTATAATTAATGGTCTGTTTAATGTGTCAAGTGGTGATTACAAATAAATAGTTTCTGTAAATTAGTTCTACTTATACATTAATATATTTTGTATCAAACGAGTAAGCTTGTATTAATTCAGGAAAAAACCAAAAGAAGCTGGTCAATGAAATCCAATATTATCTTGGACAAGAAAGAAAATACAAAAAGAATTCAGAGCTTCACATAAGAGATCTTTTTCAGCTCTACCTAAATAGACGAGCCACCTAATGCAGTCTAAATACATAAACATGTAAATCACAGCAGTAAAGGCAAAATTAGGAGTGAGCGATATCCTCACGACACAAGTGCAGCAATAAAAGATAATGCATATCGAACATCCACATGAAATATACCTGTTCGCGTGCTTGCATTTTTAAGGCGTTTACACACGATGTGAGTTTCGCACCTACTCGCAATTATTATTATATTTTAGGTGAAAAAATCTGTAGGGTGCAATTAAAGACAAAAGATTACTGTATCACTCAGACACAGCTCTTGAGTCAGGAAGTTGGTGTTGTAATGGTGTTAATACCTCTATGATTTGCATCCCTCTGTAATTAATGGCCATGTGTTGTAAGCTGTAATCTAAAAACATGGATAGTCTTTTGTATCACAATTCACAGTTTCGCCACAGAATAAAGTTGCGCTTGCGTCACAGAATAAAAACGCTACTACTGCGTGCGAAAGTTGAGCCGTGAGTTTCCAGCCTTAGTTCCCTATCCCCGTTCTATTTCAAACTTTATTGCTATTGACATAAGAACGAGAGATAGAGAGGTTAGGTGCCATACAAACGTTCCTTCAAGTTCAATCAGACGGACTGTGGCAGTAAACCGGACGTGATTGGCCTACGGATAAAACTACTCGAAATTGATAGAATGGAGCACGATAAGATTACGATGTCATAAGTCTAGTTTAAAGAGAATTTATTTTCGGCTCACCCGAGATGTTGGTTTGGACGAACTGTTCGATTTTGGATCAGGATGATCGTTTTGTTTGGACTGAGATATACAACAATAAGAATTATTTTTGGTTTTTTTAATATTTAATGCAGACAAAACCTTAGATAAGCGTCTAAACTTAAGATTACCGTGGCGACTTAGAATCTGAAAAAAATTGCCTCTACTTGGTAAACTGAAATAAAATGTTGATAACCTGTGTGCTTTAAAATGTTATTGAAAACGCTATACAAATACATATACCTACTTACTTAATTTTCTTTTTAGTTGCAACTGTCAGTGTTTTGCTTTTTGCAAAATAATCTCCAGTCTCAACATAAATAAAATTACAGTTTGATAAAGAATCACATTCATATGAGACAATGATCAACACACTTTCATATTATTCTCATATAATATTATCATAGTCCTAATTTCATAGCTGTCATCCCTAAATCGAAAAGAAGATTACCGCATTCTGCCTCATTCTCCAGCTAAATTTACATGACTGAATTTTCTAATTAAAACCTTTCCTTTGCTTTTACTGCTGCTATTTTTTCAATTAAAAAAAGGAATGTTGAGTGCAGTGATGCAGTGGGAGCCACGCGGCCAATAAACTAGGCATCAAGCCGGGTACGTGACGAAGGATGAGACGACCGTACGTGCTGGCTTCTTGCATGAAGCCGACCCGGGCAGCCGGGGAATAAGATCCAGGAAAGACTGACAAGCGCGAATCCTAGTTAGGAAGTTTTAGGGTTCTCTGCTGATTAAAATTTTATTAAAGCTTCGACTGAGCTTTCACTTCGCATACTCACAACCCGCGTCCGGTGTCACCGAGATTAAATGAAATTATTAAATTAGCTCGGTTACACCAAGTAACTTTAACCGCAACCAAATGTCATTTAATTATTTGTATAGCCTGTTATCAATATACGCATCAATAAAGGATTCTACGCCATACAACAACAAAGCTCAAATATGGCACCACTTTCAACTGAAACTTTAAATATCAGTTAGTTATCCATTACTGATCAAAAACAGATGATATTATATTATAACGTTGAAGTTTTAGCAACAGTGTATATAGGTGTAATAATATAAATAACCGCATATTAATTTAAAGTCCCCAAATGAATGTAGTCTGGGGGACCTTAAAAATGTTCCGTGTCTGTCAGTTTCAGTTTGAATTAAGCTTGAATCCTATTATGTGTATTTTATTTGAAGAACATAATTCCTGGTATCGGTAGGTAAACGTAAATAGATGGGTTTGACATGTTAATAATATCGCCGAACCAATTCTGGCATATTACCCCCTATAATTGAAAATGTTGAATACACAATTTCGATCTCTTATGGAAATCTGCCTATGTTATTTTAAAACAAAATCGTATGTACTATGATCTTCCTTCAAAGTTTCTTTCAAAAATACAAATAAATAAACAAATATTGGACAACATAACATACATTGCTCAGTTCAAGTAAGCAGCTTAAGCACTTGTGTTATGGAAATCTGAAACAACGGTGATTTACCACAACACCCAAACCCTAGACATTATAGAAAATGTGATTTTATATATTAACCCGACCGGGAATCGAACCCGGGACCTCAGAGATGACGACACCTTGAAAACCGGTGTGCAAGCCACTACGGAGTTTGTCAAAGGGTTTCTATATTTTTATTTCGGTTCGTAGAACCCAAGGCACGAAAAATTTACATTATCACATTCCACCTCCAAATGGCGATTCTCATTTATGCTGGATTCTAGCTCCATTTTTTCGTCTTTGGGTGCTAGTGGATAGACGGATCGTGATAGCGAATTTGAACATTTGTATTCTGGATGCAATGATGTAAATATGTTTGCATAATCCAGAAAACACTTCCAAACGCTTTCGCGTGCCAATGGAATTCAGAAACGTGGGATCTTGATGATGATTCGTATCTTTATTTATGGTTTAGTGGTTGAAACTACTATTACATAAGAAAAGTTATGTGAGTATTTTTACTCTTCTATAATATATTGTAAGAACTTATTAATTTAATGTTTTTGTTGTTGTTTAACCCTAAGCTGAGGTAGCAGACTTTTATTCAAGATAAAACAATGGTATCAGCAGAATTCGTCAAAAACGGCACAAAACCAAATAAGTATCTTGCGGCCCATACTTTTTTAAAGTTATACTGCAGCCGTAATCAAGTCAACCCATGAAAGTTTGATAGCGATGGTTCATAACTTCCGGCGACACCAGTGCCCAATAATCCTCTTGCGCCGGGCACGTATCTAGCAATTTCGATTAGTAGCTGAGTACTAATGTATCTCACAGTGTTTACGCTCGCCGGCCATTCCGAGTTATCCAATCACTCGCTTGGCAATAAAGTGAGCATCACGTAGTTACGTGTCCCCGTGACAAACTACCGGAGAGCCAGCGCACTTGCACTCAAACGGACGAATTTAGATTTATCACGACCCATGACTGTTTATTCTACTCTCACGTCTCGTGAGATTCATTAGTTGGGACCAGCGTGGCTTATTTGTGAGCGATTAAGTCGAAAATTTTGAAATTGGAAATAATCTGGCTAACGAAATCTGAACCCAGCAAAAGGCGGCAAGTTAAATAAAATGGTATCACCAACCAAGGAAAATAATTTTGATACTAGTTTTTATTTTAATTTACTTATCATAGAAAATATAGATACTCAAAAGTTACCCATGTTCGCTACGAATTTTCAAGAAACTTAATGTGCATAAAACTCCGATATATAATCTCAAAAAAAAAAGTTTGACACTTAGTGCTGCCATTCCAAAAATGTCTGTGTTTAGTTTTCACTAGCCAGACTCTAGTAACATGAAGGCGATCGGATTACACCTTGTTGTATTCCTAGCAATTGTGTCCGATTTTCCCTGAACGGAGGGTAGTTATTTCGTTTGAAAGAAAAGAAGTATGTTACTCTGAAAATACAGCAGTACTTAGAAAAAATATTAATCCTGTGTGTCATCTTATTAGGACTCTTGTGTTTTCGACAAAAGCCTTAAAGTTGGGAAGAAAACCCAGCGGAGAAAATGTGTCTTAAAATTTTTCAAAATCTTGCCACTTTAACCATGTTACATATGTGAAAGTCTAATCAAATACCGCTTTTCAAGTTAATAATTTTACTTCAAAAAGTATAAGTACCTAGTACTCGGCGTCTCAAATATTAAATATTTGGTCGGTATCCAGCCAGTTAGTCCCACCCGTACCGCCACTCGATTTGCGTAATGTGGCCAGATTCCTACGATCCCTCTTCGCTGACCTTTTTATTTGCTCGGCTGCGGAATCTTAAATTGTTGAAAAGCTGAACTAAGGAACTTTTAGAGAGCAACTTAAGAACTTTTTTAAGGCACAAACTAATTCTTTTTGGCCAGTGATTCCTGTCGCATCACAAAAGTGTGAGATACACACAATAACAGCTAAAGAAGGTACAACATTTTTATTAACAATCGTAAATTTACATTTATCATTGCACTTATTTTGTTTTCTTACCGTAAACAGAGTCAATTTAGCCAAATATCACTTGCTCTGAATTCGATATGAATTCAAATAGGTATTCCTTTCTAACTGTGGGTGTAAATCACGTCTATTCAAAACCGAAAATCAGTTTCAATTGTTAAACAAAATTGATTTCGCGCATTTAATATTGATATTGTGAATAAATGCTTTTGGTAACAGCTTTGAACGGTGCTGTAACGCGTCAGTCTAATCGCAGATTATCCGTCGTCTTGATTGATCCAATAAATCCAGCATTGAATTGCCTGGATCTAATTGTACCTTATTTGCATGTACCTAATATTCAGATCTCGGTTAATTGCACGAAAATCAATTGTATCCTATCAATAAGCGTCGTGGTGTTTGCCAGACTAATAGCTTAATAAAATATCTTTGTGCGACTGGTTCGCAGTTCGTCATGAAAAACTACACTAAATTCCATTTGAAGGCATATTACAAATTATCCAGTTCCAGGAATTATTGGTTTATCAAGGATTTAAAAAATAATAAATGTTATTTTAGATGTTATTTTTTACACGCACTGCGTGTGTTTCATAATGATTAAACAAATAATAATTATTGAAATGGAAATAACTCTGGTAATTCCAAAAAGTTGGCCTCATTACAACAGGTATCAATTTATTAGAGTAAAAACTTGGGCGTTAAATTAATGTTTTGATTTTGTCAACCACAGCTTTTGAACAAAGTTTTCGAATTTATTATATTAGGTAGGTACTTGTAAGGGTAAGTGCTACTTACTCAACTTTTTTCTGAAATATGTGTTTCGCTCAAGACGACCTAATTTCGCCGCTTTGATTACATCGTCGATAGATCTTTAGAAGCTCTAAAAACTTTTGGGACTGTTTGCCACAACTTTTTTGGAAGATGATGACTATTGAAGCCCACGAAATTGGCCACTTTCTATACATACTTTCATATAAATCTAACGTTATTAACCTAACTTCTTGTGTCCATCCGTTTTTTGGTAAGAACACAATTTTGGGAAGTAAGTTAGTACATATATACAAACCTTCGTTATTTTATAAAATCTGGAACTTTGTTAGCAACTATATGTTAGTTAATATAAGATATAGTTGGTATAGTTGCTATTGCATAAGAATGATGGATCAATTTGAAGATTGGGTTATTGTGGCTTTGACAGTTGGGTCAGAATGCTTATCTGGAAAAGGATCGAAACACATTTATTGCTAAATAAAAAATCTGTTTTTATAGTATTTAGTACTACTTCAGAGATAATGTTTCCAGACAAAATAGAAAATCAATTGTTATGAGACCGCCGGCAATCTTCCGATCATCAACAGGTTAAGTAGAATTACAATTTATTAAACATTTAGGGTGTCTGGCGAAGGGTTGCTTGTTAAGTGTCTAGCAATATATGATGTGATTTTTAATAAAATTCTGAAGGTAATATGAGATAAATCAGCTTTTATTATTTGATGAATTTAAGTTGGTATTTTACACACCTTTAGTACCGTTTAACTGCCAAAGCCACAATTGCCTAAACTTCATAATGGTCTATCCTTCTTACCTGTGTTGAGAGAATGCACTGACAAACTTGAAGCTCTTATAAAATAACAAGGGTCACCTTCGTTATCGTTCACCTTTATTCGGTGTAAAACACCTGAAAATGAAATAGCATTATAGAATGTAATTGTTTTTATAAGATCATCATTGTGTTACTTTGAACCCATTACTATGTGTTCGTGAGATCGAAACAATAATTAGTGAATACGTTCTACAAAGATCAAGGCTTTATAATTCAGTAGATACGGGCTCTATTTATCATGGCACCCTTCGAAAACTGCACGTAAACTCATTGTACCTATATGTATAGTATGAAATAACTCAGCATGTGAGTTGGCTTTTTATCGATCCTTAATAGATTCAATTTTTCAATGCAGGCACACGTTTCCTGTTTTCCTTAGATAAACAAATAGGTATTATTATAGGTATTATTTTTCTCTGATCCCTTAATAAGTTCCTAAAGCTTTTTTGGTGGTGTCACCACACCCAGACTCGAGATAATATTATAAAACATGCTTTTTTATATTGACCTGACCGAAGATCGAACCAGGGACCAAGGAGTTGGCGACACCATAAAAACCGGTATGCAAGCCATTCGATCACAGAGGTGGTCTGTATGATGAAATATGTTATACACTGCGGAAAGAAGTTACTGTTAAGGAATGATAAATACCCATCCAATATTCACGATTATCCCTCAAAAATTGCGTGTACCTGTAGTACCCTCAGGCTATATAACTGTTGCTAATGATACCATCTGGGTTCTAGTGTTGTCGAAAAAGAAGTCAAGTTCCATATACAGAGAACGCCTGTAGCTTTAGAAAATGAAACAGAATCTAATTCAATAGCTTGAGTGCCTAAAAACAGTGGACAAGCTCCGACGAAACCCGAAGTGAATGTAATGCGAATTGCACTGTAAAATGTAACGGTGTTATTACAAAAAAAATAGGCCGGGTTTAAAATAGGCCTAAATATTAGCCGACAACAGAGGCATGAATGACACATTCGTGACATAACCTGATAGAGAAGCGCTTTTCTAATTGGCTAGCTAATGGCTTAGTCCTGTCTTAAACCCGGTACTAAGTTTTTAGAATAACGGGGTAAGTGTCAGTTAAATCTGTTTATAGTTTTTTAACGCCAAGGCCCAGAGAGACTTGGTAAGGTTGTTAGTTCGAACAATTGTCTATGCACTTGAAAGCCCAAAGCTTGTATTTGACACGGACACTGGACTCTATTCCAATGTGCCCTTTCTAAGATTTAAGTTCAGTCTCTCTCTTTCTATGATAAAAAAACAAAATGAGACAGACTACAATAATTTAAAAACTTAAAATTAAGAGATGCAATTTATAACAAGTTTTTGCGTGTTTTCATCTTACTTTGGGCGTCATCGAATTACATCCCTACTAAATTGTCTATGGACTCTCTAATTCCCTTAGCAACTGACAGGTGTTTAGTCTGATGTTAAAAATTATACAGTGTGGGGCTCAAATTTGAACCACTCGTATGACATCCTGTTGGCAAATGCGACTTATTTTTCACTCGTCTAGCAAGTTTCATGATGCTGATATTCCGTATATTAGAATTGTTTGCTTTCGGTGCTGCCTAGGTATTACGTATTGTTAAATGGATCTCTATTGGCAAAAAATTAAAAAAAAATCGGTAATCACCGCAAGTTAAAAAACTAAAGGATTTTTTGCCTTTTAGGATCTATTGTTTGTCATCACGAAGAGTGACAATTGACACATTACCACAATGAACATTATTTTGTCGCTCGCCTCTTATGATGAAAAGGTAGAGGTACTCGTTGCGGTTTCAAGCGATCAATTAAACGAAAATCAGAAGAAAGCTGCGAGTGATAAAAAATAGGGCCTGAGTCTGCGAGTGTGAAATGAAAGTAGAACGTCAGGTCTTAAATAAAATGTAAATAAATAGCGAAGTAATCCGTAAATTTGTGTTTTAATTAGTCAGAACTTAAATTTAATCTTACATTGGAAACTAGTCTATTGTATGTTATATAAAATTAACCCACTGTCTCCTCTATTAAGGTAATCTTAGTTTCATTCGCCAGTTTGTTGATGACTGTACCAGATAACATTAATATTCGATTGTTTCCTTCTGCACAAAACAACTGCTACATACATTTTCATAATTAATAGCCATGTGCAATGTGGCATGGCAACATTTAATTAGGCCTAAACAAATATTAATAGTAGTAATAACCTGTTGAGATTATCATATTCATAGTTATAGGAAATTACTAAATTACCTATATCCCCGCAGCTAAACTTGATACCAAGATTTAGGTCAGTGTAAATATTTTATCACAAGTTAATTTTGTGCTTCGCTAGTACTTTTGGTAATTGAAGCTCTTGGTATATAAACCTTAGTACCTACCTACTTATTTGAATTAATCCGTGACTTTTATATTAGAATTTTCCGGTTGAATTTCCCAAATATTTGGAAATAACTCAATTATACAAAATCGCGGCAAAGTATAAGTACATGGGAGTGATTCAGGTACCTCAAGCGTTGCTCTATCTCTGGACCTCCACTTTACACTAGTTTTTGCTTCTTTAACACCATTGGTACTCAATAGCAGCATAGACATTTGATTTCTATTAATTAAGTTAGTTAAGAGACGTAAAGCAGTCTATTATTTTAAATGAATAGCATAGGATTCCTTTCCACTAGCTTTATCTACAATAAAAATGGAGCAATAGGGTAGTTTGGTACCTTTATATTGAGCGTCCAACCAAGAATAGCAGGCGTATATTACAGTTGGCCCATTCTGGTGATCACACATGCACCTCCTCTACCTTCCAACTACATGGGCGATCAGGTATTATTTATTAGAGGAGTAAGAATTTCTAAGTACGGCTAATCATTGTATCCTTCCCAGGCGCAGTTACTCGTGCACATTTTTTTTAAAATTCAGAGTCAGCGGTGCGGTGGCACATTTTATTATACGACCGCAAATATACTTACATCCACCAAAGTCATGGAAAAACCGTCTACTAACTAAAAACTGTCGTGTCCCTCCGAGTACATTGAGATAACAGCTAACGAGCTGCAACCTAGATCCTCGGCCATAGACCTCACAGTCCCAGCTTGGTTGTGGCTGGCTTGACAGTGAACACCCATTGGTAATGGAAGAGACCCGCCCCGGAATAACGGCACAAACCCCTTGAGGATCATAAGAACGCCAGCGGTCACATAACAATTGATTTACTATTATTTATTCTGTGATTGTGTCTGGAAACATGACCTCTGAAGCAACAATTTGGCTTTAAACTCCTTTTTTATAGTTTTAAATAAAAATAAATAAATAAATAAAATCATTTTTATTCAGGCAAATTTACACCCATACATTTCATGTCTTCATGGTATTCAACAAAAATTATATAAAAAAGTTTCATTAAATTAAAATTCACACATTTAAATAAAAATATTATCGTAGTAAAATTCTGATAAGAATTATGATAAATTAGTTTTAATTGTGCAATAAAGCTTAAATAAATAAACAACACGTAGTGCCAACGTGAACCCCCGTAAGAGGGTCGCAGACGTCCTTGTTTCTGCTACCCGTGGCCCGTTCTATACTAAGGGTAATTATTTATTTTTAACATCGTCGTCACAGCCTCTGCTATGGTTGCTCTCGCGTACTGTATTACTGGCTTACGTCTACGAACAAAGAACATTGTCTTACAGAGTGGCCAAGTGGGGCCCGTTGTTGCTAACCCTGATATACAATACCGAATAATAACTAGAGGAATCGGTTTTTCTTGATTAAGGTACGTATAACTTATTTTACAAGAAACCCTCAAGTGGTACCTCAATACTCAATACTCAATACTTTATTGCTCCATAATGTGTAGGTACATACAGGTTGTTACAATTTAGGGTACTAGTCAATCATTATGGACCCTGTCGGGCACTGCAAAATATAGTAGTAATAATAATATGAGAGGAAGCTTTATTATAGTAATCATAGTATGTGTTATAGGTATTTGTTTATGTTATTTTATCTTGTAAATATTTGTTAATACTGTAGTAACATTTGGAAATATAATAGATGCACAGGTACGAATAACGTAATCGATTAATAATCGTAATTAATTAATTAATAATAATGCTAAAGAGATAACTTATAACCAGATTTGGAAATTAATAGTTGCTTTAAGTGTTTAAAAAAGATATTATTATTTTCTTCTTGGGTTAAACGGTCAGGTAATTTGTTATATATTTTTATGGACATGTTGTAAAAGCTTGATGAAGTTAGTTGAAGACGGCAAGTAGGGATTGTCAATTTATTTGTGTTCCGAAGGGAATATTTTCTACAAGTATATTTGCGCTTGGTATAAAACTCTGAATATAAACGGACAAATTTGCAGATTTCTAAAATGTAAATACAAGGTACAGTTAGGATTTTGTATTTTTTAAATAATGTTCTACAACTGTCTGTTGGCTGGATGTTGGCTAAAATGCGGATAAGCTGTTTTTGTTTGGTAAATAGTTTAGGGGCATCGGTGCTATTTCCCCAAAGCATCACTCCATAGCTTAACCAAGCATACGCATATGCATAATAAGTGACAAGAGCAGTTTCTAGGTTTGTAGTTTTTTTAATTTCGCGAAGTGCATATGCAAAGCTTGACAATTTGGAAATATTTTTTTGTATATGAGATTTCCAAGTTAAATGGGAGTCTATATTAAGGCCTAATAAATTAAAATCGTTGACTTGTTCAATTGGGGTTGAGTTAAAGGTAAGGTTTATGCTTAACGGTTCTTTCTGATGGAGATTAAAAGTGATTAATTTTGTTTTGCTGAAATTTACTTCTAGATTGTGGTCTTCCATCCAGTCGGAGATTTTAAAGATCAATTGGTTTAATTTGGTATGCAATTCTGAACTATTTTGGCATGATGTTAATAACGAAATATCATCAGCGAACAGGACGCACGGCTCTTCTATGGTTTTTGGTAGGTCGTTGATGTAGATAAGGAACAAGAGACATCCAACAACACTACCCTGCGGTATCGGGGCGTTTACTATATGTTTTTCGGAACGGATGCTTCTGATATGCTTGGTAGAGTTGTCGAATTGTTCGATTTCGACATATTGCTCTCTATCGCGAAGGTAGGATACAAACCATGAGTGGGCCAAGCCTCGAATGCCAATGTCATACAGTTTTTTTAGTAATATGTCATGTTGTACTCTACGTATGCTTTGGTCATATCAAGTAAAATGCCAACACCGTATTTTTTTAGGTCTAATGCTTTGACTATTTCTTGTGTAAATTTATATACAGCTAAAGTTGTAGAGCGATGCTTCCTGAAACCATTTTGGCTATCATCAAAAATTTTAAATTTTTCACAAAATTTGGTGACTCGAACACACATCGCTTTTTCGAAAATTTTGAAACAAGTAGGCAATAAGGCAATAGGGCGGTAGTTAGAAGGATCTGTTTTTTCATTTTTCTTATGTATGGGTTTGATAATTGTTTTTTTAAGTAGTGATGGAAAGGAACCTTCTCTAAATGACTGGTTTATTAGTAATGTTAGTGGTTGTGTTACTTCGTCGGAGCATTTCTTTAAAATACTAGGGGGTATCTCGTCTATTCCGTGTCTGTTTTTGTTTTTTAATTATTTTGTTTACTTCGCGCTCGTCCACTGGGTGGAGGAACATGGTACTTTCTGTGGGGTTGAGCACAGGGCGGCCTCGGGCACCTGGCGACGAATTCACTCTGTGACGAGTTTACAACAAACCCTAGTTTGTTATAAGTGTCCCCTGCATCTACTTACCCTGACTGAGTTATGGTTCAGGGTTCCTGGAGCGTTTTTACGGATCGTTCATAAAGACTGATCAGTGGGACCGTGAAAACGGGATTTCTCTAATTGAATTTATTAGCGTCGCTTCATCTAGTCCTCTTTGTGTACAGAATTTAATAAATCCTAGATTTATTAGTGCTTATTGCGACATAACGGGAAGTTTATTGCTGCCCCGTACAATTTGTTAAGATTGCTCGTTTCTGTCCCATTTTAGATAGTGTTCTAAATATATACATGTAAGTATTGTCTTAATACCTTAAGCAGTTGTCCCCTGATGACGAATAAACGACTAACTATCGGCGATTCTCTTGCTCAAGAAACGCGAACAATGCACATTCCGTGTAAACAAAAGAGTTGCATACATCAATAGTTTATTGCTGATTGTTTGTTTACACTGCCGGCAACAACTCGCTTTACTAGTTTGTCGCTGAGCAACAGAGCTATTAAAGATAAATCCATACTAATATTATAAATGCGAAAGTTTGTCTGTCTGTCTGTCTGTCTGTTACTTCTTGACGCTTAAACCACTGAACCGATTGAGATGAAATTTGGTGTGGAGACAGTTTGAGACCCTGGAAAGGACAAGGGTACATTTTGTCGCGATATAAAGGCATTAAGGGGGTGAAATGGGGGATTAAAGTTTATATGGAAAATCCAACTCTTGCGGGCTAAGGCGCGGGGAACCACTAGTTCCAAATAAAGAGAAAAAAAAAATACTCGCTCGGTGATGCTCGCTTGGTGATCAACTAGCGATCAAATTCTATTCCAAATTATAGCCTGACCAAAAAATATGGGATCTCGCCATATAAACAACTGGAACTAATTTCTTTTACTGGCAACTGAAACCTCGCATCGTCATTGACATGTCATCAGTTATCATAATGATTAGTGTCAAAGTGTAAGCGTGATCTAATTTTCGAATATGTAATAATTTTATGTGTTAAAAACGCCAAGAACTATTCGCTGTCGTAAAAGGAAAGTGATTTTACATTGTGTTGTGTTATTGTTCGACAAGAAAGTCAATGTAACCACCATAATTTCTTTAAATAAATTACCTATCTAGTTGTCATTAAAATTTTTGGTACGTCATATAATGCGAACAGTGAAAATTGGCCACTGATAGCTACAAAAAATATTTTGATAACGATTTTGCGAAATGACAATAATAAACACTGATTTTGAGTTTTATTTTGTTTATTTCTTCAACGTTACTTCAATATTTTAACAAAAATTGTTCGTAAAACTTTCAAATATGTCTTAATTAATTATTCAATAGTAAGTACAGTGGGCCCTATATCAACCTACCCTGATTCGTTCAATTTCCGCAACAATATTTTAACCTTATGTTTATCACGTTGAGTTCCATATCATTTGAGATATTTTGACAGATTTGGGTAGGTTTGTACCAGGCCCACTGTACGTTATCATCTTAATAATATCATTTAAGAAAACTATGGGTAATTTTACTTTTACCCGACTGCGGATTAGCAAAAATAGGTAATATCTATTTGGAACTCAAAGCCAAAAATATAAAGAGCCAGTGACATTAATAAGTATTCAATTTGCGAGTGTCTGTTCTGTCTTATTCTTGTATCGTATAATCTATAATCAGGCTTACTTTTGACATGAATGTATACGTATAATTTTTTTTTAGGTTCAGTTGCCAATATACGCTGGTACTATTATACCAAGTGTTGTCATATGAAGAAGATTTGAGGCGCCCTTAATTTAGGTCCCATATATTTCTGGTCAGGCTATAAAATCGCCTGTCAAAACATTCGCCTATAGCCCAGCGCCAACTCGCCAACTCGTTTCTAGTTTCTAGCTCTACTTACTTCGTGCTTGTCGTTGCCAGTCGTTTTTAAAAAAAATTGGTACCGTTTTAAGTTTTACGTGAAATTTGAAGGTTTTTAGTAATTGTTTCTTTTTTTGTAACAAGTTTTTCTGGCTAGTTGATTTTTATTGTATTTTAATTATGTGTCGATTAAGTCGTTTCTCAGTCAGATGGTATTTTCTTAAAAACGGAATTTCATTAGTAAAGATCCTTGCATTTGTAGCAATTACATTAAAAGCTTTAAATATTTATTGCATTTCACACGTGTTAAATCATAACGGTAACATAGCCCATAGACATAGTTTCTCTTGATTTGTTTGACTGGCCAGTTGTCACGCTACGCCGCGCCGTGAATAAAATATGGCAGGTCGGTTCACGTTTTGCACGGAAGCTTTTTTGTTTTCCAACACAAGCCAGAACGCCTTTACATACCTTAACATCTGCCAAGCATTTCTCTCGACTCATATAGCTGCTTGGGTACTCGTACTACGGACTAAAAAGACGGCATATATCTTGGCTATGAGATTCCAAAAACATATTACGTCTTTTCATCGTTTTTTCACAATATTATTTTGTTTTATTATTTAAAAGTGTTATAATAAATACTGTGACTGAACACAGATAATCTTTAATTATTGCAAGGCCAGAGAAAGGGCAATCGCTAGGTAACCGGTCCATTAATCCTGCTAAGAAAGTCGTTGTGTGTGTTACTTCAACTGGCTGTAATTTATTTTTATTTATTTATATATGTCAGGCTACAAATTACGGACGTAACACAGGACCATAGTATAGATACCTTATAGACTAACATACATATAATAGTAATAGTGCTACAGTTAACTTACTATTAAAAGGATGGCTGTACAGTAGTAGTAGGTAAGTAGGTACATTTATAGCGTATTTTGGTACCTAGTCCTTAGGCTCCGTTGATATTACATCATCACATAAGCAAAATTAAAAAACGGATAAACTCCACACAGAAAAAACTCGTTTAGTTATGATGAAAGTAACTTGGTGCTTATGAGACAAGGTAATATCACTTGAATCGTTAAGCTCAATATAAGAAGTTTGCATTCATCAACTCCCATTTCATCCCCTTAGAAGCTGAACTTTTAAAAATCCTGATACTAATAATTCTTAGTTCCTAACCAAATTTTTAAATATCATTTTTTATAAATTTAACTTCAAAACAGTCTGAGTTTTATACAAAATCACCTCCGTGAAAGGGGGGGCCTTTCACTACCGTGTAATCCGTTGTTAATGGTATCTGGCTTGCGAATGTTCCGCTTGTACTTTTGGTAACTGGTGGTACTAGATCGATACCGAATATTAAAATTTGTTATACTCGTATTAGGTATGAAACATTTATGAAGGCAAAACAGTTTTGTTACGAAAATTCACGGCCGGTGAAAATTGACCGGTCACACCAACTTTCATTCCGACCAATGCTCACCGGTGCGTGTCCAATATAATTTCATTAAGTGTTTGGGGGTTAATGGTGTCGCTAAATTGTAACAATTTAGTAAAATAACTGAGTTCTCGACATTAATGCCACACGAGTCGCAGCGCTCTGTAAAATTGAAATCGTGTTGTTAACGAGTCACAAAATCATCGCTCCCCTCGTGATCTAATCGTTAGTACCTTTAATTACGCAGATTGTTCTGATAAAACACCTACTGGGGTTTACTGCTTGAAAGTTAAGGTTATGAACTTGAACTTATCACAGAAAAGTATCTAATGGTTGTTACTGGACTATTATAGATCTGTGTGATTTTGTGCGTAGCGTGAATCTCGTTTTGTTTGTAGCAAACAATTATTGGCACATGCGATTTAGAGACTTTGTCAATTTACGAAACAAAAAATACAGTTTTTTTTGCAGAGATACCAAAATTTTATGATAAATTTATGATTTACTTAAGAAAATGTTTTTAACAAACTTATTTTCTGGGACTTTGCCGCATAGAATTACCTAATGCTTATATAAAGGATAAGCCTTAGCATACTTGTTCCTTAGGTAGACTAGTGTGGAAAACGCCCGGAAGTCAGCGGCTCACACCCCGCTGGGGGGCTGGGGGAGGGGGTGAAGTTCCCTTACTCCGCAAGCACTGTGACTCGTCATAACTGCAAATTTATACCTATTAGGGCAAGTTTGGTATCGTTTTCAGCTAAATCAAAGATGGCCAATTGATTTTCGAAACAAAAACCCAGCATCTTCATACAAAAAATGGAATTACGGCCAAAAATTAAAAAAAATATTCTTATTTTTTTTTTGGAAATGGCCATGAACTTTAAACGTGTACCAATATCTGCTTTAAAAAATATAGGAAAATAGCCGCATTCATACAGATTCTAAAACTATAAGCTTCGTTGAAAATATTAATAATAAAAATGTTTAAAAAAATATTTACCTCCACGCGGCAGACACTAAAATTCTTAGAAAAATACAGGACAGCAAAAAACAACTTTTATATGTTGATAAGGACCTGTAACTAGTGAGAATAGAATATGGTTTTTATAGAATAGGACGCAATTTTAATGCTATTTTGATAAAAAGATATTGTATGAACCCTGTGTATAGGTTTACCGTCGTATTTAAAAACGTATTGCTCAACTAGATTTTGTGACAATGTCGGGCGACTTGAAGGTCTTTAATTAATCGATCTACATAGATATGTGCTTAAAACACTCTCATATATTTATATATGTACTGTCTCTTATGTACATTTGCCTCGGAATCGCTCAACTACGTGCACTTATGTTGCCGCTATAAGTACCTGCATCTGTGGCTGCCACACTTCATTTTCCAACTGCACCTGAGAATTTTAATACATACATACAACACATGCTTCGGCTGCAACTGGCAAGTCTGTACATACATGTAGATTTCCAGCTGTCACTGACTTTAGTCCATCATTCCCAATTAGATGGATCTTTTTGTAAATAAACGCTTTCATGCATGGTTCACCGTAGAAAATGAACAAGACCTAAAGAAAAAGTATTTACGAATACACTTTTGAGTGATTGGTTAATTACGTGATTACATAGTGTTAATACTCAATATCTACCTGTCATATAAAACAACCACAATCATTTCGATTATGGAACATGCATCGCTATTTCTGCTCACATAAGCTATCATAACACCTTCTGTGGCATTGAGTAAAGCATTCAGTGTCCACCGCAATTTTTTACCTTAACAATTGAAGCTGGAAACAGTATCACACGGTCACACACACCCATGATGGCATGGAACCGCGAAAGAACTTTTTCGCTTTGTGGTCCTGTAAAAAGAAAAAAATCCATATTGCCTACCGAGACGTGTTAATTAAGAGGAAAAGTAAATATCCAGGTAATCGTAATAATTTCCACCAAGATGATTTTCTATCTCATGACATGGTGGTGTTTTACAGTACCTATGTGTACCCATCAATACCCATAGCTCCTCTGGGCACTCGTTACACAACAGTGAGAGCTAGCAAGCACCACGACTTCGATCGTCGGCATCAACGGTTCGAAATCTGATTCGTGTACAGCCGTGGTTATTACTGCATCAAACATGTATCATCATTCTTGTCTCCACTACTTCATAGTTACATGGAGCTCATCTTTGCGTGTTGGTAGTGTGCTTTTATAGTAGGTATATTGGATTAGTTCGTGTCATACACGTCCTTATTTAGGCCAAACTTGTATGAATAACAAAAAGTAAAGAGTAAATGAATATTTCTTCGTTCGAAGTAAGTACCTGGGTTAGATGAGCTATAGGTACGTACACGTAGATACTGGAAAACACCACCAGTACCAACCTTTATATGTGGTAGCAAACACTTTTGAATTTACACGTCCAGTAGACAACATAGATCTTTTCCTTTTTACAGAACAACAAAAAGTAAGTTCTTCTGCTGTTCCATGCCTTAATGGGGCAAATGTGATACTGTCACCATCTTCAATTGTAGAGGTAAAAAAGTGCCATGGACACTGAATACTTTCCTTAATGCCACAGAACGTGTTACGACAGCTTATATGAGCAGGAACAGCGATGCATTTTCCATAATCGAAAAGATGGTGGTCAGTTTATGTGACAGGTAAATATTAAGTATTAACACTATGAAATCACGTTATTAACCAATCACTCAATAGTGTATTCATATCAGTCTATTACAGCCCACTGCTGGACATAGGCCGCATGACTGCGCCAACTTTCATGGTCCTCCGCTTCTCGCATCCAGCCACCACCGGCCACCTTCCTCAGGTAATCGGCCCAGCTAGCAGTGGGGCGTCCAACACTACACTACGTTTTCCGAGACGTGGTCTCCATCCGAGAAAGTTCCTACTCCAACGCTTGTCGGTTTGCGACAGACATGACCGGCCCACTGCCACTTCAGCTTACTGCACCTCTGAACGATATCTATGACTTTCGTCTTTTGGCGGATGATCTCGTTCCGGATTCTATCCCTTAGCGAGATCCCCAGCATAAACCGTTCCATAACTCACTAAGCGACATGCTGACCGTGGGCCAGCTTGACTGTCAAGTTCCACGTCTCGGCCCTGTAGGTCATGACTGGTAGGACGCACTGGTTATACACCCTGCTTTTCAGGCATTGCGGTAGCTGCACCCTTCTGGCGATTTCGCGCTCGAAGTTGTCTCTACCCAGTTGAAACACTTGCCCGAGGAAAACGTATTCCTGGAAGACTTCGAACGTCTCGCCGCTGACTGCTATCGGTTCCGGGAATAGTGTATTCGTAAATACTTTTTCTTTAGGTCTTGTTCATTTTCTACGGTGAACAATGCATGAAAGCATTTATTTACAAAAAGATCCATCTAATTGGGAATGATGGACTAAAGTCAGTGACAGCTGGAAGTCTACATGTATGTACAGACTTGCCAGTTGCAGCCAAAGCATGTGTTGTATGTATGTATTAAAATTCTCAGGTGCAGTTGGAAAATGAAGTGTGGCGGCCACAGATGCAGGTGCATCGGCAACATAAGTGTACGTAGTTGAGCGATTCCGAGGCAAATGTACATAAGAGACAGCACATATATAAATATATGAGAGTGTTTTAAGCACATATCTATGTAGATCGATTAATTAAAGACCTTCAAGTCGCCCGACATTGTCACAAAATCTAGTTGAGCAATACGTTTTTAAATACGACGGTAAACCTATACACAGGGTTCATACAATATCTTTTTATCAAAATAGCATTAAAATTGCGTCCTATTCTATAAAAACCATATTCTATTCTCACTAGTTACAGGTCCTTATCAACATATAAAAGTTGTTTTTTGCTGTCCTGTATTTTTCTAAGAATTTTAGTGTCTGCCGCGTGCACGTAGTTGAGCGATTCCGAGGCAAATGTACATAAGAGACAGTACATATATAAATATATGAGAAAGTTTTAAGCACATATCTATGTTAAGTCAGCCTATTAGATCCCACTGCTGGGAAAAGGCCTCACCTCAACTATGAGGAGGAACGAGCCATACTCCACCACGCGGGCTCAGTGCGGATTGGTGGAGGGGTGTCTGTAAGGCAAGTGACAAACCTTACTGTCAGATGTTATCAAGCCGCCCTAGGGCCTCTGACTAGGCTTAACGACTAATACCAAGAGATATTAGCCGGGACCAACTGCTTAACGTGCCTTCCGAAGCACGGAGATGCTTGTCATGGTCGTCACTTTAATGGTCGGAATGGTCACCCATCCAATCACGACCGCGCCGTGGTTGCTTAACTTTTGGTATCACTACCAAAGCGCTGCCGCCACTGCGCCACAAGCACCTACATATCTATGTAGATCGATTAATTAAAGACCTTCAAGTCGCCCGACATTGTCACAAAATCATATACACAGGGTTCATGCAATATCTTTTTATCAAAATAGCATAAAAATTGCGTCCTATTCTATAAAAACCATATTCTATTCTCACTAGTTACAGGTCCTTAGCAACATATAAAAGTTGTTTTTTGCTGTCCTGTATTTTTCTAAGAATTTTAGTGTCTGCCGCGTGGAGGTAAATATTTTTTTAAACATTTTTATTATTAATATTTTCAACGAAGCTTATAGTTTTAGAATCTGTATGAATGCGACATTTTCCTATATTTATTTAAAGCATATATTGGTACACGTTTAAAGTTTATGGCCATTACAAAAAATAATAAGAATTATTTTTTTTAAATTTTTGGCCGTAATTCCATTTTTTGTATGAAAATGCTCGGTTTTTGTTTCAAAAATCAATCGGTCATCTTTGATTTAGCTGAAAACGATACCAAACTTGCCCTAGTACGTATAAATTAGCAGTTATGACGAGTCACAGTGCGTGCGGAGTAAGGGAACTTCACCACCTCCCCCAGCGTCCAGCGGGGTGTGAGCCGCTGACTCCCAGGCGTTTTCCACACTAGTCTACCTAAGGAACAAGTATGCCAAGGCTCATCCTTTGATCCGAAAAATATTGGTTCCCATACATTGAATGCGTATAATGACTCCGCTATTACGTATTGTTAAAATTTCAGTATATAACAACAATTTTCAACGGCAAACATTAAAAAAATGCTAGTTGTTCCATAAACTTCGTTCACATACTTACAAACGAGCAACTCCGTAATTGTGATGAATGTGATCCCTAGTACTATCTACAAGTTCTCTTTGATGGCATTGGCTTTTGCATCGTGACTGCATTCTGTTCGTTTCTTGTACCCTCGTATTTGTTGACATTGACTGATTCGTTCATCTGCGGTGCTAACACAGTGTTGTTCAGTGGCCATCACAGTAGACCTTCGTTGCCGAATCGCTTCTATTACAACTGTATACGATGCTGAAGTTTTTACTTTGATGTGCTGTCGTCCGTACAAACAGGATGTTAATTGATATAAAATTTTACCTGTATTCTATGATCGATTCTACATCGCCCTGAAATGTTGTTAACGCTATTTTAAACATCCTGTTTGGTTTTTATGCTACTGCTCCGTATATATTCCGACTGACTGCCTCGATACGAACTGGTCCATACCTTAAGGCAGCGTGCTAGGTTGTGTTTAAGATATGCGACCCGTTGTGTATTTTATTCGCAGACGATATTTCACTTCTCTTTAAAATCCCAACCACTGATGAGTTACCCCAACAATTTTATTACCACTACTTTCAGTTAAATAAAACTCTGGCTAAAAGATCATAACTTAAAATTAAAAAGACTAAAATCATACAGTTCAAGCCATACCAAAAACAATCCCTAAACATGCAAATAATAAGGAATACAATCAACATAGATGAAGTTAGTGAATGGAAACTGTTAGGATTCAACCTGGACACACATCTTAACTGGAAAAGACATATTAAAATAACTAAATCCAAACTATCGCAGTTATTATATGCCCTAAATCTCATTAAAACAAACACAAATGAAGAATGTGCCCTTGCAGCTTACTATGCCTACGCTTGCCCCTGGCTGCGCTACGGCATCATCATGTGGGGAGACAGCGTCGAGGCTGATGATCTCTTCATCGCTCAAAAGAAATATATCCGTATCATTGTAAATACCAAGACACCTGTAAGCCACATTTTATCAAGGAGCGTATCCTCACTCTTCCATCATTGTACATACTCGAAACTTGTCTCTTTGTAAAGAATAATCTAAACCTATTTCAACATAATAAAAATCCACGACATAAAAACCAATTAATTTTACCAATCCCTAAAATTGAAATGATCAGGCATGGTCCTGAGTACCGCTGCATACAAATCTATAATAAACTACCAGAATCCCTAAAGACTGAAGGAAAATATTTTTAATATTTTTAAGTCAAAACTTAAATCTATCCTTATAGAGAAGTGCTACTACTCTGTAGATCATTTATGACTAAGATAAAAGGTTTCCAAAATATTGACTGAAATAACTCTTAAAATAGTACCTACCTATTAAAAAAACAAAAACACCTACCTTTTCTTGTAAGACCCTAATACCAGCTATCTTACAAATAAACTATTTAGATTTAATAATAATATTATTTAATATAAATAAACAGCCTCTCATCTGGTATTTAAAATTAGTTACCTGCATAAATAATGTGTATTAAATTAGGAATTGTAATTTTACTTTACTATTTATATATTTGTACAATTATTGTATATGCTTTTAAATTACTGCTACCTGATACCTACTTTAATTTTAATATATTAAGTCATACATAATTATGATAATGTTTGTTGTGCAATATTATGTATTGTTATAAGTTGTTGAGGAAATTTTTAATTTAATTCAAGAAATGTATAAAACAGGCAAAATACCTCAAGATTTTAATTTAAGCAAGACTGTAACACTACCGAAAAAAGCAAATACGCTCAAATAACACTAAGTATTATTTCACAGGCAAGTAAAATTTTAATAAAAATAATTCAGAACAGAATAAGACCGTTAACAGAGTGCTTTTTGGGACTGGATCAATATGGGTTTCGGCAAGAGAAGGGAACCAGAGAAGCGATACTAGCATTGAGATTGGTATGACAGGAGACTGGATTTTGTCATGGACACACATATAGCTTTTATCGACTTAGAAAAGGCGTTCGATAAGGTCAATTGGAAAATAATGATGGAAGTACTCAAAGAAGCTGGATTGGATTATAGAAACAAAACTAGAACAGGTTAAAACCTTCAAATACCTAGGTAGCTTGATAACTAGTGACTCCAGATGTACACCAGATATAAAAGCAAGGATAGCGATGGCGAGACAATCTTATAATGCAAAAAAGCACCTGCTCAAGGCCAGAATATCAAGCAAAGTTCGCAAAAAACTTGTTAGTGTATATTTGGAGTATAGCACTCTATGGATGTGAAGCGTGGACATTGACAAAGAGGGACAGAGAGAGACTGGAAGCCTTCGAGATGTGGTGCTGGAGGAGAATGGAGCGTATAAGTTGGACGGAGAAGAAAACAAATGAAGAAGTTTTGTCTATGGTTAGGGAAAAAAGGAGATTGATGGAAACAATAGAGTGTAGGAGGGGACGAATGTTAGGCCACCTGATTCGACACGACAATTTTATTAAAACGATAATAGAAGGAAGAATAGAAGGAAAAAGGAAGCGAGGAAGACCAAGAATAAGCTACATGCAGCAAATAAAAGAAAAGATAAATGTCGGGTCGTATCAGGAGGTTAAGAGAAGGGCGGAAAGCAGAGAGGAATTGAAGAAACTCCACCGACAAGAGCCTAGCTCCTAAATTTGATGTTGATGATAAGTTGCTACACCCTTACAGGGTTTGTAATTTAGTTTATAAGGTTTTATAAACTCTGTACTAAACTGCAATAAATAAATATATTTCATAAAACTATAAATCACGGTTTGCACGCTTTTTACAATATGTTGACCGTATCAACGGATAGCAAATTTGGTTAAAAAGTTTTAATCAAAAACGCTGTCGTGACCGAGGTTGTATAAATTGCGTTCCACAAAACAATTACAATGCCTAATTATGCTTCATTGTAATAAAGTTCTTAATTTACATGGCCTAAAATGCTGTTAGTCGAGTGGGCTTAAAGCCAAAACTAGTAAAGTTTTTTACTTGTTAACAAATTCTTTTGAAAGTTTAAATATTTTCATGCACGTTGATTTTCACGGTGTGTAAACGACACACCGTTATACTCGTACCTACTAACAAATGGTTTTCTTTGAAATTAAACTGGTTTGATCTACTTTCCAAAGGCTAAACTATTAATTTTACTAGAGTTTCAGATCTCTGACCGTCTAGTCTGGTCTTTAAGCACTGATTAATACTACCTAGGTTATAAATAGAGTTTAAAACGTAAATCAGCCAACAGACTTCTTAAATTTATCTTGTATTCATTATTTATATTTTTTGTGGTAAGTATTAAATACCGCGTCTAAATCACGATTTAGATAAGAAAGTGTCTCTTGTCAAATCCTTAACCTTTACAAAGTCGCAATCATTAAAAAGAGCACTAAAAGTACTTTTATCCTCGTAAAGGTTTCGGCCGAAGAATACCCAAAATTTTATTGAAATAACGCCCTAATAGCGTTACACGGTTGATTACATCGTCTCGGCTTTCAATAGCAAGGTTATCGCGCCGTTTTCAGATCACGGACGCGCCCTGAAACGGGCTGAATCAAAGTGAACGGGCCCCTGAATGCATCCGGACCCACGCGTGACAACCCTACGCCCTGAAAGGGATACTGATTGTTGAGACACACGACCGCCGAAGAAAGCTTAAGCAATGTCACCTTTCGCAATTTGTCACACTTTTTCAACAATTTAAGGATTTATTTCCCGTCTCACCTTGGCTTTAAGCCACTCGAGTTCGAGAATGGAAGGAATAGTTTATATCATAAAGTACCTAACAGCACCTAAATGATATATTGACCTAACGGCGCTGGCGAAACTGCAGTTTCTAGGTTTGAACCTAACTTGAGCTAAGTGAGATGTAGTGCTTAAGGTTATTAGAATACAATACCAATGCGTGGTTAGTAACAAAGTACAGTCAGAAACTAATGTCAGCTGTTTATCTGTATCTGTCAGCTGACTACAGTAGAGCAAATGCCGTCTGACCTTCTGTTAACAGGGGAACTCCCTAACCAGCTTGAATCACGGATACACATTCAGTCGCTTAAATGTGCAAGTGTCCTCGCGATGTTTTCCCTTACCGTAAGGGATCCTCATCGTTTAGTTAAACAGCTAATATACTCAAAAAAACTCATTGGTACAACAGCGACAAGGTGTGATCAAATTCGGTACCCCTGCCTGAGAGGCAGTTAACTCGCTAGCGTCTAGGCCACCTTCGCTTTTTTTTCAACATCCTTGTTGATACTACTTAGAAATTAATCTTTGGTTTATATTTACTCACTTCTGTTCGTAAACTCATTTGCGAGGATCTTCGAAATATTATTGGTTCTAGAAAACTACAATACTAATTTTCAAGCATCTACATAAACAAAAGTAAACATCTTGTAGACCTTATGAATACACATCTTTAATTAACTTGATAACGTTTTTCGTTAGTTACCTACCTACAGCAAACTTTTTATATGTTTTTTATCAATTAATCGTTTCCTTTTCATAAATTATTCGTCTTCTTTTCATGAAATAATCGTCTTCTTTTACTTCTATTCCCAGAGCGCGGTTGATTTAGTGCCTCTACGTCGTTTATATTGGCCTAACTGATTATGCTATTTGTCAAGCCGTTAGCCTGTTTGGGCACGGTAACCTTGTGTTAGGAAATATTTAGTAAAACGATCAATTTTCCTCCTAATTTTGTTACGTACCTAATTTAATTTATGTACTTACGTATTCTACCAAGTCAGGTCAAGCATATATATTATCCTGATGTGCAATATGAGAAAACTCATTTTCTCTATTATTATCTAGGTTAGTAATAATTTATTATGCGACTAACTTTGTCCGCAACAAACTGGGTACAAAGAGTCTCTCTCTCTCATGATACAAAACAATGATTCATCCTTCCAACGCGGTCCAATATTTGTAATAAGTAGGTATTCATGTTTGGCGAAGAGAGGACAGCCTGTACCCTAACTTGTTGAATAAACATACAACAATACATACACACAACTTTCCAAAATCACATTATGTACTTCACTGACCTAACTTCACGTCTGAGGGGTATTTTCTTAGATCAAAACACTGAATTAGTATAAATTATCATGTTACTTTCTTTATGATAGTCCAAGTGACTCTAATAGGGCGTTAGGCAAGTGAGATTTCATAGTCATAGCGTTAAATATGACTGAAATTGTCATTCAAATACTTACTTAGCCTACGAACACAGAACATGTATGAATAAAAATAGTTCAGTTCTACTAAGTGGATATTCAGTATTCGCACTGTAAAGTCTGCACCAATTACTTGGAGAAAATGACAATCGGGTAGATAGTACGTGTGTGAAATGAATTCAGATGGTGTCGCGTCTCTTTAGGCGACGATTCGCAGGGTCCATAAAGAGGCTGCCAGAGATAGGGGTGACGTGACACCTTTGGCCGGCGTGTGACAAATTTACATTCATGTCGCGAAACTATTGTAAGTAGTACAGGTACGTCTCGTGACGCAGGTGGCCGCGAGCATCCTCGGCCTCGCGTCCGACAAACATGAAATATAGAACTCCCAAGACACGACATGATATATCACAATGACGTCCCCGCTGAAACAACGCCACGATTTATAGTTTGCAGTTTCTTTTAAAACCCCGGCAGCGACCGTTTTTGCGATTGACTTTATGTTATCTGTTCGATGAAATCGCTTTTGTTGGTACCGTTGTTGGGGAAATTCCGAAAGAGATATTCCCGAGAAATGCTTAGCAATTTTTCTAGATAGTTGTACACAGAATGTATTTTGGTTTATACATAATTGAATTACATAGGATACTGTCTATTGTCAAATGTTTTTGTTTCGCACTAACCACCTTACCCATAATAATTATACAAATTTTTAACACTTGAATAAATGTGAGACGGCTCTAAAGTGAAATTAATATAGATAGGTGTACATAATTAATACAAACATTTCAAATTAGTGATCTTATAATCTCCAAGTGTTGAACAAGTGGTATTAATTATTTAGTAGTTTAGCTACTTCATTTCGGATCTGAAAAAAGTATTCAGTAATGTAGTTCAATAAAAAAATAATATAAAGGCGGTTAGGGAGAATGAGACGAAATCGACAAATTACAAACCCATTTTAGGCAATTTTCGTACTTACTGTCTCATCTGGTAACACGCTGGTATTTGATGGTTGCAAAAGCTCCTAGCTCGTTCTTTTTTTCACAGTTTCAATACAGGGTTAAAGGAAAAAAAAACACCAGAAAAAAGATAATCGTAACAATATATTTTGTATGTACAAAGTAGCATTATAACACGGCGAGTAGTAGCAGTAGCCCGGGATGCAATCCCAGCCGGACACCCGGGCTGCGCTTAAGTGCCTCCAGCTCGCTCACGTCGGGCGTCTCATCGAAGTCCCCCACTTCGTTATACTGCATCTCTTCGTACTTGCCCGACAGAGCTGTAACATTAACCCCTCGTAAGAAACTCTCCGAATATTCTAAGGGCTTGTCGGAAAATATCACATTACACAGCACACCCATTATTTCGGCTTTTCACCGGCAGGAATTCTTACGTTTTCGGGATACATCAAGTAATGGGTTCCGTATCAGATTTAGAAAGGGAAGGATATGTAATGAGACTGTTTTGTTAACATGAGTTGTTCTTAGGTAGAAATTATATGTATAGAAAATACCGACGCAGCCCGTGGGTATCTTTGATGTAAGCGCAACGTAATTTCTTCATTATTTTTGAGATGTGATTTTATGAAACGAGATAAGTTTACAAGAAAAACAAAGTCAGCATCGTTGTACAGAAACTTCAATGATTCTTAAAACAGGTAATTTTCTTTGTGTTTTACTGGCAAAATATTTACATATGGATGCGGCAGTGTGGCAACCTTAAGAAATTCGCTTATATAGGGTAACAAAAACATTTTCAGGTAGGTACTTTGTAACTCCCAAACAAAATAAATTACCAGTTTGAAATAGAACTTCTGCGTCGGTGTAATGTAAACATTGGGTGGAAGGAATATATTGGTGAAGAAAAGGAATAATTCATACTTACAGTACAGTTTTATCGTCCCGTCTGTATCCCCTAGGGAATTTTTTGATATGCAGCTATAAGTACCGAAGGTGTGTCTTCCCACTTTCTTGATTTTCAATCTCATGTCTACTTCGTAACCTCTTTCTATTGATGTTATCTCGAACCTTTTGTCCGCTGTAAAAAAAATCGTTGTTACTGAAAGTAATTAACGTTTTATATTTGGTTTCAGATTAACAAGTTTTATAATTACGGGCAAGTTATTTGACTTGTTTAACCGTGGGAGGATTTTCTTATATTGACATATACGATTTTTTAAATCGTTTTTATAAAGGAAATACAATGCTTTGTACTTCCTTGGGGTATTTTATGAGTATTTTCTCTACCTAAAATAAAAAAATAGACCAGTTTTGTTTCTTACAAATTGTATAATTTTGTGAGAACAAGCATTGACTAGAGCACACATCTATAAGTGGCCACAGTGGCCATTGCATTTTCGTTGCAAAATCTCCCTATTACGAAGATGCCTGTTTGTTCCGCTTAATAAGCTGTTGATACTGACAAATCAAGAGTAACACGCGGCAGATTTATTTGTCAGCGAAGTTTATGCGTAGAGCCATATAGGTATATTCCTATTACCTATGCAAGGGTAGAAAATATTTTAAACTTGCAACTATGTATGAAACTTACATTGTGATATGATTTGATCGTTTATCGTCCAATAGTTGATGGACCGTGGAAAAGCCTCAGAGTGGCAGTCTAAGAACACAGTGTCTCCCTCCTTCGCTCCCACCAGCTGGTTCTGTATTGTCATTATTGGCGGGACTGAAACAATATGAATAAAGTTAGAAAGAATGCAATTCCCAGGACGCGTACGGCACGGTCACGGTCAGTGTCAAAAGTAGCTGAACATTTTAGTATACTTTTAAGACCGCACTACCGTTTGCTTTTTAGGGTTCCGTAGTCCGACAAGGAACCCTTATAAGATCGTTCAGTCCGTCCTAGTCTGTCACAGCAGAATATCTTCTACGTTTATGGACTGATTGGCATGTAACTTGGTTCGAGGATACTTTACATATAGATCTATTTTTTTTAAATACAAAAAAATAAAACTACCCCTTTTTAAGGGTACCTCCCCATACATGTAAAGGGGGGGTGAATTATTTTTTTGAGTGAACCCCCTTGTGTGAGGTATCGTTGAAAAGGACTATGAAAAAAAGGTAGGGTTTCCATACAACACTTTTTTATCAGCTTTACCATTTGCGAGATATAGCCCGCCAAAGTCGTTTACACGGTGTCCCTCCCCCCTGTAATTTCTAAAGTCTTGGACCTATAAACTTCAAATCACTCACGTAAAGAAACTGTGATGAATACTTTTGAAATTATAAATAAAATAAAAATATATACTTTTTTTTGCCTATACTGTCTACTGTTTTAAGTTAATGGTACGGAACCCTTCGCGCGCGAGTCCGACTCGCACTTGGCCGGTTTTTTAACCCAGACGTAATCAATAGAAAACAGTTTGGCTATATATACATTCACTGTTTTTTAGCCATTACGCAGTTTAATCGCCATAAGTAAGTAGATATATTGCTACGAGTACAATGATAATATACCAACACAATAGTATCAATATTCAAAATAATTAACCTATAAATAAGGGTAAAAACGTGGCCCTATTACTGAGCCTCCGCTGTCTGTCTGTCTGTCTGTCACCAGGCTGTATCTCATGAACCGTGATAGCTAGACAGTTGAAATTTCCACAGATGATGTATTTCTGTTGCCGCTAAAAACAGAACAAAATGAATATTTAAGGGGGGCTGCCATACAACAAACGTAATTTTCTTGCCGTTTTTTGCTAGATACTAATAATGGTAACAGGTAGACGTTTGAAATGTTCACAGAATATTAATTCGTATATTCATTTCAAAAATAAATAATTGAATTAAAATAAAAAAATATTTAAGGGGGGCTCCCATACTAAGAATTTTTTTTCGTATTTAAAACTAAATAAAGGTAACCAATATCTATACTAATATTATAAAGAGCAAAGATTTATTTGTTTGTTTGTTTATTTGCATCGAATAGGCTCCGAAACTACTGGACCGAATCAGATGAAATTTGGCACAGAGATAGTTTTAAACACTGGGAAGGACATAGGCTACTTTTTGTTGCAATATAAAATCATCAGGGGGGTGAAATGGAGGATGAAAATTTGTATGGGAAATCTGACTTTTGGCGCGGGCGAAGTCGCCGGGAACGGCTAGTCTATAATATAACAGTAGACTTTGAGTCTACTGTTGAATTATAGATATTGATACGGAACCCTTTGTGCGCGAGTCTTACTCGCACTTGGCCGGTTTTTTTAAGACTATTTTGATTTCAGCAAATATTGCAAAACAGGTATTAAGAAATTCAGTGAATACGAATCATGCTTTTTCAAACTTCATAAACGTGTGAAGAAAGTGCTAGCTCAGTCGCAAAAAAGCAACTTATTTAAAGTTTTAGTAAGCAAGCTCTTCAAGCGATCCAACTGGATTTAACTAAATCTCAAATGATTTTGCAAGATATATGCAGCCGCAGCCCTTTCGGGCAGTAAGAAGCGAGATAAGGTACGGCAATAAACACAAACCGCTCTCGACTCCTGTGGCTAACCGCGGGGTAGAACAGCTTCCGAGGCTTGGTCTGTTGCAGGTTTTTATTTAAGGTTATCTTTAAGAGTTATTCGTAGATAAACAAAACAAAGGAGATGTAGATTATTGCAATATTATTTAGAAGTACTGATAATTTTAGGAAAGGCTTAAGCTTTTTATTTTACTTGTTTAAGCTTAGTTGCATAACTAAAATTTTGGGGAACTCAACTTATGGAACTTAACAAGATATTATTTTTTTTAGTTTCGTAAAACATATATTTTCGTGTATCATGCAACAAGTAGTTCGCTCTCAATAGTTGAGTCAAAATCACTCTTAGATGGCTAATTACTCGTAAAAAAAATTTTCGCAAATATAGGAAGTAGGTAATGGTGATAGGTTTTACTACTTCGGCACTCCCTAAAACACCAAGGCACGAGTAAAATAATATTTTTTAATTATAATTATCATGGGTTTTGGGCTAGAAATGTTATTGTTAAACAATACTTTTTTCTCGAATTCGGGAAAGCCCAAAAGGAGCGTTACCGACTCGTATGTTCCCTCGCAACTACTAAATAAGAAGCTCAGTGAGAAAGAAGCGCGTTAAAAATGAAACTTTAAGCTTTCCATTTTTATGATAAGAATTCAATTGTCGAATGGAACAAAAAGGTAGATACAAATGGTCACCGTACTTTCAGACCACGACCACAAACAAAACAAAAAACTTCTTAGAGGTACGTTATATTTTTTTTGGTGCATTGAAATATTTTGCTTTAGGAAAACGTGATAGCAAAAAGTGATAGCAATTTATAATTCTGTCCGCAGAGCACTAAAATATTTTTGGTAAAATTGCTCTATAGTTTATTTAACCACAATTGTGTTTGTTACCTAAACGAATGTTGTTAAGGTTGTGGTATTCATGTCACATTTCTTTGTATGTTGCAACTTGCAAGATCGTAAAGTGGTTCGTACGAGCAGATAGCGTATCGCGTCTCTTGTGCAGTCTCGCCTTTGGATCGGTGCCAGTTGCGGGTAAATGGTCAATATTCAATAGCAAGCGAATAGATAGTAAGGTGATACATGTATTATACAACTCGAAACGTTTTTAAAACAAGTAGCTGGACATGTCTCTGATCGTCTGACCGACCTATGTATGCACGTATGTAGTGTAAAATTTTTTTTTATATTTCGTCTGCCTTCATATTTAAATTTAAAAACCTTTTTATTAATAGGCATGCGACGATGCGGCCGAGAATAATATAGTAGGCCCGAGATCACAGACTATTCATTTTAAAAAAAATATTTAGTAGTGTTTAGGCAACACTTGCCGGCAACGAATTCGACTGTAGAGACGTATGGCGTACGTATGTATGACGTAGAATGTACAGGGGCTAGCACGTTAGACTAAACATTTTGGTAGCAAAATCACTCATCATAATATATGCCCAGTAAACGCATCTGTATATACCACAGCAGTGTTTACTTTGACGTCCGTATAATAGACCGCGTCAATATTAAAACACACACGAAACTGATTTTCGTGTGTGTTTTAATATGTTAATATTGACGCGATGACTAAGCATAACTTATACTTATAAAACTTTAAACTTAAGATTACCAAAGAACTAAAGATAGAGCATACAAAATATACCCAAAAATGTATGTAGTTACAAAGCATTCTTCCTAATCCTAACACGAAACGCAAAAACGCATAGTATTCTGAGAAATTTTATTAACATTTTCAGCTATTTATAAAGTGTATAACTTTTACACGAGAACAACTTATAACTTCACACTTAATTAGATTCGTTTCAAAGGCGAAGTATTCCATTACACCCCATATTGATTACTTAATGACCCAAAAATAAGTTTTGGAGTGCCGCCGCTCAGAAGTCATATTACAAAGGTGTAATTGCGTGTTGAAGTGGGCACGCTAAACTCAAACATTTCTAATTAAATTACTCACCAGAAAATGCTTTATATATTTATTATTCAGTCGCCTCGCAAGTTTTACCATAGTTATACTTAAAAATCATTATCTAATAGGCTTTAAAAGTTTGATCACAGAATGTTAGCTCACATACATAACTATCGAAGTAAGACTCAATGTCATTTTTAATAAATCTAAGATACAGCAGTTAGCACACAGTGCGATAGATTTCAAAAAAAAAAACTATGGCTAAACTAAAGTTTAATATGAAATCTGCATTAAGATAATAATTTTGAATCAGGCACTATTAGGTTAAAAGCTCAGAAAGAGCGCAATTTTTTTAACGCGTTTTATCGACACAAGTTTTAGCTGAAATTTTGGTACGTAACCTTAATTCAGGCTTTGGCCTGATAGGTATATTTTGTTTGCTATATCAGTCGAATTGTTCTTATTTTTCCAACGTGAGTAAAAACTAGCAGAGTGTTAGAAATACAGGACTGTGTACACGGCACAACAATTGCGATTGCAATGAAAACTTGTAACTACTAAGTTCAGTGGACGAAATTACTGCTTGTTTGAGAAATTGCTGTAATCATTACTTTGAATGTGAACGAATAGCGAGCGTAGAATAGATTTATTGACAAATGTATAAGAATTTGCGTCGTCTATTTCAATTTCACACACGCGAGTTTCAAAATAAAAGGGTTCATTTTTCTATTAAAGTATTAACTACACTGAAATTATTCAATGAAAACCGTCTGAAACAAAATATATTTATTATTTTTCAGTATGCATATTGTCTGGTACCTAAGGTTTTCTTGTATCACAGCTACCCATTCTAATATTATCTATCTATTGAATACCAAATCTATGCATGGCAGAAGACCCGAATTTAATGTAAAAAACTAACAATGATATTTGTATCACAGCGCCGTAAGAATCAGGAATACTCACAATGCACCACAAGCATAACACGCTTGCTGACAGACGGTGGCACGCCATTGCTGGCGATGCACAAGTATGCACCCATGTGCAATCGCGACACCTTAACTAGGTGCAACACCGCACCGCTCACCGACGTATCTGCAAAAAATACTGCCTGAGACACGATTGCACATTACGACATAACTGGTTCATTGCGACTATTATTTAAGAAAAAAAATATTTGTACAAAATCTATTTTAGTATGTTTTGCGATTCTCGTGACGAAATTACCAAAGAAGGCAAAAGTTTAATTATAATAATTTGTTACAAGGAATTCGGATCACCAGTGTAGGCGTAATGTATCTACGCGAAAAGTAATGCTTACTTTTACACAACAATTGGTTCCACGTACCATTGGTTCAACTAAAATTATTTTTAAATTTTTATAAGGTTTAAATTAAGTCCTACTTAGTATCCTAATATTTAAATTTTTTAAAGTACCCACTCGCATAAACTGTTGTTTATTTTCTCCTTTTTTGTTAAAGTTCTAGTAAGGAATTTCTGTATTCTGAACTCTTAATTTAAGGAAAAGAAATCTTCCTTCTATAAAAGTAAATAACGCAATCTGCATTTTTAAATATTTTTGACTTTAACTATTGCGTCTGAGATTTATCAAAAGAGATAGACTCTGTTTTTAATTAACTAAACATCAACATCTTCATAATGATAGAGGTCATTTCCTTTCGGGAAATACATGTTTCCTACATATTGGCGCTTTGGCAAAATCTAATCGTGTCGCCACATGAATTCGTGCGGTTTCACCGACCCGAATTTCCTTTACAAAGTTACATTAATTATTTTGATTTGACAAAAGATCAAAGAATCGTATTCAGAGGTGTGGTTTCTTCAATAACTTACTGAGTAACGGGAAATTTTCTGGTAGATTCGAAAGGAGGTAGATACAATAGGTCGATATTTAGGTACTTTCTTACATTTAACCCTAGGATGGTTACATAATTTAAATGAACACACATTGTAACAGGGGTGCCACGTCACCCCATGGTAATAAAATGAATAAAAAACTTTTGTTTAGAGAAAAATAAAACTTTTTATTTTTGAAACAAACTAAAAGAACACTTTTCTTGAGATCAATCAGGAATTAAATGAAATTAGATATATAAAAATTTAGTTATGGCAACTTAAACACAATTGAGACAAAATTCCTTACGATGTTCAGGGCATGCAGGTCTTTTACATTTTGAACAAAAAATCTTCACTTTTTTGTCATTCTTCCGAGGACACAATGCGAATCGAGCTTGCTTTTGCAATTTGGCGGGGGGTTCACTTGTTGGAACTTCTTCGGGGATATTTAGAATGGCCCTTATATTTCCCGATAGTTGCCGAGGTAAATTTGACTCCAGTAAGCGTCGTCTCATGTGCGGCTCGGCTAGTTGCAATGCTAGTTTGTTTAGGAAATCATTTTTAATTTATTAGCTGGCATGTTCGGAAGTTTAGCTTCTAGATAGAGAATCATAGAGTTGATCTCTGCTTGATCTAACATACCAAAGAAAAACCTAAGAGGCCATAGTCGAGTACCCCTCGCAGTCGTGTATAATGGCTCTGTTTCACTCTCATCATCCTCAGCCATATTATTTAAGTACCGCTCAAGCTCTTCATCATTACGGAACGCCATAATGAACTGAAAATAAGATTTTGAAAAATACAGTAATAAAAGAAAATATTTACGTAAATGGTAACAGGGGTGACGCAACACCCCACACATACCTGCAGAATGAGATTGACGTGTTGCCGCTTCCTCCACGCAACGGCAACTGATGACCGACGGCAAGACAAAAGAATACACGAAATGCTGGAATGAGACAGCGAATAATTTTCAGTACATCGCCGCGTGATTGCTCGCGTGGGGTGTTGAGGCACCCCTGTTACCATCCTAGGGTTAATACATGTTGCAAGTATACTGAGTGTGTCTTACGCCCCGTTCTCACTATGACGTAACGGTTAATTTATTGTTGGACGACTATCTGTTTCTACTATTAACAAACAACCACCGAAACTTACAACTATCGTAGAGTACCTACATAACCTAACTAAAGAACAAATTAGCTAAGGCACCTTTTACACTACGCGGTATTCAGTCAGGCTAACTGGCTGAATCTATCCCCAATCTCGCTCTCTCACAGGTGAAAGAGCAAGATGGGGGATAGATTCATTTCAGGAATAGCTATCTATACCTACAATGGTAAGTATTAAACCTTCACGTATCATGTTTCCAGACACTATAGAAAATTGTTTGTTACTAACCCGCCCGCGGGTCTTATGGGGTTTGACAGGTTTAAAGTTCCTATTATGTAACATTTGGACTCTTTAATTTAAATAAATAAAAAAGCCACGCGCTTCAAACTGCAGGAACGCAGCTTTAGACCATTTACATACGACCGCCGGCGTCCCGATAAAATGTTATTGTCAATAATTGTACATGGAAACATGAAACTTGAAGGATTGAAACATAAGGTGGACTTACTATGTGTATCGCTGAAGTTCGAGGTCGGCAAGAGGTCACCGGCCTCCTTTCTCCAAACCACGTTGGGGGTCGGGACCCCGTGGGCGGCGCATCTCAGCGTCACGTTGGCACCTTCGCGAGCCACCTGGTCGCTGCTTGTGGGGTAGTCCAGAATATCTGGTGGCACTGCGAAGAAAAAAATATATTATTTTTATACTATATTATTTAAACGAAAAAGACTAGGTCCCGCTTATACGAAATTCCGTTAAATATAAATAATGCTCAACATGTTTAAAATATTAGCCCGTTTCTGTCAACGTCGAATTACTGACAGAGATAAACCTATGTTTTAAATATATAAAGCGGTAATTGTATTTAACTTTTATTTCGTAGAAGTGGATCTTGACCCACTTTTAAGCCGAGATTTTTTGCTGTAAATGCAAGGCCGAGAACTGAAAATTTTGATATTGTTATACTGTACGCAGAAAAAAAAATGAATACGAAACAAGTTAAATCGAAATGAACTTGTTTAATGAAACTTCATATTCCAACAACAGTTCCAACTTAATTTATTATTAATTAAAATAACCTAAAACATTAGCACTGCTTTTTTAATACAAAAGTTTGACCAACTGTTGCCGCTTATTTTGCCCTTCCGATGAAAAAGTCCAGCCAACTAAAAAACCCAAAAGTTTCTAAAATAAAATAAAATCCACGCATATAACAGCGGATACAGGATTTAAACGCGGTCAAAAACAATTTAAAAATTCACCCCTAACGATGAGAAAGTTATCCCGACAATGAATGACTAATGAAGATCGCAAACTGTGGGCAGACAGTTTTTGGATACAGAATTAATTATACAACTTGACTGGAATTACACCCACAACGGTTAAACGGTCGTTACGCGTTTATTTATTAATGTATCAGGTGCCCTTGATAAAAAAGCAAATAATTCTGCAATTGATGTAAAAATAACGAATAACGCATCACTTTAGAAACTAGTAAAGTGCACTCAGTTATAGATTAACAATTAAAAAATAATTCTTAACAAGGAGTCACGGAGAGTAAATTTGAAACGCCCAATTACTCGACAAGAATAAAAATTAAAAACAATAGCATGTATTGGAATTAACACCGAGAAAGTAACTTACACGTGTATTCATAACAAAAGATTGATAATGACAATTGTACTTTTTCCGTATTTTGCTACCCGTGGAAAATATTTTTACATAATCAACTCCTTCCGATCAGGTAAACATTTAAAGAACTGTTGGTTCCGGAGATGGAATAAAAATAGAAATATAAGTATACCCTTTTCTCGCTTTGACACATGTTTAACATTTCATTTGGAATGGATATCATTTGGATCAACTAGTCATCAGAATTACATATCAATGAACTAGATGAAATCAATCTGATGTTTAGTTATTATTTCTTTCTAAGCCCATAAAGGGAGACTTAATACAATATATATATAACCCGAAAAATCTAACCTAATCTTGATTTCATTATATAACATTTTAGGAGCACCTTCTCCCTTCATTCGGATTCTCCAAGCTATTTTTGATTTTATTTAGCTGACCTTAAATGAACCAGCATATCTACGACCTAACAAGATGGCTATGGAACTGACCTCTTAGTGATTTAATAACGTCAATTTCAAAGCTATTTTTGAAAGCCTTCAAGTAATGCAATACGCCTGCAGATCAGATACAACCTTCACACCGCAACCTCAATCACCCTGATTGGAGAGTCATCCCATTTTAATGACCTCTGCACGTAACTTACCAACAACATCTAAATAGGCAGTCTGACTCTTCATGGGGTCAGTGTTGAGCTGGCACATATACCAGCCGCGGTCTGATTGCCTCACGTCATGTATGTGGAGGAACCACACCCGCCGGTCGCTGTGGTTCACCGCAATCCGATGGTTCTTCGTGATGACGTGGCTCGCGATCGTCAGGATCGTCTGCGTGTCCACGCGTAGCCACGCCACCTGCAAAATTCTTTGTAATTAACTATTTCTTTTGTTTTTCAGGATTCACTAAGAGATATATTTAAGGAAGTTAAAATACTAACACTAGCTTCCCAGTATATAAATGAAAATTTGATTGTCCGCAAAATCTTGCATTTATTTTCAAAAAAGAGTGACTCGCATTAGTACGATACAAGAAATAAAAATAAACTAGCCGTTCAAAACTTTAGGATTCAAATGGTTGGTAATTCATTTTAAATGTATTTTAATGTCAAAAGGATATTAAATATTAGATGATTTTTAAATGAGAATGATAAACATGTATGGAATAGTTTTAAGGAACACAAATCCAGTAAAACTTTGAAAAGAGGCTATGGCAATAGTGACTGAGTTTCTTCGCTGCTTCTTCTCAGCACTAGCCCACAATTGTCCCAAAGCAGTGGGACATAAATGATTTTTTTTTTAGGGTTTCTTATTTTTATTTTGCTTCGCCGATGACTAGTGAAACTGCTCGAGTTACACGATAATTCTGATTAAAAAACCAAATTGTTTATACTTTATTACATTTTAAAACATTGTCTCATTCTCATTACGAGTTACTACGTTCGCAGTGCTCTAAAGAGTATAAGTAAAAACAAAAAAATCTGGACATAAGCCTTCACTCCCAAGGGTCTCACGATGGGTCTTAGGTCAAAGCTGATAAGCTGATGTTCTCGTGCGCGCACAAAATAAGTAGGCACCTACACTGTTTTACGCAAATAGTATTCCAATGTTTAAAGAAAAGTAAATGTCAAAATGCGATAAATAGTATTCAAATGTTAGTTAGATGCACAAAAATTTTTGTAGGTAATAATATTAATTAAACTTTCAAACATGAATCTGATTAAAACTCAACAATCTTCCTTTCCGCTATTAGAAACCAGTGCGAGTAATCGACTTATTAAAGAGTTAAAAAACTGTGAGAGGATCAGCAAAGTTTGCAAACTTGTGGTGAATCGGATTGCGAAAAGGGTTCGTATAGTGCTGAGAAAAGTTGAAATCTAGAGCTCGGTATTTACAAGGAATAGATTAATGAGTACTTTTTAGGGTTCCGTACCCGCAAAAACGGGACCCTATTACTAAGCCTCCGCTGTTTGTCTGTCACCAGGCTGTATCTCATGAACCGTGCTAGCTAGGTAGTTGAAATGTTCACAGATGATGTATTTCTGTTGCCGCTATAACAAAAAATACTAAAAACAGAATAAAATAAATATTTGGGGGGGCTCCTATAAAAGAAACGTATTTTTTTAGCGGTTTTTGCTCGCTATCAATAACGGCAACAGGTAGACGCTTTAAATAAAAAGTGTATGTTCACTTTAAAAGTAAATAATTAAATAAAAATAATAATAATATTTAAAGGGGGCTTTCAAACAACAAACGTGAATTTTTAGTCATTTTCTGCGCGATATTTTTAATGGCAACAGGATGAGGACAGGATTATAATACAGATATAATCGAGCCAAGCATTACCATTGTGCTAAACCTAGTAGGCTATATGATTAATGCTTAGCACATTGATATGTTCAATTATGTAAAATTTAAATTTGTGGTCACGTTTAATCTAAATGATTATTATAAAAACTTGCTGAGTTTTCTAACCGTTGGGTAACATACAAAACCTTACTGAACCAAGAAATCGGTTGCACCAAAATAGGTACATATATAGTTTTGATAAAGTAATGTACCATTGAAGTTATCGTTCATATTAGACTTCGTTGCTTCTTACTGTAATTTTAACAATTGTCACATATTTGTAAAAGTGAGTAGAGTACTACATTAAAACACTTTGACTTTTCACTACGGTTAAATGAACTGTTTTAATAGAGCCTAATTTTAACGATAACTTTCACTTAAACCTTACCTTTACAAAAGGTTAAATATGAAACTTATTTAAGTGTAAATGTGTTTCGTTTTTTTTAATGGTATTGTTATTTGCTTGCTTGGGCATTACTTTAAAAAAATAGGTATCCAATATGATTAAAAAGCTTTAATCGGCACCTACGTATCGATATTTTATCGACACCGCCACAACACTTGTGCTCCTATACTAACCCTGTACGAGCCGAGGTCATTGACGACACAAGTGAATACCGCCTCTCTTCCCAATGACACGGTCAAGTTGTTCAGGCTGTCTTCAAAGCGAGGGACTTCTGTAACAATGAAACTGGTTATTTTTGGATGGCTGTTGAAGGGTTAGGTTTCGATATTCATAGAGTAAAGTAAGGTTGATATACAAAATTCTGACTACTGAAGAAGATAAATCTGTATAGAGTGTGTCCGGGTTTGGACTAGCGATAATTTCATCATCTTCCTAGCGTTATCCCGGTTGTGCACGCGCACGCGAGTGCCCAGGGTTCGCTGACCATGATCCAGGATGTAGCAGGTCAGGTAATTACAGTGGAGCGACTGCCATCTGACCTCCGTGACCCTGTTAAACGGGGAACATCATTCAGGGCAAGATCATCATTGGTACATGGCGGCACGTGGGATCGAACCGGTACCTCCCGCATGAGAGGCAACCCGTTAGCCACTACGCCACCGACGCTCTTTGGACTAGCGATAATTTATGGGCTATTAATTCATCAAATGTTATTGACATCAAATGTAAAAAACTGAATACCGGGACAGGACAACCGAACGTCTGTCGGGTGAGCTAGTAAATAATTATCGATCGACTACAAAAAACATTGATTATAGTAAAGGTTACGGTAAAATTAGGTGATGGTGTAACTTAGCCATGAACAAACAGTAAATATTTTTTGAGAAAATTAGGGCGGCAAGGCGTCCATTATAATCTATTACGTGTTTACTACTAGACCAACGCAGCAGTCTTATAAAAATATCTTACCAACTTAAAGAAAACACCACATAATGCCGAGTATTTTTTGTTACAACAAGACTAACCTTCGCTTTTGCTTTGATACTTTATTCATCGTCTTGTGAACTGTAAATGGTTTTAGACAATCAATAACGATTACTATCGAATTTGTAAGAAATCCTCGCATTTGGGTACCAATATGGACGAGCCAATTCGCTTTTAAATGGGAGCCATGGCAAGCAAAGCGCTGGAGGTACGGCTAATTACCAGAAGAGAAATATTTACATTTAGTCCAACCAACCGTTGAATCGATACCAGCGTTGAGTTGTGAATTAAGAGCTGCATTCTGTGGAGCGGATAGATACTAAACCAAGTGAAATATAGCAATTCAGGTAAATAGTGATAAAAGTAAGTTCATAGCTTCTGCTGCTGCTCGAAGGTTAGCTAAAGTAAGTATTATCTTATCAATCATATTTTATCATTGTATTTGTAGTAGGTAAAGTGACCTTTTACTGGTTTACATCAGTCGAACAATTAAATTACAATGTGATATTGTACAAAGTTCTTATATTCAGAAACGTATTTAAAAGCGATTTTATAACAACTTTTATTAATAAACATACCTACTTTGAAATACAAAAAAAATCATACTAAAATTATGCGGTACCTCTACGACTTTAGTATGTACGAGGGTCAAACTGAAAGTTCTTAGAAAATCAAAAACTGATTACATTAGCCAGTTATTAGTTTTATTATATCTTTTCAAAATATTGTCCATTGACGTCAATACACCGCTGCATGCGATGGAACCACTGGGAAAAGCACTTTGCCCACTCGTCCTTAGGGGTCTCTTCAATGGCATCGCGATACGCAGCCACCGCTTCTTCAGCATTCATAAACCGCTTTCCTTTAAGTTTTTCTTTAATTTTTGGAAATAAATAAAAATCACAAGGCGCGAGGTCGGGGCTATACGGCGGGTGACCCAGTAATTCAACGTTTGATGTCGCCAAATAGTCGATCGTTCGCTTGGCGGTGTGCGACGAGGCGTTGTCGTGGTGAAGGAGGATCCTACTGCGAGGTCGTTTCTCTCGAACTTTTTCCAAGACAAGTGGCAAACAATTGGTAGTGTACTATTCTGCAGAAACTGTTTTTTGATCCTCTAACACAATTGTTGCGAAATGACCTATCCTTCCAAAGAACGAGGCCACCATTTTTTTTCCCGCACTTCGATCTCTCTTCACTTTAGTTGGCAACTCCTCGAAAGGAAACACCCACTGAGCAGATTGTCTTTTGGTTTCAGGATCATAACAGTAAATCCAGCTTTCGTCACCTGTTAGTATGTCGAACACAGCATTTGAGCCACCTCCGTTAAATCTTTCAATCATTTTACGGCACCAATCCACACGATGGAGTTTTTGAGCCTTAGTCAAATTATGAGGTATCCACCGGGCGCAAAGCTTCCTGACCGCTAAATGTTCGTGGAGGATTTTGTGCACTTGACTCATACCGATGCCTAAGCTTGTCCGAATCTGCTGATAGGTCACTCTTTTGTCAGTCTCTATCATACGCCGCACAACACAGATGTTATTTTCAGTCGTCGCCGTAGAAGGCCGTCCCTCACGTACATCATCAGTGAGATTAGTGCGACCACGTTTAAACTCATTAAACCAGTTGTAAACAGTCGCACGAGATGGGGCTTCATCGTGAAAGGCCAATCGTAGTCTATCATAACTTTCTTGTTGACTTAAATGACATCGAAAGTCATAAAAAATCATTGCACGAAAATTTTCTCGTGTTAAATTCATTTTGACGTGACACAGACAATTTTCAATTTGCCGCCAAGTCGTAAAACAAATGACAAATGAATGAAATATATACTCAGTAATATTGGCAAAGAGTTCTATTTTCAAATTTTAGAATATTTTTTTTATTATATTGTTTATAAGTGGCCAGTTCTAAGAACTTTCAGTTTGACCCTCGTATACGTGAATTTTTTTTAGGATTTTGAAGTCGCTCTAATAAAAAAGTTGTTCTATAAATTCGTTTAAAAATAAAGTCCTTTATTTTTATGACATATTGCATTGTATTAATAGTAAGTATGATGACTTTATAAGATACGTAGAGTATCGCAAAAACAAAATGAAAATAATTCTAATGAAAACATTGCCGGGATATATTATTACTAGGTACACTACTTGTAAATAAAAATAAACTGTAAATCTATTGGTAGTTATGATGAACTGAAATTCTGTAAAACTTTCACAGAAATTATTTTAAAAACAAAATACTCGTCAAATTGGGGCGCGCCCGTAAAAAGGGTGATATTATTTGAACAATTCGTCCGATGCTTACGATGTAAAACTTTGGATTCCTGCTATCAAAATCTATTATACGACTTGTTGGATCCCGTCAGGTTCTTGTTAAGATATCAAATTTTAGCGCTGAGCTTTTACATCTGACCTGACGCGGCCCCAAGCGTCCCGAAACCGCATGTTCGCACGTACATCTAAGCATTTATTGTGCCTAGCGCAAATTTGCTTGCGCGCCGCAATATCCAACCGAACGAATCCCCAGGGAGCTATCTTGTTTTATTTGCTGAGCCGATAATGAACGTTTTTTCTCCGTATTTACTCGCAACAGTCAATATACTAAGGTGTAATAAAGGCCAACGTTTAGTAGCCTTTCCTGTTTTGCCCTCCACTTGGCGCTGAAATTTTATTGTCGCATAATGTAATCAAATGGTGCATGTGTGGACGTAACCGTTACAGATGAAAGTATATCTTAAATCGATTGGAATACAGTCGGAGTTTGAATGGTAAAAAAAGAAATACAGATTAGGCGAAATAAACAATAGATAACGGTATTGATCGCTAATAAAATGTTATGCAACTTTTATGGTCGTAACAGTTTTGCGATTTTACTTATACGATGGGGCAAAGGAATAATACTAAAACGTTCCCCCGAATAAGTAACATTGCATAACAATACTCACAGAGCTAAATGGATTATGGTTTATTCAGACGTAAATGTTACTGGGCACTCTGCAATCAAATCGTCAAATCATATTGAAACAATAACAAGAAATGCCGAAGTTGTTTGAAAAACAAAATATCAGTAACCAGTGGAAAAATTATTATGTTTTTGAAATAGTCTTTACACTAGCTTTCATGATACCCATATTGTTATTCTTACCCTGTTTTACCTTACCCTCCCTCCCCTTTTTAGGGTTCCGCAGTTTTCATTCCGCTTTGTAGGGTTCTTGACAAGGAACCCTTATAGTTTCGTCATGTCCGTCCGTCTGTCTGTTTGTTGCTTGTGTGTCCAAGGTCTTGCTAAGAGGCCGTTACTACTAGAAAGCTGTAATTTTGTGGGTGTACGAGTATGTATACTAATTATGCGTACATAGTGGTAGGATATGAGAAATATATTTTTAGGGTAGCTCCACTACATGTAAACTGGGGATGATTTTTTTAAAACTATAGCGGTTAAGATAACTTATTAATTCAGCAGGAATATTTCTAGAACTTGGGCGCTGGATAATTTTGTACCAAATACTAAATCCTTAGAATAAATTCTCTAAAGTTACTAAGATGAAATAGATGGTACGGAACCCTTCGTGCGCGAGGTCGACTCGCACTTGGCCGTATTTTTTACATTTGCGGACGCCATTTTCAAAATTTATGTAGCCTGTCTAACTACCACAATTCTACAAATTCAACGACACCTCCTATGATAAAATACGTCCAGCAGTTTGGGCTGTAAAGCGTCCCAAAAAAGGGGGCATACATTTATATACTTACAAACAGAAATACATAACCTCGAAAAGCATTACCCTTCTTCTGTCGCAGTCGGGTAAAAACAAACGAACATATCGTATTGACTTATAACTTTTCTTCTTTTTGAATGTTTCCCGTTTCAAATTGAAGTTTGTTCCGAGAGCTACAGCAACGAAGTAGTGAGTGATTTTCTTCGGCAATAAATATGTCTCGCCCAATTTTTATTGCAAAACTGGTGGACGCTAACTTATGAGCCTGGAAACAAAACCTCGGAAACACTATAAAAAAGAATCCTCTATGGTTTTAACGTTTACGTTACAATTCTGCAAGGTTTTTATGTTAGTACGACCATTTTCTAATACTTTGTCCGAGATATAAATTGTACTGTAAGTTGGTGTTGTTCCAGTATTTTTATAATATAATCAACGAATATCTCAGCAGAATGTTCCTATAGATAACAAGCGACATTTACAATATTCGTCGCCAGTGTATCTGAACCTTTAAACCGAGCTTAAAGGAAACTGCACGAAAAGTTTATTTGTAAGTGCTTATATACTTAATTCAAAACAAACTCTAGAATCCGTATAAATGGGTGAATTGTTTGAGCATAAGTACTTGTCTGTTTCCTTTGATGCTACAAAAGATGATCTTTATCGTTTTATGGGTTCAAGAAGCGATGTCAACCCCCAAGGAGGATTTATGCTCGAATATACCGTCTGCGGAGACGTTAAAAGAAAGTTTTGAATGCTTTATGCCAGTACTTTGAGCCATTGCGGACATTATCTTTTTATGTTGGAAAATTAATACAATTTTATTGCAGTCTTAATAAAAACAGGTATATAGCGTAAGTATCATACCACTTTAATCGCGCCATATGCGCAAGATAAATGCACATAAACATCTTCTTGGCACTAAGACCCGAGTTCACCAATGTTTAAACCTCGATTGACAGTTAATTTGACAGAATGATAAACATAATAATGCCAAACCAGCTGATTAAAAATTAAACATGTGTTAGTGAACTCCAGGCTTTGTCTAAAATATAATATGTATCACATGAATTGGGGCTAAAATAACGACTCGTTATAAAACCACGTTTGAATATGTTTTAGTTAGGACCGCATATTCAAGTAAATTTTCAGGTAAGTAATCTAAAGCGTTTGAAATATGATGATATAACTAAAGCTTAAACAGACTTAGCTTCTGATCCCCACGAATTTGCCAGCAGTTTGTGAAACCTGATATTTAGTTTGAGTGAAGCAGGAAGCGCATAATAGTTAAGGGTGATACAAAAAAATTACTTAGGTACATAGATGAAGTATCGAATAGAAAACAAATTACTCTGAAGTGCGCCGCTCTGTATTGTTGATTGATGGTTCTTCGACTTGTTTAATTATGTATAAATATTGCCTAACAATTACAAAGTTCAAGGGCACCTTGAATAACAGAAGAGTTTCAATCTACTTACTGCCTATTTTGGTACTTTCTGGCGCTCGTCTTACAATGAATCGTTCTTTCTAATTTAACTTTCCCCCAACAAACCAATAGCCTATCCATTACAGATTTGTTTAAATAATTAAGTAATTATTATCTGGTTAAGTTAGTTATTTTTGATACGCAGATCTGAGAGTTTAGTGTTACTTACCTGTTTTGTACAATGGAAAGTTTGAGAGTGTGTTACCTAAAACCTATTTTGATGCATGTTGTCACCTGAAATGATCATTATCGAAAATCATATCAGATAGATAAGATAGAAAGCTATTTATAATCACTTACTAAAATAGTATATTCTACGCGATATAATGAAACTTAAGGGGGTGCAGCGCTAACGAAGAACTTCGAGTTCGAGTAAATCTAAACGATTTTCAAACAGAATCGAAATTATTAATATTAGTAATTAGATCCATTTTCTTAAAGGTTTAAGACTTGATGATTTAATAAGAACAATAGTTTTATTCTATCAGAAAAACCATCAGACATTTGTGTTAAAAACTGAAAAGTGTTAATATTTTCTTATTTAAATTTTATTCGTGTATATTAAAAGGAGGGGACCTGCGGAATATCAATACAATCATTTTCATGTACACATTATTGTTTCATGCGTAAAAATTACCAAGTTTTCGAAAAAAAAATGCTCTTGGATATCATTAGCTACAAGTCATGTTTATTATAGCATAAAGAATTTGTTTCAAATTTCAACAAGACCACGACCTTGTGCAATGAATAGACTAACGTAAATAAGTTGTTTTAATGTATTTAACTAATTCAGCTCATCGTACAAGTGACTAAAAAATACGTTAATTTTCTAAATTTCGTGCAGGACCCCCTTGCGAAGCGTAGTTGCATTCTAAAATTTCATATAATAGGTTAGTAGGCCATAATTGCAATAAACGAGAAATGTTTATGTCAAAGCAGAACGATTGAACCAACAGTTACAACCTCGCAAAAGTGTAATGTATCATAATAATAAATGACAGAATAGTCCAACTTATGGTGCTCGTTTTTTAGAACGAAGAAAACTGTGTCTATCATACATAATGCTGGAGTAACTATTATGTAATCTGTGATGCTGGTTTGACTGCACATATTTTAAAATTGAGAAAAAATGATTGCTTAGCTTATAAAAACGGTTAGAACTGTGGTTTGTTTAACAATAATTACAATTTAGTAATTATTTTTGCTGCCTGTTACAACTTTACATAATGTTTGAAACACAAATAAATTAATAAAATATATATGTATAAAGCTTTATTTATTTAGACAAAAGAAGCAAATTTCTATTCTACCTACTAGGTATAATGAATAACAATTGGCAAATTGGTGTTTGTGTAATAGTTTTCAAATTACTTTGTATATTTAATGCTTTTTTACGGTTTGATAAAACTTTTGTAGTTTTAAGAAACTAATAACATTAAGCTAGTACCTACCTATGTATATTACAAATGTAATATAACTAAAACAGTGATTTAATTTATTTCTAGTAAAGCGGAGGGTTGATAAACGCATTTAATATTCTTATAAATCAATACAAAATAAATTCAGAATCTATTCAATAAAACCATTTGAACTAAAAGATCTAACGGCGATAAACCTCTGTCGGAACCGAGCATTTTAATTCACAGATGGAATAAGTTTTCAGACGACACAGATGAAGTACTTAGGTACTTTGCGAAAACTGTCAGACTTGGTTGGCTAGAACGAAAGCGTTTTATGCAGATTCCTTGCCAGACTGTGCGATTTATTCATAAAATAATTAGCTTTAGGTGAATTTATTACACGAGCCCCTAAAGAAGTCGTGCGGTTCAATATTGTTATTCAACTAATCGCACTTTTGCATGCATTTGCCTGTCTAATTATATAAATAGATTATTGCCGCTCAATTGGACTATTAATTATGAAAATTTTTAAGGTTCCGTACCCAAATGTAAAAACCGAACCATATTACAACGATTACTAAGCCTTCGCTATCTATCTATAGGTTTCCAGGTTGCATCTCATGAACCGTGATAGCTAGACAATTGAAATTTTCACAGATGATGTATTACACACACAAATACTAAGAATAAAATAAATATTTAAAGGGGCGCCTTTACAACAAACGTGTTTTTTATGGCGTTTTTTGCTTGTTATTAATGCGACAACAGGTAGGTGCTTGAAATATTCACAGAATATTCACTTAAAAAATAAATAATTTATTTTAAAACAATAAAACTATTTAAGGGGGCTCCTATTTAAATGTGACTTTTTGCCGTTTTTAAAACTATAAATATGTCATAGTAGTTCAGAGTCAGACTCGCACTTGGCAGGTTTTTTTGTGAACTTTGTGTGTGGTGTGCAATAAGGAGTACTATCTATCTAATTATTACATAAAGCTAAATGTATAAACACAGTAAAGACCCGTCGATAGAAATAACGTGGCATACGCAAGCACAGAACAGAAAAAACGCAAGCATAGGGTGTGTGTGTGTATTGTAACATTGAAAAGTTATGATTATTGGTATTTCCATGCAGACCATACAATGTTATTAAAAAGAGATGGAGTGCAAAGCAGAATTGTGTATCTTATACTACGGATTTAGACGTATCATTCTGATCAATACTTATTAACCGTAAAATTTTACAGTGAGTAACAAATGATGTATGCAACATCGCTGTCAAAGTCTTTTATATTTACCTTAAACGTCTTATTTAATTTTTGGGACGCGTAGTTTGCGGCATTTCTTTATGCGTCGTAAATTGGTATCGACAGGCAATATTCTACCTTTTCATGGAGAACAAGACAACGCTTTCAGGCGATGACTTGCGCCACCAAGCTTTATTTGCGTATCGCGTAGGCTTTCCCTGGCTCCAAACGTTGCTTGTCACGCTACCCTGGCTCGAAGCAATGCTCAGAAAATTCCAACACCTCAATCATATTACAAAACAATTAATGTTGATTAAAACAAGCACTTTTGACTTGATTTATCTAGAGCCTGGGAGAATAAGTATAAAAATAAAAATAATTATGTACATAAAACAAACTTATTTTGAAGTAGGATTTAGTTTATATTTATGAACTTTGAATGAAATTTTGAAATTAAGAACCTTTACAATAAAAAAACATTGATGATTCATGATTGTTAAATAGAAAAATATAAGTTACCTAAAATCGAAAAACCTACATATTTGCTAGCTTTTACACAAGTCTTTTTGACTGACAGGTGTTAATTAAAAAAAAGGCAACACATTCTTTGAATAAACTGCTTATTGTATGAGGTGGTGGTTCCTATTAGGCTCTGCTCAATGTAAGAAGTTTATTCCACTTTAAATACCCCTTACGATCAATGTGATTCCTGCAAATTAAGGGCACACACCGACCTAGATACGGGGTATAATTTTGGAATGATAACTTATATCAAAGTTTCCTTAGCAACGCTTAATAGAACAAGGCGGTAAAATGGTGGAGTATAGCAAAAGTTTTAAACTGTCTAATTAAGTTATTAAGGATTTTAACACAAGTTAAATAAGTACGTTTTTCGTACGTACGTACGAAAACTCAACTGCTTGTAATCAAATTGAGAGTTTGATGATAATAAAACTTTTATGGATTGCAGGAAATCTTTTATTATAATTTATTTAGTTTTTGCAAAGTTATGATTTCCTCTTTAAAGTGTTTTGTTTCGTTTGGCTGTTTTAGTACACGAATGTGTCAATTACTTTACGTGTAGCACTTAAGAGGAAACGCGATCACGTGGCATTTGAAAAATAGGTATTTAAATAAAATGTTGCTGTCTCAATTCAATCACTGGGAGACCAAGCAAGAAAGGGTCAAATGAGCTTTGACGATAAATCGCTTCTTCCATTTGACCAAAACAGCATTGCAAAGTCTCCTATTTCCTCGTCCAAAATTTTACAAATGATAATATTTTTTTCGGAAATAATTGATCAAAGGTTTGAACTATGCCCCTATGTTATAGTTTTAGCGTTAATTTGCATATATTTTTCAGGCGAGCGTCTGCAAGTTAAGGATGAAATTTGTCAATTTTCTGAGTTTTTGAAGGCTCATATTTCCTTTGTTAATTTGAATATGAGAAAATGGTAAACTTAAATTTTATGGTAAAAAAAAATTGCCTTTATCCAGGGAGAAAACAGGGGACTACGTTTGTATGGAGAAATGACGCCTAGTCTTTCCCCTTAATTGGAAGACTGATTAATGGGTTGATCACATGTGATTTCAATATAAACTTAAATATAAATAAAATACCGGATTAAAATGTCCATCTGAACTGAATGGAGATAGTATTTAATAAAAAGGCTAGCAAAGGTTAGCTGGAATACAATAGTTTTTGTGTGAATGTAAGTATAAAAGCAATGTCACATCGAGAGTATGATTGCAAAATAACCTTTTGCAGTAGCATAACTTTCTAATGGGTATTGGATTATAGTTCTCTATGTTTCCACAATATTTTTAATGACTGTATTTTGCATAAGTAATACTGTGCCACAGTATGCTAAATAGTCCTACCTCTGGTAAAATAGGTCATGTATGATATTTTCTTTGTGTGGTGTAAAGGATACGGTACATTTTTTATAACAAAACGTTAGGTTTTGTTTTTCAAGTTAAGTAAAGCTTATTTCATATTGTAAATATGAATTATGTCCTACCAATTTCGAGTGATCACATTTTTAATTTTTTTACAAAAACAAAACATCTGTTCTTATATTATTGACAAAAAATATATATAATGTTTAAAAGGTGTATGTTATATTAGCCAAAGTAATTTGCTTAAATTTGTCATGTGCAATAAATGAAAATATTATAATTTTTATAAGAAACAATATGACTTTCCGTTCTTAAATTATAAAATATAAGTAAAATATTTTTTTCTCTTTTTTTTCTTCTGTTCGTTTATTTAACAAATGCTTTACTAATGATCGTCCTATATTTGTTCAAGTTATCTGTTTCGTGAAAAGGCCATTTAAAATATAACAAGCTTAACAAAACTTGAGAAGGGACACAAAAACAACTCGATAAGGCCGTAACAAGGGGCCCTAATCGTACCATCACAGTTCTCAAATTAGGTGAAAACCCTCAATATTACCGTTAAAACGCTATCAGTGTAATAGCTAAAACATCGGGGAAAGTTTCCCCGATAAGGACTGACTCGGAGATTATTTTAAATAATATTTAAGTAACAAATTTTCTAGCGATCGTCGTGATTCGACAACTTTCCAAAGTTGGAGTTGGAAGTTCGCCGTGTTTCCCAACCTTATCGTCCGAGGCGTAACAAGCCGAGATAAATGAAGTTTAGTTGCTTTTAATTTAATGGCTGGACGGAAGTTAGGGCGACGTGACCCGATGGGCGGAGAGGCCTCGCCAGACAATAATAATTATTAATAACATCTAATTTCCTTTCACGTGTTGTTAGGTGAAAAAAATAGACATCTAAGCGGAGTTCTGTTATTTTTGTTATTGTGATACCTACTTGTATCATAAATTGTCCACGGGTATCGAAATAAGTGATTTTGTACTCTCTCTTTCTTTTTCAATTCAATGTTGTTTTACACTTCTACTCGATAAAGTCGTCTAGACAAATATCAAACTTACGAAGACGAATACAACGAAATTACCCAAGCAATTAAACAGCAATATTGTTACAATTTATATGGAATCACAATGAAATGCCTAAGTTTATTTTAACACCATTGCTTTTTTATTTCTCAAAAGTCGTTTGAAATTTGTCTAGGTGGCTTGGTCGGGTAGTACAATTCTTTTAAGCCCTTGCAATATGGCAAATAGTTGTACATACAATATTTACTACTAACTTTCTAATGGGGTCAGTAACAATGACCAGAATTCCTTTCCATTTGCATCTTGACTCTGATTTGCTGTTTTTGAAGTAGGTGAACTGCATTTATAATTCTGAGAATATCACATGATAGTGACAGTTAGTGAAGCTAAGACAGCTTTCGTGCCGCAAGCTATATCCGTGAGCGAACGTTCAAGAACCCATACTCATAACACTGCAAGTTATAGCTACTTATACACATTGAAGGTGATTTTTCTGAGCGGAAAAAGGCTTTTCTTTTTGAATTCATCTGTACATAAACTTTTTTCAATTAAGTATTTTAAGAGACATTGGGCTCGAATCCAATGTGTCCTGTCTAAGATTTAATTTAAGTTCAGTCTCTCTCTTTCTTTGCCAAACAAACGAAAATAGACCGACTGTATTAATTTGGAAACGTTCGATTAAATAGCTGTCAGTTGCTAAGAAAATTATAGACACCACAGACAATTTAGTAGGGATGTCATTCGATGACGACTAAAGTTAGACGAAAACACGTAAAAACTTGTAAAAATACATAAGGAATTGCATCACTTCAATTGTCTTTTCTAAATTATTGTAGTCTGTCTCTTTTCATTTGTTGAGCAGAAAAAGAGAGAAACTGAACTTAAAATTAATCTTAGACAGGGCACATGGGAATCAAGTCCATTATATGGTATTGTACTTAGTATGAAACCGAAAGCTAGGGCACATTAGTTTCAATGAAATGAAATGATATAATTTATTTGCTTAAACATGATACATACATGACATTAAATAGTCTGATCTAACATTGAATCACATGTTTTACCATCGGGTGGCATGCAAAAAATTACATTGTTGCTAAAAGTAAAATTGTATAAGTTGACATTTCTCGTTGGTGAGTAATAGAACTTACTGCCACTTGAAGTGACAGTTGAAACTTGTTCCATGATATCGTGCACTATATGCTATATCCTTAGGTTATAGTCAATTAAAGCATATTCAAACATTGCTCAAACAAGCGTTTGCAACTCGTTAAACCAAACACAGCATATCTCTTATTCAAACTTAAGAGTTAGTAAAACGAAGCTTTGCCAGTCCGGGGTTACTCGTTACATTTAACGAATACATGAAGGCAGCACCCCAGTGGCATGCCAGATATGGTAGTGGAATGAAATCAAATATGCAGGTGGATTATGTTCCAAACAGGTTCATTTTGTACTCCCCCAAGCGAGATCTGCCAAGTGATTCGGACAGCAAATATCTCGTGTAATGAAATGTGTGATAAACAGTATACTTTATCTTAGTGGTAAGTAATGAGTTTCAAGTGGGAATGTCAAATGCAAATGATTTTGTCTTGATGTTGTATGATAACTAAGGGTCAAGCAAACCTTGTCTATTATTCTAAAGAGTGCATGTTAAGCAACAATTTGATGACAAACCTTACACCACAGATATTATAATACACTAGCTTACACACATATTGTACCTAATCGTTAAGTGTCTACAGGTGATTAGTATTAACTATTACAGATTCCAAAAAACTTTAAACTGATATTTAAAGTACTTTACTAAAATTTCTCTTGAAATAACTTGTTAAAAATAAAATGCGAAATATCCAAAATTTTAAATTAAACACGATGTTATTTATGGGAGTACATTAAGTACGAGATAAGTAATTAAAAGTTTTCCGTTTTCTTTATTAAGTGGTCTAGTACTCATTCATTGTTGTAACCTTAATCATGTGTTGATTACGTATGATAAGATAATTATGATATGATAATGATTATTTAAAGTAGATACCCATAAGGATTTATTATCTTACCACTTAAAATTAATAAATACACTTACACAATGTGCTAAGTGCCAAAATTTTGGATATTTCTCGTTTAACTTCTAACATGTAATTGATATAAAACTCATTAGGCAACGTATTTTCGATATCAGTTTAATACTTTTTGGTATATCTGTAATAGTTACGGAATAATCGCGATCACACCGTGTTCTTTAAAAACGCATTTCTTTATTCTCTACATATTATTATATAATTAGTGTGTTTTTCCTTGAAATTAACCTACAAAAAATACCTTAAATATTCTTATTAAAATGAAATAACACCAATATTATTAACGTCTATTCTTAAATGTACTTTTATTATGATTAAATAAGGTTACCTATTTGCAAAAGGTCTGTTATACAACATAATGTAAATTATGTAGAGTAGCTACGTATTGGATATCGAACCCGAGTTTCAAACTGGCTTAGCACCTGTAAACTACAATAACTTTCGTCGAACCTTAAATCCGGCAGGCGTCGAGGTTCAAATTTCACAATTCCTTAGATTTAATCCAAATTGCCAGAGAGGAAAATTAGTGGTTAAGTTTCAGATAGATGTAGGTAAATGGAGGAAATTGCTTTGATAACGTGGAATTTATTCTGAAAGCTGAATAATAGATATTTACGATTGCAAAGTGAACACGCCATAGCATGCTAATGCGACCTTTCAAGGTGAGGTTACAGGCCCTATATGTGGCTTTAGAAATATTTCACGTTACCTTCGCTTCGCTATCACCATTGATAAGCTGAAGTATAAACTAGTATTATAGTTCGTGATACACATCAATTTTATTGTATTATTTATATCGCACGTCTTTGCTTACGAATATACTTATTGCATAAAAGAGAATTGTATTGAATACCTACTTTAAGTTACGGAATATCAACTTTTGCATTATTTTCTACCTAAGCAGTAACCCCCTTACTAATAATGATTTTGACATTGCTATAACATTTAAATAAATATGAGACGACTAATTTTAAATGTTTGCCTATTTCATGTCACTTATTTGTTATTAATTCCAAATTAGTCGTTTTATACAAGTATGTATTATAGCAATGGCAAATTCATTATTAGTAAGCGGGTAAGACTTCAATTCAATTGAGTTTGATGCTAAAACAACAACCTGAAATTGTATGTTTGTCTTTTGAAACCAAATTCTTTTGAAATATATTTAAGCTCATAATAACTAAAATTTATTAAACTTTAAAGCACTTAAACTTATGAATTACTGTCTAATTCATTAAGCACACGTCGAACATCACGGCTCAAAGTCACTAAGCGTGAGATGCAGGCTTCTGACGAAACTTCCCGGTCGTATGCACGTAATAGGTGTTACGTTACACGCCGTACAGTAATTAAGTACTTTGTCTTTTGATAATTAAGCTCGTACTTTGCTCTTGTTAGTGCTTAATTGTGCCGGCTTTGTTTCCACTTACCTACTGAGCAGCTTATCTTAATCGGGACTGTGTGTGACGCGAATCCCGAGGAGACGTTTTGCGCAACTCGTTTGCACAATTAGTACATTTCAGAGCTAAGATTATTTGGGGGAAACATTCTTTGCTAAATAAATTGGGTATTATGTAAGCTGTATCTCATTGTGATCTACTTATTTTTCGTATTTCGCTATTAGTTTGTTTTGCAAAATACGGGAAATTACCTCGGATTTAGTTAGTTGCTACAATTATTTGTAATTGTGAGTTAGATGATTTAGTATAATTTAAACTTGTAGTTTAAGTATCGTTGGACCACATGTTTTTATTATTATAGGTATTTATTTCATACCCATTCTATTTTTAACGTACAAGATGATCCATGTGAGTTCTTCCGATCTAACTATTTTCAGTGTACGTCAAAGCATTCAGAGCGTACTATGCATCAAACAAGAACCTTAGAAGAATTTCTTCACTTAACCAACTAAAGACTCCGAAGGTTGTCTCAAAGTGACATAGCATAAGATCCCATTGCAACAACAGACTGTGCATTTGAGTATCCTTTCAGCTTTCCTAAGATACTTTGACAAAGTATCGTGTCTGAAGCATCTTAAGTTTGCAGTATTATAAAAAGTAAATACTTAAGTACTTCTTCGTTATATTGAAGTAAGAATGAATGAGCAAATGTTTTATTTTTAAATAAATCACTTATAGAATCTTATCTTTAAGGCAGTTGTTTAGATAAAAACAAACATAAAATAGAATACAAAGAGGAATATTTCAAACGGTCACTTGCGCCATCATTGTATATTTATAAAACACATTTCCTTTTTGATTGTTGTAGCTGAAAGTGTATATAATAAGTTTAATTCCTGTCATAATATTTGATTTGAGTATTTAACCCCTTGAGGATCATAAGACCGCCGGCGGTCGCATAACAATTAATTATCTATTGTGACTGGAAACGTGATCTCTGAATAGTGATTTAGGTTTTTGCGCTCTCGCCCAATCGTCAAGAAAGCAGATTTCGCAAACTATTTTCTTTGACAATAGATCTATCCTTTACAAATGCGTTGCCTTGGCGGCGGATGTGGTGTTTGGACCGTAAGCGGCTTACCTAAGAGATAATACTATAACGGACCGGACAAACACATATTAGGATTTTAACTTTATTCAGCATTAAGTTAAAATTATGAGTATTATAAAAAATAATTTTACATGTTGAAGATTAAAATGATCTATTTTTTTGTCCTTACTACACAATGAATATAAATTATAGAGACAATCGTAATATTAAGTGTGCATATTTAAATAATAGCATAAGCTAGACTTATTATATTGATTTTGGATATTATGCTAAGTATGTTTGAAGTAAAAATATTTCTGAGTGATTTTAAAGATCTTGATTTTAAAGTAAGTAACAGCTGGCATGAGTCCATGTTTGTAAATAAAAAATAAATATAAAAATTGTTACAATACCCTAAGGCGACTCGAAATAGGGAAAAACTCTTGAAAATTAAGAACCCGTTTTGGAACACAACGGATTTTAATCCCCTTAAAGTAAGTCCACAAACCCTACTTCCAGTTAATTAACTATTGTAAAAAGTGGCCTCAAAAGTTATCCGACTTCATACCCAAGAGGTTCACATTCAAATACTAGTTCAGGAGTTAACTCAATCTTCGCAAACTTTATTATTTTTGTGATAATTAACAAAATTTTGAGCGCGGATTAAACATTCAAAGTGAAAGTTTGGAGAGTATGATGGAAGACAAAAGTAACGTTTTGTTAGATTACATTTGTGATTCTAATTTTAAACTAACTTTATTTAATTAATTATTTGTAATTAACAATTTTGGAATCAAAATAACTAATTAACGAAACGTCAACTCCCCTTAATTTATTGAATTTGCCACTGCTATAACACTAAAGTATAAATATCTAAGTATAAATATGAGAAGGCTAGTATGGAATTAATGACATAGTATAGTCTAACATTTTCAAATTTTCAATCATATTCAGTCTAGTGTTATAGCAATGTAAATATCCGTATTAGTAAAGGGGTAACTGTATAAGCACATTTGAATAGCCAGAGATGTAGATACTGAAAAAAATACAAATAACGGATACACCAAATGCAATAATCAAGAGTGTCATCAAAACTTCAAGCGCTGAAGAAAGATTTAGCAATGTAATTACATATAACTTACCGACAGTGTCCTTAAAACAAATCACAACATGGAAGACCAGTCCGAAGTGTACGTAGAACAAAAGTTTCGCCAACAACATCATTAAAGTCACATCGCAGCGCTGTGAGAGAGTTCACTGTATTCGAGGCATCGTATTTTCGTAGTCTCGTAGTCTCGCGAAGTTCGTAGCCCGTAGCGGCGTAGCTACGATCGGCCGAACGGAGCACCGCGGTGCGACTAAAGTCCTCGCGGGCTTTCTCTCACTCCGTAAACCCAACTTAGTTCGTGCACATGCGCTCATCTGTACGACATTTAATTTATTAGCGCTCTCATTCCGAATTTGTTTGCCCTGATGATTTACGAATTAAATTGATTGCTGTTTATTTACATGCGTGATTTATTTTTTAATCACCGAAGCGGTTTGTTATTTTGCAATCAATTTTCGACTCGCCCGTACGGTCATTTGCTTCTACTTGGTCTTCTTTTACTGTTATTAATTCAATTTTAATCTCTATTTGATCTAAATTGGCACTTACTTTTGGGTAGGTATTTGTATTTTTTGGTTGTTATCTATTATATTGCTGCCTTGCCTTTCCCTTTGTACATTTATCAAATGGTGTAAGGTAATAATGTCTTACTTAGCTCTTAGTTAACTAGCCCTTCTTATCTTCTCTGTTATGTATGAATGATTTTCAAATGATAATGTAGGTACATATCTCATGTACCAATAATTAATATTATTTCATTTGTACTTCTGGCGTCGGCTCCTATTTTTTTTAAAAGCAGCCAGAGTGTAATTTTGAACAAAAAAACCGCATCAGGCAGAAGCTTTGCATGTAGTGTCAGGTTTCGCCGCAGGTTTTTTTAAAGAGACCCATGTAACTACTGCATTTATGGGAATTGTCGTGAAATACACATGCACGCACACATTTGGATACCTAATAAGCACTATTGTTATAAAAAAATTTGAAGCGGCAATGATATCTATTTCGACATTTGTAAAAAAATTGGTTCCGTCTGTTATAATAATAAAATCTTAAAACATTAAAGATTACTATAAGTAGTATAACCTAATTTTTATTTAAGGCAAAAAATGTAGTTATGTATGCTTTATTGATACTTGTACAAAGAATCCGTACTAATTGATTTCAATTATAAACGTAAAAGTACTGCCCCGACTTCATACTTTTTTAGAAATCACATTTTGTACGATTTCCTTCTTTCAAAGTAATAATATTGTAGCAAAAATTCAATGACGGTTATATTAAGTAGGTAATTTAATTTTGTATCTTTATATCAGAATTATTAGGGTTCTTTAAGAGGGTTCCATTTTACCCAATCTACAGAAAATCTATTTATAACTATTTGTATAAAATATTCTGTTCTCTTGAGATTCATGTAGTTATCCTAGAGTTTAAGACCACTTTTGGTAACCCCTTAAAATCTAAGGGGTTAATATACTAACACACTTATTCAATCGATTGATTTATCATAGTAGGAGGATTTTTTATAAAGACAAAATAAATACTTGTTTATTTAATTAAATCATGACAGAAACGTAAGGTACATATCTAAAACATTTATCCTTGCATTTGAAAGCGAATGTTTTAAAACTTCCCTGTATCTTTTCCGAGCGGAATTAAGCTAATGGATTCAGACCCGAAGATAAATCGGAATTGTTCAATGTAATTTGTAATGTTACATGTTTGTGTGTGCTAACTTAGGGTACCCTTTTGTGTATTTTCGAAAACAAACTAAGTCCTTTGTCTGGCCGCAGGCCTACGGCGGTTTTCTTATCAGCCCGACCCTTTACATCTACGGATGTAGGTACCTAAAGAAAGGAGGGTAAACATTGCAAAAATGATTATATTTTTCCGCTTTGAATGAAAGTTGTTATAGGGCTTCCCACGGTTCTTATACGAATATTTTATTTTCAGTCTGTGCTGCATCCTTTCAGAGGCACTTTTTTTTCAAATATAACTCGTGGAGCAGCGTGATGTTTACACAACGCTCGCCTTTCTCCTCATATCCGATGTAGTTTTCAGTTTAAAATTCATACTGCAGCTTTAAAACTTGGTTTGGTTTGAACGTTCACTGCGCTTGTTCCCTAAATGAGCGTTTATCCGTTTTAATTCGCTGGCAAGCATTCAACTGGATGCAATCTGACGGACTTCATAACAAACAATAGCGCAAGAATATTTTATGAAATATGATTTAGGTACTTAGGAAGACTTAGATAAAATTTCTTCGCCTACCTTTGAGGTGAGAATATTAGCATTTTTGGCGGAAAAAACGAGCTCGTGTTACAAGACTTTTTACTGGGTACTTTACGGTAAAATGACTCAGAAAAAGGTTTGCTCAAATTACGCATCAAACCAGCCGCTATAGTGTAACGCAACACTGGGACGGTTTCTTCTATTTTCCACTTTCTGGGACGCTAATGATCTGGGAAAGGTCGTCCTTTTTATACAACCTAATAAGAACCCACTTAACAGTTTACACAAAAAAGGACACCTTTCCAATAACATTTCATAAAAATACAGGTAATATAATATTTACATAAGGTTACCTATTATTTTACCAATAAAAATATTGTTATAACGATTGTCATTTTAATATAATATTTTAACTAATTTTAATGTCCTTCAAATCTTTGCCCTCATTCATTCTTAGATTTACAGGAACCCAGCCCAAAATAACCAATTTTAACTCACCATTTTAAGTTAAAAACATATTGGCGTCGTTGCATAGCTGCTGTCCCAGTGCCATGTTGCTGAAATTAGCAGCTGTCCGACGCTTAATTAAATGAGTATTTGGCATCCACACAGCCATATTAGCGAGTAACGGCTCATTGTCGCCACTTGCACTAGACCGCGTTGCTTATTAGATTTTACTGTGCCCAAACTAACGGTAACTCCGCCAGACGCCCCGCGGGTAATGGAAATAGCTCGTAATACTCGTAATCAAAGTATGGCGGTGCTTTGTTGGGCTATCGAGGTTTAAAATCTAACGTGCGGTTGAATACTTTTTTGGAAGGTTCGATGAACTTGCCAGTATGTTGTGAAAAACAAAGTTAGCCTAAGTAAATGAAGGTCAAAACAAAAGAGAGAAGATTTTATGTCGCAGGTCGGATTTTGACGCTACAGCAATAGACCGAAGACATATTATACTCGTAGACATATTAAGTGTCCAAAGCCAAGTAGGCATTTTAAAACAATGGAGCTAGTAAATAAACCAAATATTAAAAGGATAGATTACGATAATTTAAGTAAATGTGCCAAAAATGTGACAAGAAAGTCTTTTTTGAGAATACTAAACCTAAAACCTATAGAAAACTCTATACCCAAACCTGAAATCTAAAAATATTAATGTAACAGTATAATACAGGTACACGTTTTACATAAAAATACGTCAGCAAAAACACTTTTGATTACGAGGCTCCGTATGTGTATTGGGTTTGGATAGCTATCTCTATTGGACTTCCGAGCAACATCTATCCTTTCGTAGAAAAGGCCCGGCCTTTTACTGAACGTAGTATCTACGCTTAAAATGACTTCGTATATATGCGTATTTCAATTTCGGTCAGCCTCGTTATCAAATACCAAGATGTAAGCTTGAAAATAGGCAAGCATGTAAGTATTTCGATTAAAGCTAAATATCTCTATCGCATGTCTTTGGTGTGCTACCTACATGCAAAAATGCTACTAAAGCTATCTACTAAAACGCAGAACGCATTTTGGTAACATGTACATGGGCCTCGCATTAACCTTCCCAAATCTGTCAAACTATCTCAAATGATATGGAACTCTTATACGATCAAAATAAGGTTGAAATATAGTTGCGAAAGTTTGACAGATCAGGGTAGGTTAATGTGGGGGCCCCACTGTACATAGTTTTGATAAATCACATTTGTTAGAAATATTTTATGTGTTCTTTTCGTTTGACAAAGACAATACTTATTAACTCATTTATTTATGAGTTCACTATAGATCGTGGCTATTTTTTGAGCTAGCTAGTAAATAGTTGAACTTTAAACAAAATTTAATTAACATAATTATCGTGCGATTTAACGAGATAGAAATCATAATTTTAAACAAGGTCTTTGTTTTGTTTCGCCAACCGCAATAAAACGGTATCTGAATACAAAATCAACTATACAAGAAAATGTTGTGAGAAAAGAACAATAATATTTAACAAGCTGGGGCATGATTGCGAAGCTGCCGAAAACCGTGTAACATAAATGAAAAATCTAATAAAGTAAATCGATTTTGATCAGATATCGAAAATAAACTTAACTATCGTTCGGACATGGCTTGTTTGCGTTTAATTATTTTGCGTGATCGAAACCCGGTAACATGCTTCCTATAACTCATAATTCAGTTTGGCAAAAACATTATATCCATACTGAGTCGTTATCAAGGTTTGTATCACATTTTGTGTGATTTGTTGAGTTTATTCATTGCAATTCAATCGTTACTTCTTTCAACAATATTATATAGAAGTATAAAAAAGTACAAAAGAGCTTTTTTAAAGAGTAATATAATATCAATTACCTACTAAACAAAAAGCGAGGTTTGTCATTAGCTCCAAGTTTTCGTATATTGATAAGGTTAAATTGGTTTGATTGATTCAGCGTAAGAATACTATTTTGATTAATGATTTTACTCTCACTTCAGACTTTTATTTTATATTTCTTTAGTAAAAATCAAAATGACACATCGACAACATTGAGCTTCAGTAGCAGAAGAATCATTCATTAAAAATGACTTTAAAAGGTTAAAAAAATCATTTGCACATGAACTCGTTGGATTTCGCTCAACTTATGCGTTATTGCAAAATAGAAGTGTTTTACACACCCTATTCAGCTTTATGATTGAAAAGACTAGTCCATTTGAAACAGGGATGAACAAACGAATCCACAATTTAGCTGCGCGCCGATACTGTAAAGCACTTCACAGTCCGACGGAGCAGAGATTCGTCGTGAAGCCCTACTCTGTAAGACAATGTCCGTATTTTTGAGTTCAGCTGTCCTTGTCACTCATGACAGCATCATAGTCTAAGCGCGCGATGGAGTCGAAATGCGTAAACGGTCCCAGGACTCTAACATGCACCTGTCTGTGGCCCGTTACCTGTCGGGAGCTAGTCGTCGACATGTCTCTGGCAAGCAGTCAGAACTTCGACAGCAGACGTCAACTTGTTGACCGCTTGCCGCGGACGCGACTCACCACTGCTATAACATGCAGCCAACATGTCGCCGGCAGCACAGTCTAGCAGTCGTCGTCTTGTCAACCACTTACAGACGGCGGACGCGACTCGAGGCAATCACAAGCGTGTGACACCTGCCAGCGGCAGATGCATACGTCAGCGGCAAAGTACCCCTCCCAAAGTACTTTGTAACAATCTTTTACTTTGTTTGTTAGAACTCTTACAAAGTAGGGACTCTGTAGCGTTTCGGCCGATATTCGTTTAACCCCGTCCAATATCTCGGGTCACGGGCCTCAGGGGCACATAATATCCCGTTTTGTTCATACTAGGTTAAAAACGACTTGCCTCGTGATCCAGTGCCAGATAACAGAATTGCTACACGCTTATCTCGAGCCGAAAATGAATTCGCCGCCGAATTTACATCGCCCTTGGTAAACTTTCTTCCTTATTTGAGGCTAGTTCTTAACCCGAAAAGTTTTAATAGAATGCTATTTGAAAAATGTAAAGACTCGGTGTCCGTTGGGAACTAACCCACGTCAAAGTTAGGTCCGTTCAAATGTAATTAATTTGAATATTAACACAGCTGAATTGAACGATGCAAATCTAATTTTAAGAACTAGTGAAATATTTCGATATATTTTTGTAACAATTTTGACATTGGGATTTTACAAAATTTTAAATAATATATATATTTAAGAATCACTTCTAATCAAAAGGTACAAATCATAGGTACTTATGTAGTATACTCGTATATCATGTTTTGATACTTATTCTTTATTCTATGCGTACCTATACTGATGAGATGTGAATGTGTTCATGAAAATAAGTAAATATTCAGACTTCGTTATGCATTGCTTTTACCATAACATTGCACCATAACTTATACCAGATTATGTATATCAATATATTGAACTATCCATATTAAACGAAAACAATGCGCCACAACAGATGTCCGCAATTGTCTCTCTGAATATTGTAAGTTTGACACCGACCTCTCATAACCTCTGGGACTATAAATAGTTATACCACCATTGATAAGGGTTGCCAATTCAATAACTAACCGTTCAGATTAATTTGTTGCGAACAACCTATTTAATTTAAAATAACCTGTTTTGGTAATTCATTAAGGGGGGAATTACGTTGGGCACTTTTTGTATTAGCACGGTTTGGGGCGAAATTAAAGCAATAGATTAGAAGAGTCGTGCAATCTCGTGCGTGGGTACACCCATATTAGATTGGCCTGAGTAAATTTGCTTCATGTCCAAATGAGGCGGACTAGGCCACGCTTTTAGCTCTCATTAAAAGGAGATGTCGCGCGAGCGTCATAGGTTTAATATTTCACGAGCGTCCTCAATGTGAAACCCTCACATTAGGCTGAAATATACTTTAGAATATTTCGTTCGAAAGTTGCTTCTTTTAGTCGACGAGTAGTGAAGCAAAAATATTGCAAGTATAAGAAACTTCAAGAAAACGTGCTAAAGCAAGTTACATGTAGCAAGTTATTTGCCGATTTTCCATGACGTTGTTAACCTATGACGTGCTGCTAAGTGGCAATAAATTGTGCGCGTGACAGCGTTTGTCACGTTACGTGTTCGGTGTATTGTGCCCTAGTACGCACCACTGAACCGGCACTGTGTGGTAATTGTCCGGTTATCAATCCGCCTCCACCGTCTAGTGATAAGGGATAACCCATACAAGAGTCCTTGGTTCGATTTACTAAATTGGCAAACATGGCGTGAAAATTATAGTTCATTTATCCAAAATCTTGAACTAAATTCTTTATAATCTCTAGGCCTACTCACGCACGTTAAAGGCCTATTCCGGACTTGTTCAAGGTCTATTATCTGAGTTGAAAGACCACTTGTATAAGTCTGGATTAGCTGATCCGGAAGATCCACTTGCGCCAGTCCGGATATTTTAATCCCGACTGGCATAAGTGCGCTGTCAACTCAGATAATAGGCCTTGATTAAATCCAAATTAGCAAATCCAAACGTGCGCAAGTGGGCCTAAGACCCGAGTTCACCAATCCTTAAACAGCCGGTAAACTTCGATTAACGGTTAATTTGACAGAATCCCCATTCAAAATACTACAAATATTTCTAAACCGGCTGATTCAAAACTAAACATGTGTTGGTGAACTCCAGGCTTAGTACGTTTCGATTTAACGTTGTTTTAATTTATAAAAAAGAAACAAAAACGTTTATATGAACTAAGATTTGAAAATATCAATTTACTGTAGAATCTTTTGCGGTTATGTGTCGTAAATGTAAGATTAACATGACATCGCCTAGAGGTTAAGTGACGACTTACAGTCCACAAACTTAAAAACGTCATGGTCAGACTGTACGAAGCATACTTAGTTCCACAGCTATCAAAATGAGTTTTAAACCACAAAATATATGAGTGATAATACTGATAATATGTAATATCATCGCATATGATAGGTCATTACTATCTACAGAGGTATCAAGTAATAAGGGCCTTTACCAAATGGCTAGAGTTTTCAGAATATCAAACTTGCATGCTTGGTCATTACTCGGTCATCAATTTCCAATATTGTGGTGCTTTAAAATTAATCCCAATTGACTTTTGATTAAGTGGTGACCATTAATCGTGCACGTGACAGTGATGGTCCGACAGACACTATCTGGTTGGATCTGATTTGAACTGTAATATGGTTCATTTTATGATGACATGTAACAATTGCGAAAGGTGAAGGTAAGCCGGTCCAAAAATACGTATAATATATATTACGTTTTGTTTGATATAAGTAATAACTTATGTAGGTACCTAGTGTATTTTAATAGAACAAGTACTGATCAAATTCAATGTTTTATCTAAACTTCAAATCGATGGGGTTGTTGGTTTTTGTTGAATTCTTCGCCACTGTCACGTTATTTATCATTTAATAACTAGTTTGACGTCGGGAAATAAACTTTCTTTTAGTCTTCTTTTCTATATTTTTCAATATCTCTTTGAATATTACACACCTATTGTGAATACTTATTAAATGGACTGTTGAAATTAGGGTCTCTATATCTTTGGATATTTCTTTCAATAGTTTACATACCTATTGTTAATATTTCTTACTAAATGGAGTTACATAATTATTTATTATATTGGAAATTTTACGTATTTCGTTTATGACATGCTCAATGTGCTTTCTTACTTCCTTAGCTATTCGTATGGTGTCAATTTTTATAATACCCAGCTAGATGTCGAAATTAACACAATTAAGGTTTAAATAACTGTCATCTCTTTCGAGATAACATATCAACATGTAAAGCATGGGTGCTTTGGGACGCTAGGCGTAAATCTTCCCCACGTCATCGTTTGTTCGTTTAAATGATGTGTGCGACACAATGTACGCTCTGTTGGTGGTGCCAGTAATAGTTATCCGTTTATCAATCGACGCCGTTTTGTATTCACAATTTTGTATTTAGTTGGGGAAGGAGGAAATTAATGCTTTGCAAATACGCATCAAAAAGAGAGAATTCATGAGATTTTAAAATAATTAGTAAAATCAATTTCATCATCATTATTATAAGCCTCAGGACATCCAATGCTGATTATCTATATTTTCACCGCTGACCCAATGTAATTTGAGACCCGAAGGTTGTCTAGAAGAAATTGCTTTCAGTAATAAGACCGCCTAAATTGTACCATTCTCTATGAGCATTTATGTAAATTTATACTGTGTGTGGTGTGCAATAAAGAGTATCTATCTATTATCGGTCTTCCATATAGATTCCCAAAGGTGACCTGTTACATGCGGCCTGACAATCCTGCGATCCTGCGATCCTTACAAGGTCTTACCGGTGGACGCCCAACGGTACGCTTTTGACCAAATGATCGTCAGTCAAGAACCTTTCCAAGTTAATCAGAACTCGTAACTTATCTAGTCAAACCAGTTTGTGGGTAAAATTACAAAGTAATTATGTAGGCAAGCTAACCTAAGCTAATGTACAAAGCAAAGTCTGGTTCGAATTAAGTGTACAACTTTAAAAAATCAACTTCAACTTTTAATAAAGTCATGCTGTAATTTAAAATCGTCGGTATCTAAGCAGGAAATGTATTTGTCATTACGTTTCCGGCATTATATACTGTATTGCAGGGTAAGAATTTACGGCACCAGAGTAGCGGGAGGACGTTTGTGACTCCTTCGGGAATCTATACACGTTGTTTAGACTGTAAACAACGATAGTACCCAACCCACTATCATACTTGCCAGTTCGTATACCTTAACCTAGGTAATAGATGCGCCTCTCTTTGTTCCTAAAAATATTTGGCGTACTAGGTATAAAAAGGTAGTTATTATATAGGTAAAAATCAAACTTACACTTTAAAGGTTTTAAAGGCTAAACGAATCGTCTACTAAAACTTATCCATGATGCACTAAATAAAAAAAAAACTTTCAGTCAGAAAGTTTTCATAATCGACAATTGACATTGTGATCTGAATGCGTTGAAGACAAAACGCCCTAGTGGGATCGCATTAAAATTGCGTGAAGCGCAATCCAGCGATATGTTGACTCGATAAACCGCTCACATTTCACGTGCATAATGACGTCCATCGCACATTACCGCCATAAATTCATCTCGCATTGTCAACCGACGCACTATCAGCAAAATATCGAATATCCACTAGCGGCACGCCTCTCGCATATAAATATATGTTTAAACGGTATTATCGTAAGCGTTAACGTCGAGGGCCCACTAACAACTTTTATAGCAACTCGGCTTAGATCGGAAACAAAAACAGGGATTTGCGACCAGCGAATACTAATTTGTATTTAAAACCTTTTGCCAGTGAATATGATTACGGACATAATGTAAACCCTGGTTTTCTATAAATAAAACAAAAAGTTTAGAGTAAATACAGACTTGTGATAACTTTTAATGACTATTAAACGTTACAAGCTTTTATTTAGCTTGCAATATAACTATGTATGTTTGTTCGGGTGAAATCTTGCAACTCGATTTTGAAGCAGATATCTTCAACCGATTGAGCTGAAATTTTGTATACACGTTTAGTTTGGATGACAATGCATGGTAAGATGCATGACATCATTCTAAATTCAACATGGCGGACCATCCAAGATGGCGGACTCGTTATTTTCAATGCACTTCTACAATATTAGTATCAAATGAAAGGGCTTGCTGAGAGTAACTCAAAAAATAAAGTGACGTTACTAAAAAATTCAAAATGGCCGACTTGTGAACGCAATCCTCTAATATGGGTATCAAATGAAAGGGCTTGCTGAGATTAACTCGATAAATAAGGTGACGTCATTCCAAATCCAATATGGCGGACTTCTAAAGGTAGCAGACTTACTTTTCTTTGCTTTCTTACAATGTGGGTATCAACTGAACGGGCTTGCTGAAAATAACTCGATAAATAACGTGACGTCATTTTAAATCTAATATGTCGGACTTTTAAATATTACGGACAAACATAGCCATGTTTTTAAAGCTTCCTACAATATGGGTATCAAATGAAAGGGCTTGCTGATAACATATCCATAAATAAGGTGACGTCACTCCAAATCCAATATGGCGGACTATGATTTTATATTTTCATACAATATGGGTATCAAATGAAAGAGCTTGCTGAGAATAACTCGATATAGAAGGTGACGTCTCTCTTAATCCAACATGGCGGACTTCTAAACATAGCGGCCTTAGTTTTTTATGCTTTCCTACAATATGGGTATCAAATCAAAATGCTTACTGAGAATAATTGGATAAAAAAGTGACCTTACTGTAAATCCAATATGGCGGGCTTCGAACGATGGTGGACTAAGTTTTGTATACTTTATTACAATATAGGTATCAAATGTAAGTTTAATATTAATATTTGCATGCCTGCACGCAGGCTGAATACACGGACTAATTTTCTTTTAAGATCTGCATTGTATATCTGCATATGTTGTATTCTTGCAAATGAACACTTTCATTTTATTTCATTTCATTTCATTTAAGGGCTTGCTAAGAATTACTCGATACATAAGGTGACGTCACTCCAAATCCTATATGGCGGACTCCTAGAGATGGTGGACTAAGTTTTTAATGCTTTCCTATAATATGGGTATCAAGTGAAAGGGCTTGCTAAGAATAGCTCGATAAACAAGATGACGTCACTCCAAATCAAATAAGGCGGACTTCTAAAGATGGTGGACTTAGTTTTTTATGCTTTCTTACAATATGGGTATCAAATGAAAGGGCTTGCAGAAAATAAGCATGCGAGTTTAACTCCGTTGCTTCGATCCGTTTAAGAATTTGGTGTATCGGGTTTTTTGGCGTAAAGAAAAGGCGTGATAGCCGAGCGGAGAAAACTTCACTTTTCATCCGTGAGATCATGAGTTCTATATTCGCCTGTACCAATAAGTTTGTACAAAAACTTAAGAACCTATAGTCTTTTTCAAAGATATCGCTGCCTAACGGTGAAGGAAAACACACTGAGGAAAAACCTGCACACTATGGCTAGTGTGTGAGATGGAAAAGGCAATGGCAAACCATTCCAATAAATATTGCCTAGAAGTCGTTGTGTGTATTTCATTCCACATAATGATCACGACCCTCAGTCATGAGGTATATGACTGTTAAAAGGAGTTTTCTTGGAGTCCTCGATTATAATTATTAAGGTTGAATTTTTTGAGTCTGTAGCACCGATAGGCAAACTTTGACGAGTTGAATTTTCGTGAGATATGCGTCAACAGAATTGGTTTGCCTGTCTAGGAGAAGGATAACTTCAAATCAAACTGGAATTGTGTTTACGCTGCGTAAGGCTTAGCTTGAAGTTACAATAATTAGCTTGGAGCTTACTTATGCCTTACGCGGCGCATTTCTCCTAACACCCAAGACAAGGTGTTGTACTCGTACCTAGTCAGTTGATAAGTTATGTCACAAATACTTACTGCAGCTCAATTTTAAAGCAAATATATTCAACCGATTGAGCTGAAATTTTCTATACAGGTTGTTTAGATGACAATGCATGGTAAACTGTGTAAGTCGTTTAAGATTTTTGTGTATTGATTGTACTGACCTCGAAAGTAAAAAATAAAGTCGAATTGTTGTAGTCCGTAGCATCGATTGTTTAACTTTGATTTGTGTAATTTCGCGAGAGGCGTCAACAAATTGTTCAACATAAAAGCAAGCATTAGGATGCTCTCCCTTCGCGCCTTCGCCCTTTAAACTGCATTGTTTATTGGACAGACCAGTACCACAGCGAAAGACCACGGTGAGTCGAGGTTAAAATAATTGGTTTTCCTATCAGCTGTATTTTTGAAGGAATTTCAATACTTCAGGGTAATAATTAGTGCTTTTTAACTCTTTGGCTTACATTAAATTCGTAGCCAAGCTATTTTACTCGTCGCCTAGCCATTATATTAGCCGCCAAGCCGTTATTTGTTGTTCCTTACTTACCTATGTCTTAAGTAAGCGACCTTAAAACTTTCGCCACCTTTAAGTCACTGTCGTTATTCAATTTTTAAAATAGGCCTTTTTTGGGCTTACCTAATTGAATGGGGATCCACACTGCCAAATTCTCGCGGTAGGTGGCGCATTGTTGATGCGACCAAAGCTATCTGTCATTCCAGTACAGAAGTTGTGTTTCTTTGAGTATTTTTTTGTGTTTTCAATCTACGAAAGCATAATGCCGTTATGTGCTGTGCCAGGTTGTTACAATAATGGTGTTCATTTATTTCCAAAAGACCTGTGCAAGATTTTTACAATAATGGTGTTCATATATTTTAAAAAAGAAGTGGGAAACAGCTATAAGGAGAAAATTTATTAATTTTAGGTAGTACTAGAACTATTTACATCATGATAAGCTTCTAGATCGGGAACATTCATCGTATAACAAGATTGTGAAGCTATGACACCAAAATTCCCGGTATCATCGCGGTTCCGATCGTAGAATTCTAACCTAAAAAACAAACATGTACATATTTTATTATTTTAGTTATATTTATTAAAAACCTTGTTATGTAGTTAATTTGTAACACAAACACTTACAACAAAGACAATTTCAACAATTAAATGTAACATTTACAGTAACAAAACTGGATTAACATCTAATCAATAAGATCGGTTTTTTTACCAGATACTTTTGATCTTCGTTTCCGAAGTTCGTATTTTAGTACAGATAACTTCATTAACGAATACATAATGATGAAATAACATTAGATAGTCACGAAAAACTGTAAATTAGATACGAAAAAGCCCGACATAAACAATAGAAAAATGTTTGACATAGCCGTATCTATGCTACGCCATCTGCATCAAGCTTTGCGTGTGGATCCCCATTGTCACCGAAATAATATTTTGATAAACTGTTACCTAGGTATGTTAGATTTTAGTTGCACATAGTTAGTTACCCTTTTAATTTTTAGTCGATCGAAAAATAATAAGCCCATCGAATTTAACCGATAAACGCCTTTGCCTCAATGATGCGTTGAATGAGATAAACAGTAAGATATGTCTACAGACTAAGAAATTTGTCCAGCGATAACTAAAAAGTAAAAAATAAATAACAAGTAAAAAACCCTTTTTATAGACAAGCTTTTATGTCAATGCGCTAAAAAGTATAAAATAAATTTTCCTTTAAAACTTTTACGATCAAATAATAACATCATTACAAAAATTATATTATATAAAAGCTTGTCGCGAGATTTTACCTGTGTAGATAAGATAAACAAGTAAATTATATACATAACTTGATATGATTGACTAAATTTTCTTAAAATCAAACTACTAAATACGCCAAGTGAGTACTAAAATCTCGCGACAAGCTTTTATATAATATAAATTTTGTAATGATGTTATTATTTGACCGTAAAAGTTTTAAAGGAAAATTTATTTTATACTTTTTAGCGCATTGACATAAAAACTTGTCTATAAAAAGGGTTTTTTACTTGTTATTTATTATACAAAAGTTTTTGGCTAAACAAAAGACTGAAGATACTGATTGATCAATTACTTATTAAACTAATGAGAGGTTTATTACCTACCAGATGATGGTCGGAGAATAATAATTTGTAAGTTAATATTATTAAATAAGGGATGTTATACTAGCCTAAGACGGTCAATTTTTTTGTGCAATATTTGTGTTAAAAAAAACAGTAACTCATTAAAATACAATTTTACGGATTACTTCGCGATTTACAGCGTTCGTGGTCACAGGGAGACTGTCTCCATGTGACCACGAACGCTGTAAAGTGTTCGAAACGTCAGGTTTTAAATAAAATGTCAATAAATCGCGAAGTAATCCGTAAAATTGTGTTTTAATGAGTTCAACAATTCGCGTAAACGTAAGAAACAAATTAATATAAAGCAGTAACTGATTGCGGAAGTTTAAAAACGACTTATGAATACTTAGTTGCTTGTACAAGTATAATCACTAGTACTACGTTAACACAATTCACTTAGACCTGATATTACCAATTTTTAAATAGCCAGTAAACCTTAATCGACGGTTAGGTTATTTGACACCATTCCCACATAAAATATGTCAAATAATTGTAAAGCGGCTGATTAAAAATTAAACATGTGTTGGTGAACTCCTGGCATACTCAGGTAAATTCTAATTATTGCGACCGTTTGCTTTAAACATCACTAAATAATTAATCAGGTAAGATCTACCTGTATAGAAATTTGTATATACACACTTACATGGTGTTAATCTTTAGAAAGTAAGTAAGTCTATTCCTTGCCTATTTTAGTAAGCTAAAGAAAGAATAATTTACCAACATCTGGGTCAATCAACTTTTCGTTGTCACCTGTTTTCGACCCTTTCTCAAAAGTCTTCTTATTAGTCGTCTTAGAACCGATATAATATTAATACTTTAGCTCTTGAACTCAAGTACTTAGATTATTGTCCTTTATTACACTTTTATCTTTTATAAGTATCTGCAAAGTTAGTGACTCAGGGGGCTTAATTGTCCCAGGATTTGTATGAAAAAAAAAAAGGGTTTATCCACTGGGTCACCACTTTTCGATGTTTTAGTGTTGTTTTGATGGTATGACATACATAAACGTACCTATGTAAAGGTCATTAAAATAAAAATGCTTTTTCACTTTACACAAGAAACAGAGTAACTTGTAATTTAGAAAAGATTAAGAAACAACGAAAATTGATTGATCGATCTACCATTTTAACGTCTTTTAGGTACGTACATATTTAGCTACACAAATTCGTGTCTGGTAAACTTGCCAGAGTGTAGAGCTCTTATTTTTGTTCAGATACCTATTAGAAACGTCTATCCTGGGGCTTTTCTATTTATTCCCAGCCACGTCAGTCTCGTGCCATTTCCAAAAACGTTACAAAGTGAACGAACTCAACTGGACGTACGAAAAATAGGACTACAAAATTGAGGGTAAATATTTAGGAAAATATTACCTCTATGTTTCCTTTAGTCAATGAATGAAACAAACATTACGTACTTACTTTTGAATTGCATAGGTACAGATGGACATGGATAATACCTATGAAAACAACTTTAAGTTAACCGAGCGAGAAAAAAAGGCTTGAAGTAAAACAGATATTGATATTTGATTGATAAGCTGGGTCTCAAAGTGATTTACTTTCATTCAACAAAGTACCTACATACTTATTTAAAGATATATCCATATTATTGTAGGTTAGGTACCTATATAAATACAAAACTCGGAAGGAGTTCAGGCTTTTACTTATTTGAACAGAGAATGCACGTGAAAGCATACAAGAGGATTATGTTCGGAGCAAAAATCCGATATCTCTGTTCATTGTGCCTGCAAATGTATTGGTGCTGATGTGAAGTTATAAATAAACCGTGGAAAGTAGTTAATATTAGTTAAGCAGTGTTCAAGGTTTATAAACGTAACGTTTTAAAAGTTTCTAGTCTTGACCTCTATCAAAATTTGAAAGAGATTAAAAAATAATCATGACGTGTTGGTGAACTCGAGGCTCAATATCACCTTTGGTTATTTGCCATCAAATCAAATTGCATGAAAGTTAATGTTACTTGCTGCTGTTTTACTAGCTGGATTAGAACGTCTTAACATAAATGCAAATATGTTACGTGGACTCTTAGGAACTCTGTATATGGTTACCACATCCTTAGTATGTAAGAAACCCCGTTGTAAGTATTTATGAAGCATTTCTATGGCAGATACAGTTATAACGGAATAAATTCAAAGTTCTGGAAAGTTGGCACATTTGTAGCCAGTAAACCACAATTCTCAAGTTGTGCGAAACCTGTGATCGATCTTACCAAGTTCATCTGCAGCTCGAGTAACCTGAACTTAATCTTCATTACTTAACACGATACCTTGCCCGAGGCAGGTCACGAGTGTGGTATTGGAGTACCTATATAATAAGTGGTACATGGTATGTACTGACTGGTGTTACATATTACCTAGGTGATGTGTATATGTGTACTGAGATTGACGTATTGGAGACATGGCTTTCTCAATGGACTTACATTCATCATCATCATCAAATTTAAGAGCTAGGCTCTTGTCGGTGGAGTTTTTTCCATTCCTCTCTGCTTTCCGCCCTTCTCTTAACCTCCTGATACGACCCGACATTTATCTTTTCTTTTATTTGCTGCATGTAGCTTATTCTTGGTCTTCCTCGCTTCCTTTTTCCTTCTATTCTTCCTTCTATTATCGTTTTAATAAAATTGTCGTGTCGAATCAGGTGGCCTAACATTCGTCCCCTCCTACACTCTATTGTTTCCATCAATCTCCTTTTTTCCCTAACCATAGACAAAACTTCTTCATTTGTTTTCTTCTCCGTCCAACTTATACGCTCCATTCTCCTCCAGCACCACATCTCGAAATATAGGGAAATCCCTAAATATAGGGATTTATAAATAGTTGAAAATCAATAGTTATTAGACTATAGTCATGTACATTTAACTAAGTTTCTGCGGTTAATGTACAATCAATCTTGCCCAACCAACTTAGACCACTACGGAATCGCAAATCCAGTTTCAAAACTCGTATACCTGTCTCAATATTTAGCCTTTCCTGCTTACAACTTAGCAATGGATGGGGGAGGGAATAATCCTAAAGTACTTAACATTCCTTATATATTCATATTTTTTGTTTGTTTTAGCGTTCTTCCAATAAGATTAATAATCATAGTTCTGTGCAAACGTGCAATGCTTGCTGTATTTTGTATTGAATTACATATGTTTGTACAAATAAATAATTTTAAAACCTCGAATACGATGCACATGAAATAAATTAATAATTTTGCTTGATTTCCAATACTAATGAAATTATTTTGAGTTATGTAAGTATTATTCTATTTATAAACATTATCGTGGACGAAGCAATTGTTAATTGCCCCCATTTCTCACGTGAAATCCCAATTAACTTACATTTGAGGCAACACATTTCGATACCATCAATTCGTAATTACCGAATGCTAATTTTAACCAAAACGTTTGGATGTGTTGTGTAATAATAACATACAAATGTGACTATTACAGTATAGTGAATTCCTGGGATTGCACCAGAGTAAATAGTTAGTATACTATCTACTACGCCAGTTTTAAGGATCCTTGCATGTATGATGTATTGTTGCATGTACGATTGAATTTGAATTTATATAAGTACTTTATTTGGGGTGGTGAAGGATCTACCTCCTAGTGCTCCATTGGGCAACGACGTCACAAACTCCAGTTTGAGTTGGCGGCTGAACGATCCTATCAGCGGTGGAAGGCTTCATTAGGTGCCACCTGGTAGCTACCACCCACCTACCGGAGCCAAGGGCTAAGCTGCTTGCTACGTTCCGTCGGTGAGTGGGAGTGCCAGAACCTTCTGGGTGAGCTCGCTCCACCGTCGATTCTGTCTACGCCACGTCTGGCTTAGTCTAGAGTCAAGAGCAAACCCATTTCAAATAAAATAAATACCAGCACCTGCTAAATTTCAAAAATTTGTGATTTTTAAGTAAAGTAAAGACGTAAATGTTATGAGTCAATATTAATTTAATTAATTTAATTATTAATTACTTCTATTACATAATATATATAATTACTGTGGAAACTCTTGAAGTTTTATTGATTTGTGATATATTTTTTCTCTTAATTGAAGTAAAGTGAACAATAATAAAGTTAGCTTACACCATTTCTAATAATATTTTTTAAAAGAATACTCATTCGTACCTTCTCAATTAAAAGTAGTGTAAGGGATTTCTGAACGCAATCCATTGCTTGCAAATGTTTGACATATATCTTCCCACTCACTCGTACGCGGCGTCGTATTTCTTGTGAATTAATGTGATTTATTAATTAAAATATGTTTTAACTGAGCTCCCTCACAACAGGTACCTAAGAAATAAAACTTTAAGCTCTACTTACCGAGCAGACCAAACGGCAAACTCCGCGCTATTTGTAAACGGAGAAAAAAAATGTAAAATGATTAATAACAGTTTTTAAATGCAAAAACTTGCATCATTTACACCTCACGGGGAAATTATTCAAATATATTCATGAGCAACGGGAGTAGGTAATCGTCTCTAGAAACTGCATGAATAAATAGGAAACGGTGTACAAATCACCGGGCCTGTATCGCGCCAGTCGAGATCGTTTCATGGCGGGTTATGGCGGGTGGGGGGAAAGTCCGACATGATTTTAGGCACGAAACTTTTAATACTTTACCTGTACTACAGAAATAAATCGATGAAATCCATTTACATTACTCAATACCATTGTTAAGCCACATGATATCGATTAATTAATAGACAACTTAATTTTTGGGTACATTAAGTCATGGTTCTACATTTGTTTTAATGGATATGCCTACCTGCAATAATTTCGTGGGCGTAGGTATTGTAGGTACAAATTACTTTGATAAAATCGATCATTTTGTGTTATTATTATGACAAAGAAAATTAAATAAAGACTACACATGATAAATGTACTCTTTTTATTTTTACTTGACGTTGTGCTACTACATTAACAATCTTCAAACTAATGCTTGACCTGTAAGTAGGTATGTGAAATGGTTAAAATCTGATACGAAGTCATACATCATCCAATTATCAAGCATTCACTGCAGGTTATTGTGCCGACAGTATTTCTAAGTTTGATTTTACAAGCTCGCATAAAATATTTATTTATTTCAACTTTTATTGCACTTAAAAAGAAAGTGCAATGGGCGGACTTTGGGCATTATCTACCAGTCAACCGCGTGGGAATACAGAAAGTTAATCAGTAGCGGGACATTTAGTAAAGATATTTTTTAAGAAAAAACTAACATAGTACTGCTGAATTAATAAACATACATACTAAGATAGGTACATATATAAATGATAGCATTGGTATATTGATTGCACCTTGTAAGTGCAAAGTCGGTACAGGAAATTATCATCACCGAACTCATATAAAATTCATTGCAATATCCTCGGCACTATTGCGGCTTCAATATCTGTTACGTCGATTGTAAGCCATCAAAAATTATTTTCATAACCTTCTTATTTTCGCCGGGACTGCCTCGTGGTAATGGCGGTCGTATGGGGTAACAACGCAGTCCGGCGGAACGCATTAACCCTTTCAGTCCCGTGGGGGTGGATCAAGCGTATTTGTACACGTTTGTTTCTATACATGTTAAAAGTTAGACCAAAAAAGATGCTAAGACAGAAATCGGAATTTTATTTTAAAAAATAGCCACCAAAATAAATTTGTTAAAAACTTGTATTAAAGTAGATTGAAGATAACCCTACGTTCATTTTATTAAATTGCTTGATTTATTCTACTCTAGTTGATAAAAGAATCACTTAGGTTGATAAAATGATTTGATAAACAACTTGAATAAAAATAAACAAGACTACGCGTTTTTTCTAATCGCTCTTACTTAGATGATTTTATCAAGGTATTTTTATTCAGTGAACCTTTCGTAAATAAATGTAAGACGTGCGGATTTTGTACAATAAATAAATTCATTCGACCATAAAAACTTAAAAATGCACCTAAGAGTCCTGCAGGCTTTTGTAGTTTGTATCACTTAAATCACTACTTTAAACGTAAAATTCGACAACCATCTAAGAAAACGCACATTTTGGCCTAGTTTGATGAAATGAATTGTATTTCTTAAACTATCTAGCGTGTAGGAAAACAACCACCATCATGTGAAATTGCTTCATTACAATTTTATATTAAAAATAATTATATGCTATAAAATATTGTGCTTAATGACTGCATACCAGGAGTTTCGTAAGAAATATTCAAACTCTAGGAGTTAAGTACTTAGTAAATAGTTACTCAGAATTGTATTACAGCGTGAGTGTCAAACGTTCTTGCAATGTTGCCATCCTTACAAATGAAAGTTGTACCCAAAGAACATGCAATTTAGAACAAGGAAAATAGTAAGAAATGTCGTAAATTTTTTTGATTTGATGATGCTTGGCATCCAAGTCAGTTTCTTGTAAGTTCAGAATGAATGTTTACAAAATAATAATAATGTTCTCCTAGCTGACATAGGCCTCTCCAAATAAATGAATGTTTACTAATTTTAAATTACTTGAAGGCTCTGCGCAGATGAGCAACTGTCCACAGCCATCGGTGGCTACCGACAAAGCCGACAAGCTGTTTACATTGTTTTTAATACGTTTTATCTGGAGTCGCTGCACGAGTTCGAATGCGAGTGGCATCAGCTCGCGACTCAGTGTCCCCGATACGCCACCGGTAGCGACTCGAGTAGTCGCCAAACGCGAGTTTAACAAACGATATTGGCATGACCATCTCCAACCGCTGGTGATGTCCACCGCGACGCGGGCGTCTCGCTGTCGCAACGTTTCCTCTGCAGTTAATTGAACGCTGCGACAACGCGTTGTCGCGGCATCTCTGCTAGACCACTAAGAAATACGAAGATAATACCGAAATGAAAATAATTAATTATAAAATACCGAAACGACAACGAAATTGTGTGACGTCTGCGCTGCGCTAGCGCAGCGTTCAATTAACTACAAAGAAAACGCTGCGACAACGCGTCGCGTTGTCGCAGCGTCTGCGCTCCGCATACGTTCATCGAACGCCTACGTTGGACAAACGCTAGTGTGAAGGCAGCCTTAGTCGTCGACTCCGCAATCTCATAAAATCAGCTAATTTTGCCTTTCTTTCCTATTCGTTGGCTGGCACTCGTTTCGCCTCTGCTTGCAAATTTTAATAACGCCCACCGCCGCAAACGCGGCTATTTCGCACCATTGAATCCTTCAGCAGTTTTTTATTTAAACTTCGCGGCAACTGTGGATCGGGTAAAAAAAGTTAGACAAAGGTAGTCTCTGTCTTCTTAGATTGTGTTTTAATTGTCTTCAGAAATGTTTTTTTAATTACAGTCCTTTTCAGTAAGTATTGATTCTGAGTGAGAAAGGAATAAACTGCTTAATAATCGGTATCAGGATTTTCCATTGTCCTTTACAGTCTTGCTTACTGTAAATCTCGTGTTTATAATTCAAGAATATAAAACTACCAACGATTTTATGCATTTGAATACAGTATTATAGCCACGATCCCGGCTAAGATGTTACTTTGAAATCATAAATTTTCAGGTCACGTCGTAGGCAAGCTCATGGTATGGTAATATCCGCCTATGGAAAAGCTTAAAGTGGAAGTAAAGAATTGTCAAGTTCTGTGTAATAATATTGTCATGCTTTAAGATATCATGTAAAGTTATGTGTTAAACATTATACGATAAATCAAACTCATTAACAAATCGTGCTACTTAAGAGTGAATAAAAATGTCACTAATCCCTGGGTTGTGACGTACTTTAATGGTGGTTTATCATTTGATAATAATTGATTTTCTATTGTGTCTGGAAACATGATACCTGAAGGATTAAGCATCATTGGAGTACATATTTCAGTAGTTTATCAGAAAAATAATTTTCACCATCACGTCATTCGGGGTAACTGAGCGCAGTGGGTAAGTGAGCGCATTGCAAATATCTGCGAAACGGGGCGCGGGGGAGTGGGACTGAGTATGGGTCAACTGGAGGCCCACTAGCGACAAATTAAATCTAACAAGTGACTGCGGTGCACCACGTTTCGTTCGGGATATTTTGGGAAAAATACAAATTTGCTGGTTTAATTGCAACTTTTCAATGTTTTGGAAAATTTTCTGATGCCAATATTTATTATCTAATAACAGTAAGCCTATATTTAATTCATTAATTGCACATTCAGGTTGATTTTAGTGTGAGAAAAATAATGTTTATGATGAACGACGCAATATATAGCCAGTAAAATTTATTTTTTTACTATCTGGGTAAAGTGTGCGCGGGAAAGTGTGCGCACGTGTTCACTTAAATATTGTATATTATATAGAAAAATCCGCAATTCTTATTAGCTTCACAGGGCGATTATTGATATACATATAACCAGGACAACAACTTACAGTATTCATGGCGGTGTTACCGATTACATGTAAAAAAAGAACACAAAAATATATCTGACTTTCAGATCCACAAGAGTTTTCGGTGACCCGTGAGGTCAGAATCTTATATGATGATTATAGATAAATATTTTGAAGAACCACCTTATTTATTTACTTTTAATAATTATAAAAAGTGTTATTTTCGAACCAATTTGAACACTCACCCACTGCGTTTACTTACCCGCAAGAGTGCGCACATTTACCTGCAACACGGGTCAAGTGTACGCATTCCAGTTTTGACTAGTTATAGTTGAATTTGCCAGAAATCAAAAAGAGTTACAGTTTTGTTTTTTTACTTAATTTATAGTCTAATAAAAATTATATTCGGTTAATATTCTCTTTTTTTACTAACTCCTCAACTTTGGAAGATACGAGGCTTTAAAGTTAAAAGTGCGCCTAGTTGCCCTAATTGACTCTACCCAGTGTACAATGTACATGGTACGGGTTAGCACACCAATCAGTCAATGGCCGTAACGAGTTAGGATTACCTTAATAATAGCCCGTCGCAAAGTAGAACTACTCTTTCACTTTGTTATTGAATCAAATTGTTATAGCACTGCTTTTCCATAGCTGTTCCTTATCCGACCACTTATGCCATCAATAGGATATAAGTCTTATTAACGACCCAAATAACGTTCACAATTGAGTTAATTTAGCGGAGCTTTGAGGTTTAGCGGGTTTATTTATGCATGATCCGGTATTTGCAAGTAATCTTAACTTGCAATTAAGTTTTTATCATATTAAAGTTGACTGTGACTATTTATAGAAGGACTTTTAACCTTTAGAAAGGGTGTCGAAATGCTAGGCATATTTTTTTTGCAATTGAATAAACAGTTTTAAGCGACTAAAGAATGGACCACTACGGAAAGCATTAGGTAGAATATTGTAATTAGTGTATATTTGATCTCTCTAACGGTCATGACGGACTGCAATCTCACCGAATTATGAGAGTGAAGGAACAGAGAGTGCACACAGGTGCACACATGTGTATTGCGCACACACTTGTGCACTATAATACCTCCCGCGCAGTTGGCTAATCTGATAATTCCTTTTAAGATTGACCACTGTAGTCGAAGTTCGGCTAGAAGGGCATTATTATCATATTTGAAAATAACAAGTTTACAACAACTGGTTTAGACAAGAACAAACATTCCCAATTAAATACTAAAAAAATTGTTTGTGAATACACTTTACTAATGCACAGATATTATAATACAACTAAACTAATGAATTATGTATACTACTTATGAATTGTTTTATTATCCAATTATTACTAACGAGATTACTTTTTGGAACGACAATGTACATGTTTGCAGAACGTTTCAAGTCGTATATCTATCTACACACTCCTTTTAGGATGTTTAACCATTAAGTAATCCTAGATTCATCAAGAAAACGGTGAGTCAGGACATCTAGGATATTATTTTCTGACAAAGAAATTAAACCTTTCAGTGAATTTCCCGCCGAAGTTGAGACACCACTATTTTTATATGGTGGGTCACAGAAATTTTAGAAAATAGGTAAAATCGAATGATGTGTTGTAGGTTAGGTAGACATTTCGTATTAATTAATATTTTCTTTCTATTTAAACATATTAATATTAAATATGTTATGCAACTTGACTTAAAATTTAGTATATATTTGTTAGAGCAAAGAAAAAGTTTGAAAGTAATTCTTATGAAAATATTTTTACCTAAATGCCACTAATTGATGTGCCTGCTATAATTAAGCAATGTATTTTCACAATCGTAACTTCGGGTGGTGACAATAATCTAAGCGTCTCGAGAACGAAGAGCCGTAACGAAAAGTCTATCCCGAAATCGAAGCACATTAATTATTCATAGCCATATCTTTATATTCTACTTATTGTAGACAAACTTCTCCTTTAAAATGTTAGATATTTTTTTCTTGTTGCTACTCAGCTGGAGGAATGTTCCGATCTAACGATAATATATAGATCAGACCTTTATAAATCAAACCTTTCTCACAAAGGCAAATCTCGGACGCTGCGAGTATGTACCTAAACGATTTTGTCGAAAATGAATTATTTTTTGGAAGTCAATAACTTCTTTCCAAACTTTTATTACAGTCATTTATTTTTTCATTTATTAATAGACAGTCGGCCGAAGCAAGGACAACATGCACCGATGGGGTTACGCTGCGGACAGCGAATATCTGTGGTGTCTCTCCCCAGACAATGGCACACCTACTGTCTTGCCCTACGTGCCCCTACACCTGCACACGTGAGGACCTGTACAAAGCTACTGATAATGCTTTGTTAGTCGCCGAGTATTGGTCTTCAAAAATATAACGCCAGTGTCGACACGACAAGAAGAAGAAGAGTAGACAGTCATTTGACCGCAATCTTTCCTGATGGTAAACTACGATGCGGCCTGGAATGGGTCTATGGTGGTGTCTGACTAGTATCAGCCTATTCACGCTTTAAAGGAATCCAGATCATAGTTTTTAGAAAACAACTCAACCGGCAACGAATTCCATTCTTTATATAGCTTTAAAACCGATTGGTGCATGGTGGTATGTCAACGACATACGGGTGGAAACCCCGCCGAACTCAAGACTGGTAGAGTTGTAGAAGCTGCCTCGATGTGATTTGTGAAGTAGCGCCTGACCTTATAAAGGACACCAAGTTTTTTAGCCGCAGTTTGGGCTATGGACTTGATGACTGACCAAAATTAGAATTTGATGACAATTGGATACCTAGAAGCTGCAAGTTATCGGTTACGGTGTGACGTGCACCTCGGAAAGTCGGAGCCAGCTCAAAATAATTAGAGAGCTATAATTTTAAGCGTTATACTTTTAGCAATAAGACCGCCTATATTCTAATATTCTCTATGAATATTTTTGTAAATGTCTACTGTGTGTGGTGTGCAATAAATAGTATCTATCTATCTATACTGAAACGTTATTCCAAGTTCAATTTCACCTGCTTACTGCTTGATAAACCTATACACAAATAATACATTATGATTGACGACCGTCTTGGTGCAGTCGTTCGCGCACCGGATTTCTAAACCAGGCGGTTGCGGGTTCGAATCCCGCAAGGGGCAAATGTTTGTGTGATGAGCACGAGCATTTGTACCTAAGTCATGGATGTTTATATGTATTTAAGTATTTCTATCCGTTATTCTAGTCACCATAGCACAAGCTCACGCTTAGTTTGGGGCTAGGTAATTGGTGTGTTTGTTGAAACAATTTATTTATTATTTATGATGTTGCGTATTAACAATTTTGAAGAACATAGCTTGGATTTAGATAATCCAATTTAATTGCCACCCCTAAAGCCACTAGTCCTCAACTCCTGCAAATTCCAATAATGTAGACAGCACTCGTTGTTTCAAATATAGCGCCGGGTGCAAATATTGCTTCCACTACACTTGGGCGACCCAAGCAAAAATGGTTTTTGACTATATTGATTCTCAAAGGCACAGTAAACGCGACCTCATTTCGTATTTTTGTATCTCTAAAATCTGAGTGTCGAAGGCAGTATTAAGAAACTGTTCATCAATTTTATAGACCCTAAATTTTAGTTGGTAGGAAATTGCTGTGGGGCATGCGATAATAAAGTTCACTGGGTGGTGACACCGCGACAATGAAGGACAATGGTAACGGCGGAACGGATGGGAATGGTGATAACGAAGTTTTCACTTACTGCCGCTGTATTTTTACGACATATATTTTATTAACACTAGCCTTATACTACTTAGACCCAAGTTCACCAATCTTGAACAGCCGGTGAGCCTCGTTTGACGGTTAAATTGACGGAATTCCCATTACAATATACCTATGTCAAAAATTTAACACGTGTTGGTGAACTCCAGGCTTAGTATACTACTACCTAGTTATACAGGGTTATTTTTTGTTTACGGTAAATCTCTTGGGAACTGGTTCTGATGCTCAAATACAACAATATGGGACCAACATAAAATCGCAAAATAAAACACCTGTCCATACAAAATCGCCGATCAGCTGACATAGTTTGTATGAAGAAGTAATTTTTTTTCGATTTCAATGTTGGTTCCATAGTAAAAGTTGTTGCATTTGAGCACCAAAATCGGCTCCCAAGAGGTTTAGCATAAACAAAAAATAACCATGTAGTTGAGTGGTCCCGTGCTGCGTTTATCAACTCGGCTTTTTCAGACGAACTTTCGTACAAGATTGGCATTTTCACCTGAAACAATCTGACATTTTAAAAAAAATTACGTGTGTAGAAAATTAAAAAGTTTTAATAATCAGCCAACTACATGGGAGATATTATATTGCACAAGTGTGCATTACACAAGTCGAAGAGATATCACGTACAGGACTGACGGCTTAACGTGCTAGAAGACATGGTATTCAGCAATACCAAATAATTGACTCCCAGCTGTTTCTGAGTTATTTCAATAAAGGAAACCCCAGAAAAACCGACCCGGGACTCGAACCCAAACCTCGTATACAGAAGCCTGCGTGCTAGCCATTAGCTCAAAACCTATGTGTAGCTTAATAAAATTAAAAAGTGAAATAAATTGCACGATGTAAATAAAGCAATTAATTAAGGGAGTAAGTAAGCAAAAACCGGTTTGTGTTAAACAAATAATTATATGAACAAGAGTATACGAGTACTTACTGAATTTTGGTTTCCCCCAGTAATGAAAATAAATCCACTTGACCTCAATAAGCATTTAAAGCTAATTTTAACGCGAGAGAAGCAATTAACGTACGAGTGTAAAACCGTTTTTAAAGGCTGATATTGCCATGTTTCTTTATTTTTGTTTTCCGAAAATGTAACTTAATATAAGTGATATTATTAATCTTAACCCTCTAACATTAAATTAAATCTAGAGCATAATGTGCACACATGTTAAGAGTCTCAATCTAGCTTTATATATAATGTCATTTTTGTATTTTGTTATGTATTGTCTGTTACTTATTTTGTGAGCCATAAATAAAAAAAATATTACAGAAACTCACAGGGTCTATTGAATAAATAAAGTTGTTTATAAAGATGGATATGAGAAACAACAGATTCGAATATGCGAATTAAGTTTGCGTTAGGTTAATTGCAACAAAATGTTTTGATAGGTGTTAACGGTTTTAATAGGAATTTATAACATCTACCGAAATCTGCAATAAATATCGCCAATCCAAACAGAAGAATATATGTTAAAATTACAAGCAAAATTTTAATAATTGAATGACTTATAAAAATCTCGATATACAATTTGGAATAGCAAAAAAATCGCTAAGAAACAATGAGCAAAATCACTTATTTAACAAAAGAAAATTATTCAACTTCCAGTTTACGAACGAATGCAAAGTAGACTCGAAAGGAAAAAACACGAAGGCTATAAAGCCTATGTATAGCTCACTTAGCTTACTTAATAGATTCCACGCCAATCTTTGCTGATTGTCGCGCGCATAGATTTTTGCCAAGACAAAATGGACTTAATGAGGAAGTATTTCAGGTCAGTTTATAGAGGGTCTCATTTGCATATTATCGGGGTGTGGACAGAAGGTCGCGTGACAGTGAGGTCGAATTACCATAAGAATGGCCAACGAGGTGAGCGTTTTGTTAAGACTCCAGGAATGACCCATTGTTATCCGAGTTTTCTCAACAATTATGAAAAAAGTGCTGGCAGCTCCCATTTTTAATTCCCACAGTGCAGTGGTTGCTATTTTTCATGAAAAATGCCGAGTGTAAACTTTAGTATTATTAAAGGAGGAATATTAAATTATCTTCTCAGTTAAATTTTCTATTAAGCCGCAAGTTCACATCTTTAAAATCATTGTTATAGTGCCAAACCAGGAAAGTACAGACACCAAAATAAATGAAACCAAAAAAATGACTGTTGAAACAAAATAGCTATCTTAAAATGGTTTTCTTTTGGAAAACGTAGTTAACGTGTATTATGTAAGTACTAAGTAGTCACTTCAAGCCCTACTTGTACCAAAAAAGATAATAATTGTCCTCGAGTAACATAATAATAACCTCCGTACGTAGGAACGTACCTACATATAAGGGCTCAAAGAAAAAAAGTCTTGTTTAATGGGTAAAACTTCAACGGCCATTAGAGTAAATCCTCGCGTCATTCCCGGTACAAACTCGCGCTTTTTACTGCAATAAACTTTCTGACAAGCCATTTGTGGGCGGAAAGTGTTCGCTGAAATTAATCACATGACCCACAACAAGCCGCCTACACAAAATACCGGGAGTACAGAAGACAAGCACCTGCATGTACTTCACTTTTAATACCTACATGCGGATCGACTGCCGTCCAATAAATCCGCTGGAGTGCAGGTGTTGGGGCACGCCGGGCACGATGTTAAGTGTGCCATAGTTTGCACTGCACCACAAACACAGTCGATCCGCAATACAAGTGGCTGAATTCTGGGCTGCTACGATGTAATTTTATCGTGTTCCATCGACTCGCTAAGAAGAAGAAGAATACCTATATGCTCGAGGCGCTCGCGTTAGGGCTGTAAACTTTTGCATATGAACAAAAACTATCGTGGTAGTGTCACTCATATCTAGTTGGTTGATTTATTGTTGAGAATGAAACAATAAAAACAGGAAACATAATTTAATGATTTATTACAAAAATATAATAAAGTCAGAGGAAATATCTTGCGACGATTTCAACATTGGCGAAATGCATTACTTTTATATTTTAACGTGTAAAAAATTCACAATTGAAATACAAAAAAAATACCTACCTACCTCCCTGAAACAACAAGAAGTTAAAAAAACGACTATATACCGCTTATGGTTGAATTAAAACAACCATCCAATGAACAGTTATAATAACTTCTTTTAGTTACTACATTTTTGCACAAAAGAGTTCACAGGGTGTCTCATGCGGAGTGTGCACTCGCGCTCGTACTGTTCCGAATCGTTCCGAGATATCGTGTACGTGAGCGGTATCTATGTGTGCGTTGCTCGTGAGCGCTTTATATGTAGCTTGTCTTCTGTACTCTCGGTATTTTGTACCGCCTGCGACCACAACTCTTGATAACTTCTTTTTTCTACGTGTCTAAATTTTATGGTCGAAGGCATTACTCAAGTAAGTGCATAGATTACAAATTTGCTTTGTGCATAAAGGGTAGCGGATTAGTTTAATTGGAAGAGTTCAGTTGGAAGAGCGATCGCCCGTATAGCAAAGGTTCGTGGGTTCAAGTACAACCAGAAAATAGTCAATGATTTTTCTTTGAGTAAAAATTTCGAAGACTTGCTAGCTTAGAGAAATTGCTTAAACAAAAATCCTTGTTTCGTTACTCGTATAACTTTCATTGCTGCTGTTCTAATTAAGCTATATTCAGGCACAATGTTAGTAAAGAAACTCATTGTTTTCGAAATATCGCAGATATGAAGCACTTCATATTTGTTTGTTTCAACTGAACCATATAACGCGGCACGTTTCATAATAGTCATCGTATAAGGCAGTTTAAAACGTGCTAATTAAGATTCCCAAATTGAAGTTGCTTTGTTCTTTGTTGCAGTGTCTCACAGTTAAATCAACGAGACGTAAAATTAGGCGAATCAAAGCTACTCGTGTCAAGCGCACGGTTTCAGCAGGTTGGGATTTAAATGAGAATAAATGCGAAATTTCGTCTAAGATTCTGAGATCTGCTTTGAATTTTATCTGCCCGAAGTCACGTATTTTATTCGTGCTCAAAAACACGCCGGTTCGAGATGCAAAATCAATTCTGAGTAAGTACTTTTAATTTTTAAAGTACAGTTACAATGACAAGCTTGAAAAGCAGGCATGAGTCTTTCATTTGGCCTCCAAACTCCAAAGCAATGGTCTTATCGGGAAAGTACTGACCATTGGATATGTCGCAGGAATTTTGTCAAAAACGTGATATTATAATTTCACTAGTGAAAATATAATTACACTGATTATTGTCAATGACGACTGGTTCGTATAATTTAACGGGCTCTTTTCAGTGATATTGTAATTTCACTGGGCTGCAATTGTGATATTATAATAAATCTAGTTTTATTATGAGTTGAGTTTGTGGTGGGAGCCCCGCGTGTTCTGATTGGTCAATTGAGTTAATTAGTCGCAATACACATTTATAAACATTGGAGCGTGCCTTTTTAAATATCAGTTCATTACATATTTTGGTGTTTTTTTGAGGTATTTTGTTGATCATTCTAGTCAATATCTTCAAAATGAGTGATCGTGAGCATTTGGAAGTGTTTAATACTTGTAGTTCAGTTGGTAAAGAAAATACACCAATCAGCGATCGCTTTGATAATCTAACGGCTTTCTTAAACCAGTGTTATTGTTAAAATATCACTGCCTTACAATGTCACTGTATCGGTGATTCGTAAAATTATAATGGCACTGAAACTAGCCAGTTAAATTGTAAGTAATGCAAACGATTGACAATAAATCAGTGTTATTATAATGTCACTAGTGAAATAATAATATCACGGATTTTATAATATCCCTGCGACAGATATATAACTACCACATTTTTGACCAAATAGTTAAGAAAAATATGCTTTGTTTTCTTTTATTTATTAAATGTAAAATATCATAAAATAAATATACATATTTTATATTCACCGAAATGGGATGAATGAAGATCGTTTTTAATGTTTAGCATAAAAATAATAAGCAAAAGTTCTTCAATTTTAGAAGTTACTGCTGAGACCACGGAAGATAACATAATTAAAAATTAAACAGCAATAAAACAAACTGAACTATGATCTCATAACGTGGGTTTTCAATGTAAACCGCAAAGAAGTTGCATATGAATAATAATGAACTAGTGGTTCTAGATTTGACAGAAAATTGATGAGTCAAAAATTAAAATAAAAACGCACTCTGCTGAAATTATCCCAGCAAATTGGTAAAGAAGGCAGAAGTCGGAACCCAAATCAAATAAACTGGATTAGGTCATCGCTTTACGGCGAGCAGAACTGGCGGGTCATCTCCAAGGAAGCAATTCTCGCGGTCGTAGATTGAATGCAAAATTGGATGAGAACCCACTGTTTTTACTGTATGGTTCCCCGGGATTGTTACCCAACATCCCCTTTTTATTCCGGCACACACTGATGGTTTGATTGAATGTGACAATAGTTATTGTAGTCTCCTATTTGACCGTACTCTGGAGGAAATTTTATACGTTTCTTATTACATATTTGATGTCGGGTTGTTCTAACGACTGGAGCTAAGAGTTAACTTTTTTCAGTTGTTTTTTATGTGGAACATATAAATAAATTGTAAGACAAGGGAGGTGCGCTAAGAAATTGAGAAAAATACTACAACAATATCAATTACAATCCATAATTACTAAGCACTTTATTTACAGGACCAAATTAGATTATGGCTATTCAATCTAAAACAACGTCGTGGTTGTGTCATAATAATTACTTTAGTTTGCTTGAAGGCTCTTCTAATTAATTATTCTGTTTGTTATAGGATTGTTTTAACGTTAACTTATTATTTGTTTCATATTTTGTTTTGTGTCTTATGTAATTATGAATAAGTTTCCATTTATAGTGGATGCAGTATCTTCATCGAATCCAGTTGCATTACAAGGTTGTGATATATTGGCCTACAAGGCGGGCCTAGTTTCAAATACTAGGGAATAAAAATTAGAGTGCAGTAGCATTATACTTATTTTATTTTTCTAAGACTGATGCTCTTAGATTTATCATCACAATGTTTTCTAAACCTACAGTGATTGTTGTAAATGGATCATATTTCTTCACATTTTCTAGGTTATTAGTTAAGATTACCTATTAAAAGGAGTAGCTTCTAAGAATATTGTCCGTAATTTAAGTAAGGTATAAAATTTTGTTTGTAGGTAGGATTAAAGTTTTGTTTTGAAAGAAAATAACATAAAACTGTTTCAATTTCAGGTGTGATAGCTTGTATTCATACAAAACCAATAAAATCGAATAACAGAGCCGAGCATTGCAAACATGTTTAATGCACACTGTCAAATAAAACGATACGAGCAAAAGGCGAAAAACCTTAGATAAAGGGTAGCAACAATACAAAAGTTCCTCACGATTCTATCAATTCACATTTGAATATATTTGACAGTGATGGACTATTGAATAAGTTACGCACGATCTCCTCAATCATGTTTTATTTAGAACCGGGGTTAAGGAAGTAAAGCATTTTTTTGTATTTTTTTCCCATCGAATATCGAGTGGAACGTCTTTTTTTATAAACATCGACGCAAGAAGCGTAAAATAATAAAATGATTATCTACGAGTATGACAATTTGGAAACCATTTGTAGATCTATGAAAACCAAAAGATTTTATTCTAATAGCTATTATAACGCCTTATATACCTACAGAGTAACATTGCAAAGTGGCTCCTCTTCCCCCCCACCCATCTATATGTATATAAAAGAAGGTTGTATTACACACTTATTTACTGAAGAACGGCTGGACTAATACTAATGAAATTTGGTAATGAGATAGCTTAAAACCCTGGGAAGGACATAGGCTACTTTTTGACGCGATATAAGATTATCAGGGGGGTGAAATGGGAAGTGAAAGGTTTTAAGGAAAATCCGACTTCTGGTGCAGGCGAAGTCGCGGGGAAGTCGGTAGTATTTAATAATAAGATCTAAGGAACAATATATAGAAACGACTTTATCACATTTATTTTAATCATTGTATTTTTAAATTGAAATATACTTCAAATTAACTGATAAAAAAGTAAATTATCTCTCTATATACGTTATTTTCGCGCACCATTATGACTATTCATGTATTGCACTAGTACTTATCCTGTGATTGCATTTTTTAGTTGATCGTTACGCAGATATCGTTACGTGCGTGTGTATTTTTCTATGAATGAGTTTAAGTATCCACGACGCGTGAGATTTGTAACAGCGAATTTTGTAAATAATTAAGCGTGAAAAAAAACTTTGTTTCTTTGCATATTAGTTCAATTAAGTTACTGATTCTGTTTCGAGTCGCTCTTGAAAATTTGGCCCCTTTTGCAATGGAAGCCTCAAATTCTTAGATGTTTTGTATTAACAGCAATACTTGCATTTGTTTCTTGAATACCTTGTCTATCTATAACTCTATTTTGTAAGTTCCAAAAAGTCTTAAGAAGTAAATGTCTTGCAAAATATTCGTTCTTCCAACACTTTACTTACCTTCTCATACTGTTTTTGCTCTGACAAGTGAGATGAAGTGTTAATATTTTTTAATACCCACCTCTTATTCATTGCACTGAAACGGGATTATTTCTTAACAGAAGTGTTAATTACATTAAACATGTTTCATTAAAAATATGGAATAATATTCGCCAAAATAAGTGTTATGTGATTAGCGTCTTACATATAACGCTCTAAGTTAGCAATATAACTTAAATATGGTTTGTAAATAAATAAATCAAAAAGTCCAAAATAAGCCGTTAAATTCTTAAAAGCTAGCCTCATACTAAAGTACGTTTTAAAGTAGTAAAAATAGCGTAAACCTACAGCTGTTGCATGGTCAGCAAAACAGGACGACCGTTACATTGTCTGTTTTTCAATCTCCTTTGTTCGCGGATATTTATAGACTCGTGATATTTTGTAGAGCTATCAACGTGAAAAGCAGACAGTGTGTGTATCCATTGCGATGCCTTCCACAATCTATAAGGCATTTGAAAAGCATGACGCACATACTCGTAAAATAAGTATATACTTTTCGTACTCACTCATTGTACATAGGGCCACATGTTAGACTACCCTACTTTAACCATGAGACCACGTCTTTTTTCTACGTAATGAAAGCTGTTTTCGTAGTTGAAATGTATGACCTAACATGCAGCCGACTGTACTCGTTCATTCACATTTTGACTAATAGAGGCCGCATTGGACAAACCGTTGTCAGTGTACCTGTAGGATTTGAACCAACAATTTGACCTAAGATTTGAAACTAAATAAACTTATAATAATATGTTGGCATACTCGTAGACAGCGTATTACTGGGCCGTGTTTCAGAAAGCGTAGAAGTCTTGTAATAGGTACAAGTTTTTTACCATGGTAATACTTAGTAACGCATAGTAGAAATTGGCGATACTATGGTTACACACTCGTATTACAGGTCTTGTGTGTACTGTCTATAGTAAGTACTGTCTAGACTAGAATCTCATAAATATACAGGTTGTTCAATTTTTTTTTGGGATAACCGATGCATCACAGGTCACGGGCTCACATAATTTCATTTTTGCGCTGTTCATAGCTTCGTCACGTTTTAATTAACAAAGCAACGTAGCACAAAGCACCAAAGTTTCGTTATGTTTTCTTGTTTAGAATTTTTATAACAATAAATTTAGGTGTTTTTTCGTTTCATTGTACTATTCTCACTTGTGCGCCTTCACTTCTTTTACGGTTAAAACTGAGGCCGAACAACTCTCAAAGTTGAAAGAAGGCATCACTGTTGTTGTCGTAACACCACCACACAAAATAGTAAGCGATGCGAAAGGAAAAGTACTTGGGTTTGTTTCCATTAAACGGTAGGTTTTTAATAAAATTACGTATGATAAAGTCGCAAGAAAAATCTAATCCATTAAGAAAAACCTCTCACTTAGTTTACTAAAACTCCAATCTTCACAAAACATCTAGAAACTGTATAGTAATATGCCTGAAACTATAAGACCTTTATTAACTTCTGTGAGGCCTTCAGAGCTACTCAACAATAGAAGTTCCATTAGAAGTTTGTGCTCATTCATTGCATTATTTGCATTACAGTTTACAAGATGAATAGAGACAAAGGGCTCGCTACTTAAAGGGTATTACGAGGCATATTTTAACTAACTGCCTACGGGTCTTCTTAAGTGGGTAGATTAAACATTGTATTAAATATCTAGAATTTCTCCTATGAATAATACTACAGTATAAAGGCTTTACAAACAATTATTAGTGGCGGCTGAATATAATTTTTCTATCGAAATATAAAATGATAAAACTTTTCATACCGCTTTCAACGAATGAATGAAAGTCGTTAGCATTCAGTGCTAGCATACTTTTTGTAGCCCTAGCCTATATTTTAATGAAGTATGCCAGCACAAAAATATCTGTGTCGGCCAAAGTTTACTTCTATTCAATTTTGTAGTCAATCAACATTTTCCAATAAGTTACCTATACAGACTTTGCAAAACTATTATATGAACAGAATCCTATTGTTTAATTGTTTCACTTTCTAGAACCAATAAACAGAATGCTTAACTATTTTATATCTCTGTGGGTCACCAAATAGGAAAAAAAACACAAAAAGATGTTCAATGTAGGCGGCTTTATCGCCTTGAGATTAATTTTTTAGGTCATTGCTGATAGATTTGATCATATGACCTACTATCCAAAAATTAGCTTTTTTCTAAAAATATGGCTTTTCATTAAAAAAAATAAAGTAATATTGTTAGCTCTATTCGACTCTTTGATCAGAAACTTCACTGTTTTATGTGTGAAAAAATGTCGCACATTTAGAAAATGGCTATATTTTAGACAATAGGTCATAGTAGGGACAAATATTTTGGCAATGAACTAACCATCTCGTCCAATATTTAGATCGACTCTCCAATCGACAAAAAACTTACAACTGTGTAAAAGTACTAGTTTGTAAGTTTTGTTTTAAAGAAGTAATCTCTGGAACTGGATTAAAAAAATCTTTCACAAGTATAAAATTATATTATTCTTAGTCCTGAGTGACATAGGACATAATTTGATTTCGGTCGGGCGGGTTGATTTTCGTAGATGGAGGGTCAATACAAAAGTCCACAGCTTTCCCTCAAGTTTCGCAAACTTAAATACCGTTGAAAGTAAATATCAATAGCTACTTCTCATATACAAGTAGACCACAGAGATTATTTTCCGCTGCGTAGCTCACTGTTTATTCTATTTATTTCTCTGAGAGCAGGCGCCCTCGACTAGGCTACACTCCGATGCTCCACTGGCTGCAATATAAAAATTGTTGGTATGAGTATGTCGCACTCTTTACGCCTCCAGCATTATTGCGCAAAGAGCAAACGCTAGTACCCCTTGCATTCAAGCGAGATGGAAAATTGGTGACGCTCAGTTTTTGAGTTTAGTCGACGACTCAGAAATGTTTATTTTATTTTGTTCACCTGAAAAGATTGAGTTTTCTCGCATATTTGACGTACAAGCTCTCGACTGTTCCAAGTGTTCGTACTGTCGATTGAAGAATAATGGTCTGTGTAAAAAATATATTTTATTTTGTTGAAATAATATTCAACAATGGCAGGATTAATTCAAGCTTGAGACGTATGACTGACAAAAGCACTTAACCTTTGTACTCCCAACGCTTTTTGAAAAAAAAACATTCGAAAATCAACTAATACTTAAGGCATATAATAAACGTGTACACCTTTTTTAACTAAGACCTTGCCTTAGTCTCATAAGCTTGCCAAAGATTACCTACTTGCCGATTTCATAATATCCCCTATTTTGGGACGCGCCGCAATTTTTTCATAAAAACATGATGACATATGGCCGCCATAAGTCTGTGCAGAAAAGCGCCAAGAGCTTGGATCCTTGTAATTAGACGTTGTGAAGATTTATGCTCGGAAAATTTCCAAATTCTTCTAATTTTTTTGCGGACAGGTGCCTCTTTCTTAACAATTTAAAAGATTCATAAAGTAACAAAGAATAGCGACAAAGAAAATTGATATAGGACTTTTTGAAATAATTACCAATTATAATTTTCGTTGTCTATTTTTTACCTATGTAGGTATATTGTATTTGTAATGTTAAAAAATATTTTGCTTACAGCCGTATAACATAGCCGTACAGAGTATGACATACAATTTTCAAATCACGTCCCTAATTTTCCAAATTTTGAACGAGAGCTGCATCCTTATACATCAAATAAACTGAAATATTTAACCATGTACTTTAGTACTTATTACTCAACGCATATAAGAAAACACAACAGTCGAAACTATCGAAACATTTGATTAAATCCCAAAGCCCGGTTTTCTAGACAAGTTGATAGCGATAGATCTTTGCATTTTTATGCTTATCGAATTGACATTCCGCTATCAGTGCTTCTTAGAAACCGGGCCCAAGTCAGATAATCTGTTGACTCTTCCTTTTCTAAAGCAAACGTCAGCAAAAGGTTAATTGTGTGCGCGTGTTCAGATGGTCCCGTCACGTGCGAGCTCCTCTCTGCTTCCCACTGACACTAACTAATAAACGTGCGTCTGGAAATTGAGTCCGGTTGACCCTTAAGCGGCTGTGCTAAATGGACTTGCCCCATTTGAGACGTAGGGGCGTGCGGCACGAGATCGTATCGTCTAAATTGACTGGATTGATGCAAACAAAAGTTAAGTGTTATACATATATTATTATACGTAAAAATACAACTTACAGCTATCGTTACACTTTATATTACTGCAGATATCTGTTAGAGAACAATAATCACACGAGTAAATACTGTACTGGTGGATTGTTAAAATTGACATAGCTACTACTCCTTTGACACTCCACCCATCCCCAAAACCACGTTTACATATACAATATATATATATATTAGAAAAGATTAAGTCAAATAGACGGTATCTATATAGAAACATAAAGTCTACATTTGTTCAGTTGGAGTTGCTCAATGTATTTACTCATTAATCCTTTTCAAAAACCCTGTACCCACCAATATTTTAATAGAACAAAGTTTGAAACGGCTCAAAGTAAGCTTCAAATTTATTGAAATACGTCGTTTTTGTTTAAACGAGTCTGTGAGAAGCAATTTCCCTGATATATCCATTAGCTAAATAGAGCCGGTACGGTATCAACAAAGCAAGTAGATTTCGAAGTGTGTGAAAACGTAAATATTGGGTTGCAAAGACCGAAACTCATTCGAAATGAATGGGGCTCTATGCCGATACAATTTGATGTAATTAACGTAAATTCTTAGGTACATTAGTTTACTTATACTAAATAGAAAAAAAATGTGGACGTACCGACGAGTACTATGTTTCTAATATTTTTTTTCTCCCAATAAAAAGTATTTGGACTCACCAAATAAATAAAACATAAGTATATTTAGGTAAAAACAAACACCCCTAGTGTTTTACATGATTTAAGGGGGTTCCACAGACTATAAAATGGTACCACAGTAATGAATTTTCAATTGATAATAAATAATAATAAATTGTTCCAACAAACACACCAATTACCTAGCCCCAAACTAAGCGTGAGCTTGTGCTATGGTGACTAGGATTGATATTTTATTTTTAATCTGTTTTCAAATTATTACTATTGCAAATACTCCAATGTTACGAGACAGTATTGTTTTGTTTAATCACCCTAATAATTACAATCAAAATTACATTGTTTCCAAATACTTGAATTTATTTTATTATTATCGCAATACTGTACATGCCGTTAGTACAAATCAAAGCTATTAAATTTATTTATAGTGGAACAAGCATATATTGAGTTTCAACCTAAATATTAGACATGAAATTTATTAAAAATGAATAGTTACGAATCGAATGAATTTAAGGTAAATAATGAAATTACTATTTAGGAATTATATTTTATAATTACTATTCATTTATTTATCTGCGAGTTTTATCAAATATTACTAAATTGGTTTTATTTTCGTATGCATAGACTTGATTATACAATATGACTCTTACTTTGATATTGTACATTAAATCACCATTACTTTGATATTGTACATTAAATTTTAATGGTGCAGTAAGGACACTCGGTTTCATTAGATTATCTTATTCTCGCAAGGAGAATTAAAAAAGGTGTTTTATTAATTCTCTTATGGTCTGGTTGTGAAAGCATAACCTCATCAAGTATTCCAGATCTTCGATTTATATAAATCTACAGAAAGTGCTTATTATACTGAACAATCTTCTCGATGGAGCTCTACTCAAAGTTATCTCTTATACTTAGTTAAGCTGAGCTGCTTGGGTTTCACATCAATTGTTTCAGACCTTCTCTTTTGGTAAATCAATTGCTTCTTTTTCGAACTTCAATTAAATAAAAAAACTATGAACAGACAGACAAACAAAAATTTAAAAAAAATTGTATATTTCTATTCTGTTACAATTTTCACATCACCCTCAATTAGTTGTTGGTAAATATAAATATACTCAATGCACAGACACACTTGTTATACTGTTTAAGTACACATAATAAAGATTACGAGGCTTGCTACGAAGCAACCGTAGCAGTTACGAGAGACAGTCGTAGAACACTTATACGATGGCGGAGTACCTATTTCTATGCTGTCGTCCAAGCAAGTTTGCCATATTTTTATACCTCTATGGTTATCCGTTTTGTTAACATCCTTCACCTGTCTCTGTATACGTTGTTTACAAAATAATTGGGCTTAGATTGCGAAACCACGTTCGGGATGAAGCCCATTAGCCCCACTTAGCAAAAAAGCCAACACAGATAACTATACCATACATTATTACTTATTGATTAGGCACCTACCTAGAATATTAATTTGTACCGAAAAAGAAAGCCGAGCGGTCACAACTATCAATCTGACGAGTCACTAAAACAATTGTTTAAGGAAGTGAAGATACTCATTTATGGAAATCTAATGTATTTCCGTTAAAACTTATACCCATTCTCCAAAAATAGTGATTAACTTTTAACATACCTAAGACATAAAAATAAGCTTGCCGTTCTAAACTTAACACTTCAAAGGTAGGTCGTTCATTTATAACTAACAATGTATAATGCCTACATTTTTTTTTGTAAAATTTTACTTTTGTTTCCTTTGTTTCTAATTTATAAAATTCCGTTGGGTTTAACAATATACAACATATGGCTGTAACAATATCTATTCCAAATGTGACTTAAAATCTAAATTTCTCTCACATGATTCTGGTACAAAGGCAGGTATTCTACACAGCTCGATTTTCGTTACGTCGACGTTTCGACTCACAAACACCAGTTTAGCCATGAGATATGGAACCTATCGATTACCTAGCGCTACACCATTTTTCTTTTTATTGTGCAAGAACTAAGCCATACGTAGAAAATGAATAGTTTTTAAATACTGCAGTTAGTTTAGAATAGGACAAAAAGAATGTGTTTTATTATGTACGGCCGCATCGTCGCTTACCATCAGGTGAGATTGCGGCCAAACGTCTGCCTATTAAATTAAAAAAAAAAATTGTAACAAATTCAAACTATAAATGGTTAAAATGGTAAGGTTAGATGATAGATTAAGGCTGTAAATGTAAATAAAAAACCGTTTCAAATCTGTTCAAGTTGATTTTTAATCCGCTTGGGTCAACCACTCAAAGGAAGATCGTATCTATCGTAGACTGGTCATTAAACCGTAAACTGTGTTCAACAGTTTCAAAATATTTTTTCGTATTTTCAGCTTAATGGAGCGGCAAATTAATATTGAAACAATAATTGCATGCAACACCGACCCTCGCTCTGTGTACCGGTACTAACCTGCTATTATGGAAATACTTTTCCAACTCATACAGCTCAGTGTTCTTTGTTCCACTGCAAATGCCATAGAAGTGAAAAAAAGAACATGCCGTCCTGCACTGGCCTGAAAGCTCTTACTTGTGGTACTATTCTTCTTTTACATTTGCGTTTCGGTAAGAGGAAGTGAATCATTAATGAAAATCGCAAAAGCTGCTAATGGCTGGTTCAATTATTAAATCAATAAAAAAACATAGATTTTAAATATACCATTAGCTCATTGATAACAGGATATTGATAGTAATGTTTTTGTAATGTAATGAATGCAAAGCCAATTCATAATGCATATCCTTGTTCGCATTATCATAATGAATGGATTTCATAAAATATTTTTATTATGAGGTTGATCAGGTTCAGCTGAAGGCCTTGCACTGCATGAGTTGATGAGTAATCGAAATATTTTCTGACCATTTTATATCCAAAAAATGGGGCGAGTAAACAACAAAGTCCCGAGCCAATATCCGATTCTCTTCTGAAATAAAGAGGCAATAAAATTCTGTTCAGTACAACAGCCATCGTTCAGCGAGGTGGCTATCTGCATTTTATGCTTTGCGCTATCAACGCTTCGACGGTTTATTTCTTTACTTTGTACGAACATAGTGTGGACGTCCATCTTACATATATTGTTTGTCGAACACATCGAGAGATTGTTTATTGGATCGTACGAGCGCGCTTGATGCTGTAAAATCTTATATCGTTACTAGAACTACTCGTATCCATTGTTTTTAAGAATATTTATATTGATTAGTGTGTTACTTAACAAATTTATATCGATCAGTGTGTAATGTAACGCCTCGAGGATTATAAGACCGCGGGCGTCCCGATAACAATTGATTGTCTATTGTGTCTGGAAACATGAACCTACCTGAAGTATTAAGTGCACCTAATTTACGATTAAGAAAATTAATAAACGACGATTGCCAAACGCAGTATTCAGAAAGAGATTTCTTTGTATTCTACCTGTGTATTATTCCACAGGCCTACTGCCTAATTCAATTGCTTTCAAATTGCAAAAGTTAGGTATAGCTTTCAAACTAACAATGTTAGGATGCAATGGCAGCTTCAAAATAATGAAGATATGACAATTCGTGTCTCATTGCTTTGGAATGCAATCGCAATAGCTTTCAAGTTACGCTGTATGTGTGCAGGTCTAAGGCCAGAACGGCGTCGCACTATTCATAAAAGTACCGACCTGTTTGGGAAAATGCGTCGAGAAGATTTTGATCCGGATTGTAACTTACCGAAGCCACTGCTAAAGAACTCTTACTACACCTATAATTTGACAGGACATCTTTAATGCATGCCGTCTTAAATTAGCATTAAAACCAAAATTTGATTTTTCAAGCCACTTAGAGCTCACAACAAAACCAACTGAACGCAGAAGTTGCTGGATACGGCATGGTCTTGGAGGCATGGTGGACATGATGTTTTTTTTTTTGGAATGCTTAAATAAAATAGTACCTTGTGAAAATTTGTAGAAGCTTGTGATAGATATTTCACTTATTAAAACATTGGATGCTGCATCCTTTAACAAAGAATTTGATAATGAGATTTAGACACCAATTATACAAATTGTTGTCAGTCTGAAGTTACAATTTAGAATTGCATTTTAATTCAATGGTTTGGTTTTCAAACAAAAACATTTCACTTAGATACCAATTAATCAATTAGTCGATATTTTAAGTAATTCAGAAGTTTTGGATGTTTGAGAGAAGGTGGTTTTGCTATTAACTGTACTAATGTTAAACAAACTGGATTTCTGTTCTATTTATAACCCTTTATTCAACAACTTCGCTTCGCAAGCTTCGCAACTTCAGATAGACGGGGAAAATGTATCCCGTCTGTTGACTTGTGAAGTATTACTGCGTCAATAAAACAGTGAGTAAGATTTACGGATCTAATAGTATGGGGTAACGTAGCATTTTTTAAGAATATATTGGCTTAAATCCAACTATAAATCGTATGCAGTCCGCATCGTCGAAATCCAAACAGAATTGAAACTTGTACCAAAAGCAATCTAACGGGAACAACGGGTTGTACGGCGGTGTACCGTCGTATAGAGCCCTAAGTAATTTAAAGAACAAACATGCCTCGCAACCGAGTTTACCTCACTGCAACAAACTCGGGCTCCTCACTTTAACTTACTAATTTGTCCTTTGGCATCAGCCACCCGGAGCTCACCTCAGTTTTCCCAATCTCTCTACTTGATTAGGATTTACCTGTACGTGCCTGGACCAAATTAATTTTCGCATCCATCACAAAGCAAACACACGCCGTTTGGATACTCTGGCCAATCGACGGTCTTAGTCTGTTGGTATATGAAATTCGGAGGCTCAAAAAAGCAATAGCTCCGCAGATGAGCTCGGCTCAACCGAAGCGTTATCGAGCCCAGTTAATCCTGTCTTCTGTATTATTGAATAAATTTTCCCTCCTAACGTACTTTTGCCATTTTATACCGGTTCAATGTATTGGAAAAATTCTGAGACTGTAGGATTGTTTAAGAAATGTATTTGCAGTTCTCATCCAATATTCAGTGAGGAGGATGCGTGTGGAGTCCGTAGTTTTGATTTGATATCCACGTGGATCTGTGGGATGTTTCTGTTTAATAAATCCGTGATTACTTATAGTAACATTAAAAGAAGTTCTGTTGTTGTTGTATGTACCTCTAAAGGGTAATAGAGCGGGGGGCTGTAGGCGTTAAAGCGGTGTGATGTTATTGTTATGATGGCATAAAGCGGGCCATGCATCTAGTCCAACACAGGTGGTGCTAACTGCCGGCAGTGTAGTGGAAACTGCCGACACTACGCGACGTCTACACGTTATACAGATGTATCTTACATACAATGTAATGTTTCACGGCTGGTTGAGCCTTAGATGTTTTCTTCGTGCGAGCGAAATTTAACTGCTCTAAAGAAATAACAACCACTTGTGCACACGTTGACTAATGGTGCATTTTACTGCACTGTTTATTTTTATGGGCAAATATTTACTTTGCCAGCTTTTAGTAAGGTGGCACAACGATCATTACATTTTGGTTCTTTCTTGTCATTTTATAATAATACATGCAAGGTACAGGAAGCAACATGCGCCCAAACAGTGATAAGCTTTGACTTTTCAAATGAAAGTTGACCAATTAACAAACCTAAAATACCCACGTCACTGCACCTCCAATTTGTTTGATGTAACATTCACAGCTATAATAATTTAATTGAAAGTTTGTTCCCGAGACCAAGTTTCAGTGTGGGAATAACGCTACGTATTCGACTGCCAACTTAATTCTGTTAAGCTACGCTAAGTTGAGCCACCATTTTCTAGTTATTGCGTTCAGGTTGCGCAGTGATTTGTCTGCAGTGTAAATGTTGTGAAGACGTTTTCTTAATTGTTATCTCAATAACAATGTTACGGAACATTTACTGCTAAGTTTGAAACTACAATAAGATGGTATTCCAAGCATAGCATGAAATCGTTAAACAGCGATCAAACTGTATCATCCTGTAAAACGTACGTTTTGAACTACTTACGTAGAAGTATTTCATATATAAAACACTTTATTTCCAATGGAAAAAAGAGCAATACGAATTATTGGAGACACTGAACTTTGCGAAACTAAGCTGCAAAGCCTCGAACATAGGCGTAAGGTGGCGTGCCTTTCAGTGTTCTACAGGCTACATTTCGGCGAGTGTGCGAAGGAATTGCACGAATTGATTCCACCGGCCCCTTTCTACTATCGGGACATAAGACGCAGGCGGGGGTTCCACCCTTATGTCGTTGACATACCACTAATACGCACCAAACGTTTTAAATCCTCGTTCCTCTTGCGTACGGCTAAAGAGTGGAATTCGTTGCCAGCGGAAGTGTTCCCTAAACACTACGATTTGGATTCCTTTAAGAAAAGAGTAAATAGGCTGCTTCTAGACAGACATGTCCTATCATCGGCCGCATCGTCGCTTACCATCAGGTGAGATTGTGGCCAAATGTCTGCCTATTAAATAATAATAAAAAAAACTACAACTTGTGAAGTACAGTCGATGGTTCGCCATTTTTAGTACATCATTTCTAATACTCAAAGGTAATCTACTTTAAACTAACGTAGGTGTATTTCATCAAAACACTATTTAACGGATTACTTCGCGATTTATTTACATTTTATATAAAACCTGACGTTTCAAACACTTTACAGCGATCGTGGTCTCCCTGTGACCACGATTGCTGTAAAGCTGTGAATCGCGAAGTAATCCGTAAAATTGTGTTTTAATGAGTTCAACAATTCGCGTAAACGTAAGAAACAAGTAGGTGTATTTGTGCTACACATCCACTATGTGTTCAATTATGTGGTTTCTTCTAAATGCATGATGCATAACTTCCAAGTTTTCTAACCTACAACCTACTTATGCTATGACACAGTACGTAACTTGTTTCATTTTGGCCGTATACCGATAATATATACCAGCATTTCGCCACTAAGATTACCCTGGTGCCTCGACATGAGGCTCAAGATATACTGTCATTGGCAATTAGCCCAGTGGACGGTTTGACACACTCTGTCCAGTTGGGACCGTTCCAAGCCCTGATCATGACCAATGCCCGGATAAGGTACTACAAACAATTTATAAATTATTCGCTCATAAATTACACTTGAAGTCTTAACTTAAACAGCAATAATTCTCTAACGCAGACGGCTCGAGATAATACCCTAAAGCCACTTTCCGTTTTGTCTCTGGCCCACCTGCCTCGTTTCTCCAAATGCGATATTTATAAAATCATTTCGCAATTTGCTTTAAAAATCAGCCTGTTTGTGCGAGAATAAAGATTTTCATAATGCGATTTGTTTTTCCGGTTTGTCTTTTATTTATGCATTGCTTGCTTTGAAAGTGGATGTCGATTTTAATGTAATTGCAAGCAGGATTATATCTGCAATTTAAAATGTACAATGTTAATCATCTGCCAACTGGTAAGCTCATTCAGATATAAAAATGAAGGCATTTATTATAATTTAAGCTATATCACAAAATGTTGCAATGTAAATCTGGCCACAATTTCGGATACCTCATTATACGCGGTCATTACACCTCATGACATCATCAAACGTTTCATTAGCGAACTTTCGTGAATTTACGATGGTATTATGCTGCAAATTGTTTTTTTATGCAACCGTTGTTCGATACAGCGTACGCAGGTGGCGGTAAGCGGCATTGCAACGGAAATTACCCGCCGAGGTAGGAAGGTACGCCCACTCCAGTAGTTAGGAACTAAAAACAATCGGGACTGGCATCGCAATAAAATTAGCAAGCGAGATTAGGCGCTACTTCTAAAGCTTTGCAACTTGAAGTCGATTGCAGTCTTGGTGGTAAAATACTGCGAATTCGTTAAATAATTATTGTGTAATAATATTGCAATATTTGGCTGTGTTATAAAATGCCTATCATTTTGTAGACGCTGTGTTTTAAATGGTCATAAAATATTCAACTGTTTAAATACTTATTCTGATCTGAATATGCTTTTTTCAGGTGTGTCGTAATTGTGACCTTATGGTAGCGAAATGAAACTTTTACTTTAACAAGGAAGCCATAAACGGACCGTAATTAAATAAACGTCTTTTGAATAAAAAACTGTTCTTTCGAAAGCGAAGCTAAAAAGTTTCAGCCTTGACGAACAAGGATACGTTTCACATCTATCCTTGACGCAATCAAGCTCAAGGCAAGCTTAGGCTCAAGAAACCTAATACCAAGGCGAGTCAAGTTTATAAGAATCTTTCTAGAACTTAAAAGTGGAATACAAGATTAACGGTGATCTGTCAATCAAGCGCCAGCAGTAAAAACATGCCATGTGGTGATTTCGAAAGTAGGTGCAATAGGTATCTATACTAGTATGAACTGATCACAAATTCGAAGTATAAGTTCGACGATAAGCAAATCGAAAGCCCCTATGTTAGTGCAGATTGTAAACAAGCAACTGCGTTCCGCCGCAAACCAGGTTACATAGCTGTGTCAGCCTTGGTCTCCAATGCAAACGTTAGTTTGTGTGAAAATCACATTACTCGTATATCGCCAACAACAACCGAATATATAGGGTGTCCGGGTTTCGACTAGTGATAATTTAAGGGTCTTTTATTCATTAAATTTTAGAGACAAAATCCTAATCAAAAAAAAAGGTCGACAAAAAAAGTTTAAAAAAATGTTTATTTCGAAAAAAAAAATGTTTTCTTCTATGACGGTTAGTAATTTTGAATTGATCTTTATTTAACTTGATAGGCGATAGCGCTACCTTTCAAATTAATCATTTTCATAACTTTTAGGACCTCCAGATCCATAGAAATAGTATTTTTTTAATGATTTAAATGGCTGTCATTTCAATAGGGTTAGATTTAGAACCCAACTAACATGGGGGTATTTTGTCGATAACATTTGATGAACTAATAGCCCATAAATTATACAAACCCGGACACACTGTATACTCGGGGTATACTATAGAGTTTCCCCTTAAACCGAAGTTACCGAAGCAGTAAAAGAGATTTCTTTGTGCTCATATAACTGCTTAAATGCAGGGATCCGTTGTTGCTCATCGCTCATAACCTCTAGAAAATACTAACATAGGTATTGATGTAGTTGGTTTTCTCCCTCCCATACAAAAAAAGGGTTTTTGGCCATTTTTTGCTTGATATATTTCATATTCATATTCATTTATTCACTTCATAATATAACAGCAGACAATACATACAGGCAAAAAGATGGTTAATTAAATTACATTATAACCTAAACGAGGTATTTGTAAATTATAGTTATTAAATTTTACAAATTAAATTCATTAAATTATTTAATAATATAAATGCAATAAAATCAGTTCACCATTAATACATGTCAAAAATTATAATGTATTTTGTCATTTTCGTCAAATAATTAAGTCAAAGAAAAAGTCAATAATTCGATTGTGATAAATAATTAATAATCTGTTTATGTCAAATTTTAATAATACATATAAAATTAACAATTCAATCATGCTCAATCATAAAATACTTAATAACAATAATATAAAATGGTAATGTCAAATCTAATTAAAACTCATCATTAAAATATTCATTTACACTATAATATCCCTTTCGAATTAATAATTTCTTCAATTCTTTATCAAATTTAGTACCTTGGAGGGCTTTAATACAGTTAGGCAAATGATTGTGTACTTTTATAGCCATGTAGTACGGACCGCCCTTAAATAACTCCAGTCTGGCCGCGGGGAAAATAAAATCATTTGCCCGGCGCGAGGCATAACGGCTCGATGTGTCGTTAAAATGTTGAAAATATCTACTGTGTTTACTTATAAAACGACATAATTCAAAAACATAGACGCAAGTCACAGTGAGTATTTCATATTTGACAATTATAATGATTTGTCAATTGATATTTATAATGGCAACAAGTAGAGGCTTAAAATATTCACATTATAGTATGTTGTGAAATACAACAATACAACTTTAAAAAGAAATAATTAAATTAAAATTTTAAATATATATTTAAGGGGGGCTCCCATACAAACGTGTTTTTGCCTATACTGCCTAATATTGTAAGTGCCAATGTTAATTTAATACATAAGATACAAAATAATACAAATGAATATTAAATAATATACAAATATTAAAACTAATACAATAACCTAAAACTTAACTAAAAGTAATGTAAATATATATATGTATATATTTACAAGATATAAAAAGCATCAGCCCCAGCAGTGCCGAAAGGTATGGTGCCCAAAAGGCTGGCAGCATTGCCCCTCTGGATAGTAATACTGATTCTTTGCCCAAGGTAGCTGCCAGCCTTTTGATCACCAGTAGAATCAGTTAGCCTTTTGCAGAGAACTTTGTAAAAACTAAGGGCACAGGGACCCCAAGAGCCCATTGTCTCTACGCCAAAAGTCACAAATATGTAGCTATCATTTTTTAAGCATTCTGCAGAGCCTGCCGCCGCGCCAGCAGCGGAAGAAGTACCACTTACATGGGACGGCGCGAGCGTATCCACGCATGTGGCATCCCATACAAGGAAAAGTCCCCGCTTCCAGGGAATGAGCGTCATGCCATCAGGTCTCTTGCCGTCATCACGAAAAATGCCAGGTGGCTCTAGCACAGCCGGCACATTGGAGGCGACAAGAGCTCTGCGGATGACGTCATTGATGCTCGCGTGGCGGAAGACCCTGCCAGCGCTAAATAGGCAAGAGAGACCATGATGCCCCAATTCATTTACAAGATCTCCGCATCGGCAGCGATGGGGCTGATTTGTGTTGGCGCCAATTCTTAAACTCACAGCAATGGAAAGAGTAACCCTATCGAAGAGAGTCCCAATATTAGCTGCAGGCCGTGCCTGTAACCAATAGCCAGACTCTATCCGAAAAGCTGCCAGCAAGCGAAAACGCTCTGCTGCGTTCTCAGAGTGAGCCAAAAGCTCCCTCTGAACACTCAAGCAGAGAGGCTCATCCCACATCCGTTGGGAGGATGGTAACGAAGGGAGGTCTGTCCCAGGGCACGCCATTGACCATGCACTTTTCGCCTCCGCCAGATACGCCAACTCCACTGCTCCTAATGAAGGACGCAGAATGTCAATAAAGAGGTTGGACGTAGCATGAGCGGAAGAAAGAAATGCTGGAAGAGCGATACTGGACACCTTTCTCGTACCAAGACCACCAAAACGGATGGGGAGAGTGGCTTGAGTCCATGACTGGCCCGAAAATTTTATATTTAGAATTTTGCCTAGTTACCTGCAAAAGGTTGTCTATATTGTCTAGTAAATTTGGAAAGAGCCAAAAATGAGTAGAACATAAGAAATAAGTAAACTTGGGTGCAAAAGTACAAAATCTAATGATAAATAAAGCCATGTGGGGATTCATTTGGAAGAGTTTTTCAGATGACTGTTCAAATTTAGTAATTTGTTCTTGTATGAAAAAAGAAAAAGCTTCCTCAAAAATTGGGGCACCAAGGAGACGTAAGGATGATTTGTTTTCAATTTTGATGTTGGGTGCAAGGGTAGAAAAATCTAAAACTAAATTTTGTTTCTCAAGATGAGTGAGTTTCGAATCTGGAATAAAAAGCTCACACTTAGAAAAATTTAGATTAAGGCCAATATCTTTGAATTTCAAAATAAGCTGTTCTAAATCAGAGAGAACAGTTGACACATCACCACCAATGGTACCATCATCTAAATACCAAATATTTAATTTAGAAGTAAGAGAGGAAATAATGGGATGAATAACTAAACTAAAAATAGCGGGCCCAAGGGGATCGCCTTGCTGGCAGCCAACCGATGAAGAGAGGAGCTTGTTTCTGTAAAGAAGCTTTGATGGCTGAGAGTAGCATTGCCATAAATATTTATATATATCTGGAACTCTATTAAGGATCTGTGATAACATTGCTCCTCTATCCACCGAGTTGAAAGCGTTTTTTACATCCACCTTCAAAACCACTTCCCTGCGTCTTGCTTCAGAAAGGTTCGAACGGCATGGACAGCTGCTTCGCAACCGCAACCGCCACCGCCAACCGCCACGGCAAAACCAAGCTGGATCGGCTGAAATTCGGTAGACAAATAATTTGTAACAGATTTACAGCACAGTTTAGAGACTATCCGGCGAAAAGTGGACCCAACTGCGATGGGACGGATTCCGCCATCTTTTTTCTTAAGAGCCACGAGGTTGGCACCGTATAGAATGCTTGTAATTTCCCTATTTACCTTACCCGCAAGCATTAAATTAAAAAGCAAGGTTAAATTTTGTAATAATGTTCTACCTGTGTCTCCTACAGAGGGTGAAAGCAAATCTTTGAGATGTTGTGGAGACAAACTATCTAAACCACTAGCAGACCCACTCTTAAATGAAAATATGGCTGCAAGAACATCATCCTCTCTAACCAAGAGATGCGAATCATTTGGAGCAGGAGGCACAGGTAGATGCAGAGAGGTGGCTGAAGGTAGGTGTTTATTTTCCAAAGCAAGAAAAGTCTCCTTGCAGAAGGGAGCAATGACATCACTGCTAAAAAGTAGGTTAGAGGCACCCCTAAGATCACCATCGCTTATTTTTGATTCTATTAATTTCAAGGAATGATTAGAATTTTGAGACCGAAAAGGAGGGATTATTAAATCATTAAAGTGTTTTATGGATCGGCAGTTTTCTTTGATTTTTTGGGTAAGGGATCTATCTAGGCTGTTGTTTTGAGTTTGGGTGACACTTAAAATTCTGTAAGCAAACGTTAAAAGATCTGACCAGCTATCAGTAGAATTTTCATTTATTACACGGTCAACGCACTGAGAAAGAGAGGAAGCAACTTGTTGACGAGCACTTCGTGGGATTCTTTTTATTACGGGAAAGTAAGTTATAAGTTATATATATATATAAATATATATATATATATATATATATATATATATATATCCGTATAGTACGGAACCCTTCGTGCGCGAGTCCGACTCGCACTTGGCCAGTTCTATTTTTGCCGTGATAGTGGCTTCCTATTAGGTAAGAGTTTCTGTGCTATACGGCGCAGACAAACAGACATACAGGCGGACATGCAAACATGCCGAACCTTTATGGATCTCTTGTCGACAACGGAACCCTAAAAGAACGACGACGAACGAATGAAAGCCTGTAACAATTAATGGTAACCTAACTAGGTAATGTAAAAAAAAAACACAAGTAACAAAAGAAGGTAGTTCTTTGTCTAGTTAAATGCTCCTAACGAGTGCTTTATGCAGTGAAATCGTATTTCAAAGTAAATCGAAACAAGCATTTTATAGGACAGCACGGAGCTAGACAAATGGTTAGCGGAGTATAAATGAAAGGGCGGCACCCTTCCTTAGAATGTTTAACGAGTAAGGGGCCATTTACATCTGTCTGCACCGAATCGCATATGCCGTTCTTCGTTTTCCGTCATGTACGACAGAATGAATGAATGAATGAGTGGTTAGAATTATGAGCGTATGCGTTGAAAGAAACCCCTATTAGTGTAGGACGAGTTGCCGGAAAGAACTTGGTATTTTGTCTTACACGGTAAGAGCACTTCCTACGAATTTTTACTCAATTGACTGAATAGAATAGAATTTATTTGCGTAAAACATGGTAAATATGGGTTACAAAATGAACTAAATAACTAAATATTTTTTGTTTTGCATTAGGTACCTGTATTTTTACTTGCGTCACACCACTTATTACGTAATAGTTATTAGTAGGTAAGTTAAGTATTTTCTACACTGGAAAGTATTGACTGCATGGCTTAATGATACTATCCGATAAATTTTCAACCGACTCAAAAAGGAAGTTGTCCGTTTGGTTCTAATGTACTCTATGACGTTTAGTCTGCGTTTTATTTTACTGCGAGTTTTTCTTCCAGTGTGTAGGCTTCTTAGCCTAGCACCTAGAAGGCAGGTTTGACGTTGCATTAACGAACAATAGCGTCAAAACTAAAACTAGATTCGGCTTTATCTTCGCGATTGTTATAAAACACAAAGCGGTTAACTAGCTAAAAGCTTTCGTTGGGTCGCTGGGTTGACACTGGTTGTGGACAGTTTGTTGTTTCCTGTTGTTTGTTTTGGATACAGTATTAAATACGCAAAGGTTGCACTATTCGGGTTAGAGAATATAAGCTTCGAAGTTCAGGTCCGTGGTCAGTTTTGTAGGTGTGCAGAATTTTCTTGTCTTTAAAGCTTCAAATCGAGGTATGAGTATCTAGGTTGTTTACAAAGCGTAAGTATGGTACGTACTTACATACTAAGTATATTTTAGGTAGAACCCCGAGAACATTCGTGCCTTTCTGTATATACCTATATAGTATGTAATTTATACTTTTTCTTCAGTCTTAATAAATTTCAGCAGACAATAGAGCTGTGAAAACAGATTCCTTACAAAAGGTAACTTGCAAAGTAGCTCAGGTTGTCTTTGAGGAAAATATTTTTATTGAGATCGAGAACTTAAGACAGATTTGTGTAGTCGAAAACATAAAAAAACAAAGTTTACGTTAAAATACAGGTAAGTCAACTAATCAAAATGATTTGATTCGTTATATTTTATTTTAATCTAGATTATTAGGGTTATTTAAAAAAAACGAATAATCTCTTCAGGACCATTTCTGGTAAATACTAAGTAATCAACTTTTATATCAATCCATCATCGTAATCTCAAAAACATATTATGCCTATGCCATACCTACAAAGAGATAAGTATTGGTGACTGAGTATTAGGGAAATGTATACTGTTTTAAAGAAAAACGATTTCCCGTATCTGGTGGCAATTTTTTCATGTGCAATAAAAATGTTAAGATTGCAAATTGAATTCACTTTTGTCACGACTTATACTAAGCGGGGATAAGCTACTATTTCATGATAAACTTTTTCGTTAAGTGTTTTTTTTTATTCTGTCTTGTATGGTGTGTCAAATAAATATTTCTTATTCTTATTCTGAATGCTTATCACTTAAAAAATCAATAATTTAAAGAGTTCATAAGCTAACTTAGCTTTTAAAATTATCATAGAGTAATAACTATACAATCCTTATTTGCTCACCTACATCAATATCTGTGATATTGTAGAACTAGAGCAAGAAGTTGGTACGGAGTGGCGTGTATTAGTCACTCGGCATGGTCGAGTGCATTCAGACACTTGGCAACAGATTAATTGCTTAGGAACTACTTGGGAATCATATGCATTCCTAGTTTAGTTTCAAAGTGATTAGTCAATGGGTGTTGGTAAGCGGTGTAAGTTCAGCAATCCGTCAATAGCGTGGTAAGATTTTAATGAAGAAATGTCTGTAAGATCATAGCATTATAGATCATTGCATCTGGGAGATCATAACATTGAAGAATGTTCGCTCCTTACGTTTTTATACAGGATGCAATGGAGAGCTGTGAGCATCGTTTTGGGGCAGAAAGGCGACATCATGAAATGCACTATGATATTTTTTGTAAAATGCAATGATTTGTTGCCATGTTTTCAAAATAGTATGCATTTATGCATTAATTTTTTTTCTTTTTTTAATTTAAGATTAATAAATCTCCAATTATTCATCGCCAATCATATAATAAACAATAATTCATATTAATTCGATAAAATGCAATCAATAAACTACTAAATAAACAATAATACATTCACTCACTCATGCACAGCATTTTTTAATACAGAAGATAAAAAAATGACATAACTTATTATTTTGCAAAAACATTAAACACACAAAAATTATTACAATACCTATTATCATTGACATTGACATTCTCCCCCTTATTCACCTCATAATGTCGCTTTCTATCCTGAACCACTGCTCACAGCTCTCCCTTACACCCTGTATAATCGTACTTTTATGAAATACAATTAACAAAACTGTATGAGGCATGGTCCAAATGTCAATGTAACGTAAGCCACTAATGAAAGGAAATAATTTCTATTTGGTAGGTAGTTGGTATGGCCAGTAACTGCAGATAAAACCACAAATATGCATTGGCTTTTAAAGTTTCAAACGAGTGATTGATTAGGAATACAGGCCTTTTTAAAATCATTTGCACTATTGCCGATTTTGTACGACAGTTTCGAGATCTTAGTTTGGTTAACTCAGCCTCCTATCCTATTTTTTGACGACTACATCGGACACTTCTACATAAAGAAACCGCCTTATTTATAAAAATATACCACTGTTCCACGGTTCATTATATAAGAAGTATAAATGTGGGTTTCAATAACTGTCTAATAATGTCATGTCACCGTATTCCATATTATCTGTCATAATTTGTATCGTCTCATATTTATCCAAGTGTTAAACAGTGGTATAATTATTAATGAATTAGGTGGTAAGTAGATTTCAGAATAATGTACTTTTATCTTATTACGACAGCATGTACCGAAGCAATAACGATGCTCATTTTATTATTGGTGTGTGATATTTATCTCTTCCGTAACATAGAAAAACATTAGCCAAAACTAATGATCATAATTTATTTCACGCGCCTTTCATATAATCGCTACATGCAGCCATGGCTTTTAGGCGATTCAGCCGTATAAATGGTGTTGTTTTAATAGGCAGTTGCCAAATTAAAGAACTTAAATATTGTCATCAATGCCACTAACCTATGTACTTTAACTATGAGGTCATAATCATAATCTGTAAATGAAATTTTTGAGGGCACAAAAAATCTTTGAAATTGACAATCTTTTTTTAAAAGATTACGATGTGGTTACGATTCATAGTGGTTGGTTTTGGTGGTCATATGTAAATGAATTATGAAAGTGGAAGAACAAAGAGTTCACCTGTGTATTGCGCACACACTGTGAATTGTGCAATATCTCCCGCGCAGTTTGCTAATCTCTGTAGTGATTGGCCGCTGTAGTCGAAATTCGGCTAGGAGGGCATTTTTTTTAATATTACAACAAAATTCACAGCTCTCAAAAATAAGGTTTAAATGTTTCTTCAATACAAATCATACATCCTACATTGGATTAACATTTTATAAAGCTAAGAATGTAAGTGTGAGTGTGACTGATGTCGTCGATCTTCCTATGCAATTAATTTCAAATTATCACGTGTCTGTGTGTGTATGTGTGTGTGTGTGTGTGTGTGTGTGTGTGTGTGTGTGTGTGTTCTATTACATATGTAAAACCACACCCTGTAGTTACTATATATTTTCCGATTAACTCTATTCTGTCGCAATACGAGCTTGGTTGACTGCGATTAATCTCTAAAGCTCATCAATCATTAACCACTCATCATGGCTAAGTGAAACGCTTCTAATAATATACACAAGCTAATCAATAAACATCGGGCATAACCTATGGAGACGAAATTATTGCAAGGCTTCTTCAAAATAGATCAGTGATTGTCATTGTTATCATACGAGTATGTAAAGAGTTGAGCGGACAGTTTTTTGATAATTTTTGAAAGGTAAATTTGACAAACAAAATGTTTGTTAAATTCAAGTTCGCTCGTAAAAATCAATTTTTCGACTATGTCATCCGGTGGGTCACATAGTCGATCAATTTTTGTAAGAATTTAATTATATTTCGTAAAAACTTGCAAACAAATTGCTTAAATTATAAAAATAGTTAAACGTTTTACGCTTTTTTTGTAGATTTTCAAAAGTAGCGAGCCTTTAAAAGAAAAATGGAATAAATTTACGGAAAGAAAAAACTGGTTTCCAAATTAAATAGCGTTGTATGCTCCCGGCATTTTACAGATGACTGGTTTTTATACGACGAAAATATACCGCAAGTCCGAAACTGAATTATCCAAACCCTGAATTATCAAATTTCAATGTTATTCAAGTACCTACGTAATGATCAGACTTTAACTACAGATAATAAGATTGCCTGAGAGATTCAGTATCACTTGGTCTTGACAGAATTAATAGCAAGTTGTACCCTTTTTCATAAGCAAAGCAATTTCGTTTCATTTGATTAGATCATTTGCAAATCCCACTTCCCACTAGTCCCACTAATATTATAAATGCGAAAGTTTGTGAGTGTGTAAGTGTGTATGTTTGTTACTTCTTCACGCAAAAACTACTGAATAGATTTCGATGAAACTTTACACAAATTTAGCTTATACATTGGAATAACACATAGACTATATTTTATAAAGATACGTATTTAAATACCTAAGTTATGATGATAAGTGTTAATGAAGCCGGAAAAAATCTTTAATTTTCGAGCTATTTTCGCGTACGCTGCAAAAATTGTAAGAGTTCCACCAATATAATGTATGGCAGAAATGTTTGCCTCAAATAGTTCTACAGAAAAATTTGCGAGAGTATATATCTATCTCTTAAGGTTTGCTCACTATAACCTTTTTTATGGTAATTATATAAATGTTTTGCAGTAGTGCATTACTTAACAAGGTAATTTCATAAGAACTGTATTAATATTTGTCCAAATCAATAGGTACTTTATTATTCACAAGCATATAATTTTAATCATAATTGCCTTTTATACCATTCAATTTAAATAAATATCTTAGGAGATCTCATAGTTTTAAAATACCATACGTTTATGACGGCGCCACGCGCGACGCGCTGGCCGGCCCGTGGCGAGTGTCGGTGGATTTAATGTGTACAATTTTTTCGTCGTTGAAATTTAAAACCGCCCTTATCACCATAAGTCCAACAATTTTCAATTTAATAACAAACCGCGTAGCTAGCGGACAAGGGGGTCTTTTTTTCTAGGACGCACCAGGGGGCACCAGCAAAACTGGCACAGTTGCGCAAAGACAAAGTGGTTGCGCTGGCTGTTGCGTCCTCCGGAATAGCCGCAACCTTGCTGAGTGGTGGCAGAACTGCACACTCAGTATTCAAGCTTCCGCTGAACCTTGCATGTGAAGAAACGCCCTTTGTCACATCAGCAAAAGTAGTAGTCGCGGTGCTCTATTGCAATGGTGCAAATTGATCGTGTAGGACGAATGCACAATGTCGCACAAGCGAGCAATTGAAGCACTGGTTCGCAGCTTGCAAGACATTCGGGGCAATCGAATCTTGATGAGTGGAGTGGTCGTCTTGCTGGCAGGTGATTTCCGGCAGACGTTGCCGGTTATCGAGCGAGGTACCGAGGTAGACGAGATAAATGCATGCCTTAAGGCTGCGTCGCTGTGGCCTAAAGTAGAGCGCTTACAGCTGATTACTAACATGAGGGTCCATCTCTTCAATGATCAGGAGTCTGGACTTTTCGCACAAACGCTTCTCGAGGTCGGCGAAGGTCGCATGCCGACAGATGCTAACGGCCAAATAACCTTTGACAGCCTATTTAGCAATGTTGTTAGATCGGAAGATAACCTTATTAATGAGGTATTTCCGAGTTTAGAAGAAAACCTGGCTAACGAGAAGTGGTTGTGTGAAAGAGCAATCATGGCGCTCAAAAACGAATTGGTAGAAAAAATTAATAAAAGAATATTGAAGCAAGTTCCAGGTGATGTGAGGACCTACGTGTCAATAGACACGGTGATGACAACTATCGATGCAACTGTATACCCAGTAGAGTTCTCAAATTCCCTCGACCTGTCCAAGACAAGTTTGAACTTAAAGTTGGTGTGCCTGTCATACTGATGCGTAACCTGGACGCGCCCAGACTGTGCAACGGCACTAGGTTACGCAAAACAAAGCTGAGAAGGCACATCGTCCAGGCCACCATTCTCACTGAATGGGCCAAAGGAGAGACGTTATTTATACCCAGAATCCCTATAATACCCACAAACTTACCCTTTCATTTCAAACGCCTACAATTTCCTTTAAAAGTGGCTTTTTCTATCACGATAAATAAAAGTCAAGGACAAACTCTAAAAGTACCCGGCATTCACCTGGGCACCCCCTGCATCTCTGTACGTGGGTTGCTCGCGTGTGTCAAGAGAAAGAAATCTTTTTATTTATGCAGATAATAAGTCCCGCAATGTTGTTTACCGCGATCTGCTGCAGTAAAATGATTTCTAGCTCTCTACGACCCGAGACAAAAAAAAACAATTACATAAGACAGTATAATCTACTCTTCCGTTCTGTCATTCATCAAATTTTGTAAATTGGTCTTTCCGATGCTCAAATTTAAATTGTTTTGCTTCTAAAAATGTAAATAGTTATAGTTACGCAATTTATTTTCCCTAATTAGCCGCGGGTAACACCGCGGGGCACAGATAGTGCTATCTAAGTATCTAAATGCAGCGGATTGTTTTATTGTCTGTTTTCTTATACATTTAAGTTAATCTTTGATCATTTTACTACAGCATGTTAGCAAGTTACGAAATCATTACCTACTCATACAAAAAAAAACTCTTTTTGCATTTCGGAATATAAAATCTTGATAGTGTTTTTACCGACCAACAAACAATCATTTATATCGTATGCATGCAATTACGCATACAGCATACAGCCAATATTGTCAATTGTCACAATTTATCGCATGTTTTAATTTACACGTATTAACATGTGTCTTGTTTCGGTAATTGACACTCAGATTTAATCCATTTAAAAGAGATTTACGACGCTTTTATCGTTTTAACAGTGTGGTTGCATCTTCTTACCTGTCGGAAACCGAATTACCTAATAGTCCTTAGAAGGCGGGCCGCGTCCATAATGTACGTAAAGCCTTCTAAATGGAGTAAAATATGATGCTAATGTTACTAGCGCTCGCTAACTTGTAGAATGGAAACTGGGTGTCGTATCATTTAGGTAATTTGGTGCTGGGTTTGTGTCACAATTTACAGATCACAAGCGATAGCGAGGAAAACAGAATACCCCCCTCAATGAACTTTGATAGATCTGCTTGCCCTGCATTAATAAATTGAGGTAACGCTATCCGTTTTTTTGTTGAACAACAAATGTAATAAGGTACTGAGTTGGTTATTTATCTCATATTTTTTAAGTCTAGTTAAGTTGTCTTCGTTGAAAGGTCTTCCTTTCTCAGTTTATATATTTAGGACCTTACAATACCTTTACGAAGCGTCAAAGTATATTTTGTTTCTTCATACAAGGATCTCTTTATCTTTTTTTTAAGTTCAGAGTGAGCCTACACTTACCGACCGACTTACTGGGTATGCTAGAGATTTTTAAACTCTTCGTGGCTCGTCTAACAAGCAGCAGAATAGAATCTAGTGGCGTGTCAGTGAGGTAATTTGGGGGCGTTTCTAATATGTTTCTCCAAGTCATAGGCTGAAGCATTTTATAAAAAGTGTTTCTTACCCTACGTCGTACTTTAAGAGGAACATCAAGCTAATAAAAGGCAAGGCAAGTCAGGTTATACAGGATAATAATAAGCAAGTGCTAGAATTGGAATTCAAAACTAAACCACTTTAGTTTTATTGTGATAAGCATAATTATATTATTTTGTAATTAAAGTCGAGTAATCTGGCAATCGCTCGGTTTGCAATAAATTCGAGACAGTTTCTTGTCTCAAACAGTTACTTGTTGTTCTATCGACGCCTCTTCCGAAAATAGAAAGGCAGAAGTTTTGATAAGACCTATTTTAACGTTTGACTTCCTCAACGTAAATGTGTGGCATCGCGAATGCCCAAAAACTTATTGCTTATGTGCTCGTTGACTCTGTCAATGATCAAGTCCCTTAGTCATCCTTACTTCTACCTGCTTTTACTCATCCCTTGGACCACAACAAGAGCCCTAAGTGCTGCGGGTGCAGGAAGCCGCAGCCGCTTCGGCGGCACGACACTGGCGCGTGGCGTGTTACATGCTCCGCACACCTCCGAACTAATTGAATCCACGTCTGCCCCAATGTATGTTTAGCGTGCTGCACTCGAGCCAAACGAGAAAAACCCTGCACTGATAGCGTTAACGATAGTTGTTAAGGTTGCAGTTGTTAGATTTCGTAATTTGATACTTCGTTGCTCTGTAATATAACCGATACAGTGTAACTAAAATATCAGTTATTTATTTTATCAAAAATTTAGTAAACTCAGACAGATCGTATATCAATCATAAAAGTAGATGGCTCATGACCTCATGACTCTGATAGCCGTGAGACATTTTTAAGTCCACCTTTGCTTTAAGCCTAAGTTTGAAGTATAAAAGCCTCAAGAGGACGCCGGCGTCCCGAAAGCAAATTATTGCCTATTGTGTCTGGAGGTTTTATATTGTTGCCAAGCTTCAATGCTGCAAATTATAATCTGTTGTTAACTAGTTATGCAGAACTAATTGTCACTTGTATAGGTTTTGATTTTTTAAGGCGTAGTTTATCCTAGTTTATTCCTAGAATCTAAGATGACATAATTTACTAGGACCTAGTGTATTAATTGTAGATATTCATAGTAGATACTAACTGACAAATAATATAAATTTTGAAACAGCATAGAGCTGTTGCTATTTTCGACACAACCTTTTCCATTCACAAAGACAAGTACCAATTATTTAAGCCCCTAGAATTAGAACAAATAAAAAGTCATGCATTTTCTCTAGCATTTACACAATACAACGCAGCAAAAGTAACCTCCGTCATAAGCAATAATTAGCTTAATTACATAAGCGTAAGTTACACATTTGAAATCTCTAAAAATCCACGCATGTGGGTGTTACCTACTCTCATCCACTAATGGTCTCGTTGAAACCGATACACCTCATTCCTAGTTTCATAAATAGGGTGTTTCTGTACATCTACTTTGTGAATATCGACGTTAATCTTGTAAAAGCATTGCCCTAAAGGTTATAAAACCTCTTTGATATTTGGTACACTATGTTAATTACCTTTTTGTGTATGTCGGTTTATGTAGTAGATAGGTATCACTACGGTTTTCATTTAACCCTTACAATAATAAAATGATGTCTGTCAAACTAATTAGAACAAGTAATCACAATCACCAAGTGTTATAGACCTAAAATGGAAATATTAAATTACATAATACCTGTAGAATTCGTCCACCTTTACATCACCCAAAAAGACCCAAGCTCACCATGGACTAGTTCATTATACAAATCTTTAAATATTGATATTTAATTTTTAATTCAAAATTCATTGTATTAATAAGTGACTTTCCTAGTGTCAAAACTCAGTAGGTACTTTAATATCTGCTAGATCAACTTCCACTACATGTCTGTACACAAAATATAACAATAATTTGTTTATGTTTTATGCTTAATGATTTTAACGCAATTTTTATATAACTTAGATAAATACCGCTATCTATCAGCATAAAACTAAAATTTTGAGCTGTCAGAAAATACCTCATTTGTCTAAATCTCACCCAGAATTGCAATTAGAATCAAACGTAAGGTTTTTTTAGATGCGTAAACCCTAATCGTTCGAAAATGCTAAATAGGCAGCATTAGTTAGGCCGTGACAGCTCCTGAATACATTACCCCTATCGATTATGCCGTCTGTAGTGTTAAATTCATTACCGTAGTTCCGCTTTAGTTGTGAATACATAATTATTGTGAGTACCTACCTAAACATAAACTTGATAATAGTTATGCGGTTGATTAAGTCCTTTTTATTCCTTTCCCGACACTTAATCTTCTTAATACGCTTATAATTTAGATCCCGGTTAAAATAACAACAGTTAAAAAGAATTCCTATTTTTTTCATTTTAATTTTAACCATCCAAACACCAAATGTTTGGATAGTTATTACTAAATTAACCTTTTCTATTTAAATGAATATGAGGCTATCAACGATTTTACTTAACTTATCCGTACTAAAATAAATATATTTTAAACAAGATTACGTTTAATGTGGAAGTATTAAAAAATATTTTATCAATTATTACATAAAACTATTATTACTAGTAATTTTGATTCGAACTACTTCAACATAAATCTTCTGGAAATATCAGCCTTGACGACTAGGTGCCTTGCCTAGTAGGTGTACTTACTATTTGAACCTATTTGCATGATCCAACTTTACAATTCCCTTTATTTGCGGTCCCTACCCACTTGTCATAATCCCATGGCGATCCTGTGACCCGAAAAGGTCACGACAACTAGCATCACTTATGTAAACTGGGTATTTTTCCGCAAACTCCCACAAAGGTCCCATAACGAAGTGAAATAGCCAAATAAGAAGGTCTTAACGTCGCAGTTAGCTTAGAATCCTCCCTTGTGAATGCTGGGTCATTAGCGCTGTGTTATTGCGAATTGGCCGTTAAGGCTTGTTTCCATTGCGTTTGTGTGACAAAAAACGTTGCCACGGTACGTCACGTTCATCCTTTCTTTAATCATAACGGAGCCATCCGGTGTGACTCGAACCAACGTCCACTCGCTATCCTAAAAATATTTCCATCGGATACATGCGGGTACATTCCCCAAGTATAGATGAAATCGAACGCCGTCTCCCTCTGGCGTAGCAAGCACTTACAAAAATTTGTCGACTGACTAACGTCCTCCGTAGCTCAGTTGGTAAGAGCATTCGCCCGGATAGCGAAGGGACGTGGGTTCGAGTCCCACCGGATGATACAGTCGATATTTTTTTGTGAGCGAAATTCAATTTGATTTCGTAAAAACTTGCAAAATAATTGCTTAAGTTATAAAAATAATTATAAGTTAAGCTGATTTCATCTTAACTGATGGTTAAATATTTGTTAAAATATTTCCATCGGATACATATTTTCTGAATAAATTTCTCTGTATTTAGGTCTAAAGAGCAGTATAGTTTTCTGAGTCTGGGTAAGCCATCGCACGCTCATCCTTTACTTGAGCAAACCCAGCCACAGTCGCAGAAGTGAGATAGGCACCGAAACCGTCGTTCTTTTATTAAGCAGCAGAACAAAGTCTTAGAGAAATCCGCCTTTTGGTACGAGTACAAGCAGTTTAGTTCTATTTACCACTCTGGATTCCATTTAATTCATGTTTGCAAGATACACTTAGGTATGTTTACGTACCTATGAGGCTACAGCATAATAGCAAGCACATAATCAGCAACATCTCTTTTGTGTTAAAAAAACAGAATATCTTTATTCTTGACTTTTTTTTATTCTCGACACGAGAAATTTCTGAATCAGTATAATGGAAACTCGAAAGAAGACTCCACCGGGTTAGTCACGTTTAATCTGAATTTTCTTTATACGCCACTTTGGGCTCTTCGTATGAAATTTTAGGGAGCAGCTTACGTATGCAAAATTAAATTACACTAATAAATTCCGAAACATTTTCGGTTATTTGTCGAAGCGGGAGATGTTGCGCATTTTATGAAAGCTACAGTTTTGAAATATACAAGCACCGGTTTGATTTATTAAAACAGCTTTAGCAGCTATTACTTTTACTAACTCAAACAAAATGCTTGAGCTAAACTCTTGATTTTAACGGAGAAATAGTCAAGACAGACAGACAGGCAAAGAGCGGAGGCTTAGTAATTGGGAATAGGGTCCAGCATTCACCTTTCGGGTACGGAACCCTTAAAATCCTCCGTAGCTCAGTTGGTAAGAGCATTTACCCGGATAGCGAAGGGACGTGGGTTCGTGTCCCACCGGATGACAAATTCGTTTAAATTTTGTGAGCGAAATTGAATTTAATTTAGTAACAAACTAGTCTTGTGCCGATTACTGAACTGTTTGTTTATATTTATCTAAAATTTACTTCCCTACAACGAAACTTTCAACTAACAAAACTAGTTTGGTTGATCCTTTTTTTCAGTGTATGCAGAAACTTAATCCGCGATACATACAGACAGACCTCAAGAATACTTTCCATCCCAACTAGCACTGAAACTATACTTAAATGCCTAATCCCATTCCACGGTCCGCCCCGCTTGAATTATAAAACGCCTAGTTGGACGAGGGTCTTAAAATCCATCACGCAGCGCCGATCTTATTTAGATAAGTAGAAGCTTGTCGGAAGGCCGGCTGCTTACTCGCTGACTGATTGCCACTAATGAATGTCACACTTTAATCTAAGGCCATGCCCGAGATCCGACACTTAGTAGTTTTTTAACTAAATCAATCCCTCAAATGGGCGGGCTTGCCAACCATGCAAATGCATGTACCCATAGAACGCTTATATGATAGTTCCTCTCAGTTTTTTTCAAATATCGAGTAGAGATTTTTTTTTAAATTTACTGATTAAGAATAAATAATGTGAAGTTACTATTATGTCATGCTATAATGTAATTCTCAATTAATACAATAAAAATTATACAATAAAATATACTTACACATAAATATTTATATATACTTTACTGTTTACAAAATTATTTGTCCTTCAAGCGCTTACTTATAATAATTATTATAACTCATATCTGTATTTTGCGAGCCGAAAACAACCATTACGCACTGTGGTGGGTGCCACTTGTAACAGAACAAATAGAACAAAAAGGTTTACATTACACCCAATAATGTGATCAATAACAGAATGCATTATCGACTACGACATAATCACTCATTAAAACACAATTTTACGGATTACTTCGCGATTTATTTACATTTTATTTAAAATCTGACGTTTCGAACACTTTATAGCGTTCGTGGTCACAGGGAGACTAAGGTATTATTTGTCAATTACAAAGTTTTGAAAAATTCATGTACCGTCACTCATGAATCCTGTTTACGCAGAAAAAGCTAACCGTGTCTTAAGATCTTGCACTGCGAGGTATTGTTTTGGTTTTTGCTAGAATGGAACTTTCTAACCATCTTCCTTATTGAAATTTGGATGTTTTCTAACTTCAATGGTTTTAAATAAAATGTAAATAAATTGCGAAGTAACCCGTAAAATTGTGTTTTAATGAGTTCAACAATTCGCGTAAACGTAAGAAACAAAGACATAATCACTATTAAAAAGTAGTACTAACTAGCGGAATATAGAGTATTATCTGAATTAATAATACTTGTGTCGGTACAAGTTTTGATTTTTATTAAAACGTATGATACATGACATAGGTTAACGGAGGTAACCTTTAGATAAACTTACTTTCATTGCATTGAATAACCTCGCCAAAAACCTTTTCAAAACACATTAGTATATGAAAGCTTGAGGTCACAGTGAGACTGTTCTCAAAGGCCTGTGTCCCAGCCACTATGCGAATTGGAAACGACACTAATTATGTATGTGCTTGTTGGACACGAGTGGAAAAGGCTTGATGTCGGGTAGTGGCATAATTAAACGCAGCTTAACGATAATGCAAATGCGAAACGGACTCCATTTTATTTCTTCATTTCATATCAACGACTTGTTTTTGTGGGTAGAGAAAAATAAAACTGCTATGGAAAAAAGATAACATGGCTCTTTTTACTATTTAGACAGCCATTTAAAAAAAAAAATGTTTTGTGGTAGTTTAACTAGTGCCGGAGATTCAACAGTTTACCTGCTTTACTTAACTCCGATATTAAACCCGAAATATGTCAATTACATCCTTTCATACAAATCTTAACAGCTCATCTTATGTATTAGGTATATAATTAGGATCTAGGAAGAGCAAAAAATTTTTGGAATCGTAAATAAAATCTATTTTTTGATTCAAACATTTTTGCGAGAGCTGTAAATTGTATTTAGTACATTTATTAACTCTCACCTAACAGGTTAAATGTAGGGCTTCATTCCTTACAGCACCGTAGTTCAAGTTCATTCTGTCATTCTTTCTAAACAAATGAAGTGACAAATAAGAAACGTTTTAAATATTGCTATTCATTTAAAGTTTTCGAGTGTAGTTTTCTTATTTTTGTCGTAATTGTTTTTATAACCTAATACTACTAAAATACTGTAGATATTGTAATTTCCTTAGCCAAAATGATAGCTGTTTGTTTGAAAATTATTGTAATCTATTTCTTTTTGTGACTTTAGCTGCATGCAAAAGATGTTTTAAAGTATGTAGGATTCTAGGTACTACTAATACTAAAGACAGAGTTTCAAATGAGTTTCTTCGGCCGCAGATTACACGGCAAGGTGTGTGCTTAATTACTCGTACACGCTAATGAACTCCCGTAGCCGACCGGAACTGTTCATCAGATACTAACCATACTATTGCGAATGCGAAAAATTGGTAAACCAACTAGCTACCACACTATATTTTCCGTCGACGGCGTAACTATGAGCTCTAACAGGAAAATGATTTTTCAAAGCCCTGATTATTTAACACTAAGATAAAAACAAAATACATACACACCTGTTTGTTAAAAAGCTACCCCATTTCTGTTTATATTTTAAAGACTAGCTGTTGCCCGCGACTCCGTACGCGTGGACTCGATGATACAAAATATTTTATACTCCCGTCGCCATCTAGCTATCATGATCTCTAAGTCTACCACATCGTAAGGATAAGAGAGGAATGAAAAATCAAGGTCAATTTTTTGAAACGTTACCGTTATCACCTCGCCATCCTCCACTGGTAAGAAAATTTCGCATGGCAGTGACATCGACTCTAAAACTCAATTTTGTCGTATATCTTTCTTAGTAAAAGTGTAAAGGATTTTTCAAAACTTTTTAGTTTACTTTATTGAAGGCAGTTTTATTCGTTTGTAAAAAATATGGGTAACTTTAGTATTAGTGTTCAGAAAAAAAGTCAGACTTAAACCATACCGCAATAGATGAATGCGGTTTAGCATTTATTTATTGTGTCCCTAGCCTACTCTAAGGTCGGTTTGTAAGTCACTACTATCCTAAAGTTATTATTATAATTAGAATCCTCTCGTATCCCACTGCAGGGCAAAGGCCTCCCTACCCTTTCTCCTATAACGTAAAGTAAGTAAGACTATTCTTACACTCGTAGTTCAATTTCCGTTAGTTAGTGATAAGTAGTATAAAAAATAGGGCCAATTCACTTAGATCTTTCATTAATAATAAAGTTATTTAACAAAATTTCGACAAACTGTCTGTGGTGAAAGTATTCACAAACTACTTAGCGTTAAGGTCAGCACCATGAAATTATGACTCCGAAATGTAAACGTTTAAATATCTAAATTAATGCTAATTTGCTACAGCAAATACATGCTATACATGCCTATAAAATCTGAAGGATTCTCTCGATTTCTCTAGGTTTCCGTCACCAGATCGTAACTTGGAGACAGTAGGATTACCTTTCGAGTTTGAAAAACAGTCTGTAGTAATTTAGCACATTAATTTCTCCAGACCTTCAATTTGTTTAAGTCAATAGAAAATGCTCATCACGCTGAACAATGTTCCCTAAGGCACTCTATTCATATCTCTTATAGTTGAGCTGAGCTGCTAGGGTTCCATATCAGTTGCTCCAGACCTTCAATTAGTGTGCGTCAATAGAAAATGCTCATCACGCTGAATAGCTTTTCTTAAGGCGCTGCTTTCATATCTCTCTTAGTTTAAGTGTACTGCTAAGGTTCCACGTCAGGTACTCCGATCTTCAAAATAAGTTATAGCCTAGTATTTGCCCAGACTTAATAGCTATACAATAAAAAAAGTTTCATTCAAATCCGTTCAGTAGTTCCGGAGATTAGCGTGTACAAACAGACAAACAGACAAAAAAATTAAAAGTTGTAGATTCCTATTCTGTTACTATTTTAACATCACCCTCAATTAGTTTTTGGTAAAAATACTCAATGTACATACGCATCGGTTTTACAGTTTTATTATATGTATAGATATTTGAAAAAAAAAATGCCTGATAATTCAACTGATTCTTCATTTCGACTGCGTGGGAGATATTGTAGTGTTCTGCCTCTATCTTAATTCGGTGAGACGGCAATTCGACATGACCGAAGAGAGATCAGGCGAAGGACCTACGGCTTAACGTGGATGTTAACACCACCAATTTTCTGACTCCAGAACTATGTCGTCTGTGTCTTGTCTCGAAGCGCTAGTAGGGCCTAAAATTAAGGAGTCATGTTCTGGTCAATATTAATTGATAATACCCAATTCAAGACTTTGATTTTCTGTCCTAAATTAAATAAATGTTTTTTTTATATTTAATTTGTTATTTCAGGACTGAAAAACTCACAAACAAATTTCGGCCTGATCCGGTATTTGAACCCGTGACCTCGGGTATAGAAAGAAAGAACTCTTTCTTTTAAAAAATAATGAAAATATGTAATATTAACCAGTCATGCTGACCACTAGAAAAAGCATAACAAACAGCTTACTTGAAACTAATAACTATAAATGCAAACTCGAACTTAAAAAGAAGACATAGAGCTTAATTTCTAAAACAAAAAAAAAACTTATCTTAATTTTTAAAAGTTCTGGCAATCGTATAGCCCGGTATAAAAAGTGATTACCTACTTACTCTATAATTAATTTATTTCATCAGTGCTGTACTAAGTTCTACGTATTACGAAAACTGGATTGATGCTGCAAAATCCTTTGGCATAAAGTCCTGATGCCAATTATCAAGACTGTGAACCACTATATCTGAATACGGTGTGTTTTGTCTGACGGCCGCAGATTACAAACCGTTGCGGTTAATTATCAGCCAGCCTTAATGAACTTGGTTGGCCGCGATACTACTGATAATTACCGCGTTTGTTGCAACAAGCTTTTTATGGCGTCCGCGTGTCGGGGCATTGTTCTGTGGTGCTTCGCAAAGCTTTAGTACGGTCAGAAATTAAGTACGTTCTTCATTAGGTGGTTGTGCATAACTGTGTACAAGTATATTACGTCTTCAAAAGAAAAGGCTACCTATTAAGACTAGCGATTCTCATCTTCTCGGATGGGAAGGCACTGCCCCCTTACCAACAGAAACAATGCAGTTTCTAAACCAGGCAAGTTCCAGTATTCGTACCATGACCCCAGAATCAGCAGGCCCGAAGCAGGGCAGTTTGTGTTAACCTGTCACCAATCAAATAAAATAAAATAGATATTGTGAATGTAAAGCCCATCTCGCTCTTTCATCTTGTAACCCTATCAACTTATGTACCCTCATAGTACGAGTTTTAGCTTTCTTAAAGGCGGGTAGTTTTATGCATTGCTGGCAATTAATTGCTGATAGTACGGGCCCGGGATTTGGTCAGGGGGAATTATGCGACAAATTACAAAGTAATTGTCAAAATTATCAACTAAACAACAAGACTTCATAGCCCGTCGACATACTTCGTGTACCTACGATACCTTTTAGCTTTTAAAGGGCACCTAATAGGTATAACACAAAAAAAAAGATTTCTGCAGTCCAAATGTGTGCCACTCCACGTAAGAAGTTAGGTTGCCTTCAGAATACTCAATATTAATAATTGTTTCGTTTTGATATTATTGTTTTATCTATTTAAAACAAACTTGCCTAAGAATATCAAGGACTATTCCAATTAAAGGGCCAATAAAGAATTACAACCGCTCTCTCTGGAACGAAAAACAGTCTGTTTTATCTCGCGTTCCTTTTGTTTGCTTTATGAACTTTTCCATTTTTTACAATTCTGTTAACAGACTGGAACCTAGTGTCATATGGACTCGGTATTTTCCCACCCGTTTTTTGTCGACATTACATACAGCACAAGTGCAGAAAAATAACTTTCTCCAAACAATATAGTTCTATAAAAAAATAAGGTCGGTACAAGGTTTTGAAAATAATAATAGGTGCATGGTTTAAAACTATGGCAATACATAAACAATAAATAAATACATATTTTTAACAAACATACCAATTACCTAGCCTAAACTAAGCGTGAGCTTGTGCTATGGCGACTAGGATAACGGATAGACATATTATACTTATATACGTTTATACATCCATGAGGTACAATAATGCTCGTCATCACACAAACATTTGCACCTTGCGGGATGCGAACCCGCAACCTCAATACTTATGACAAACGAACATAAAGTGACTCTATTTGATCTAAAAAAACATTGCGGTTGTTGATATAAAAACAAATTGTTGTGTTTTACGCGAACTGGCCCTTGACTGGTCAGTTTTGATTCTACACTACTATAAGAACAATTTTCGTAGTTTGTCGTAGTGATTACCAGAGATCAAAGTAGGTAGATACATTTGAAGTCAATGACCGCAAACACTCCGAAATCTCAAAAGTATTAATACTTAAATGGTATACTGAATACCATAAAAATAAAATGGACAAAATTTTGTAAAGTGCCAAACTAAGTAATTTTAGGTGACATACAATGAGTAAGATATAATAATATAAACCGGAATTATGCATTATCGGTTCTTCCAGAAAGGCATATCCATATTATTCTCGCAATGTCAATGTACCTACATCAAATCAATCTCTGGTGATTACCGATAACAATCAGTATCTTACAAATTGTCAACCCGGCTTAGTTGCCGGTTTGTCGGCGTATCGGGACAATGCCTTTAATTCTAGTCACAACCGCTTTTATCTCGACTGTTGTGGCGCAGCCCAAGCTTATTAGCAGAAGACTAACATTTGTCCTCTTTTGTTTGCCTAAGGCCTTAGGCAGCTTTATAAATCTTAGCTGAAGCTAGAATCTGTTACTTGATGCCAGGGCAACCCATAGATCGTCCCGGACTTGGAGTCAACTATTAGAGGTGCTTATTTATTTAATAATTATGTATTCAATACAACACACGACTTGTTGTATTGTATCCTGTAAATGTTAAGTGTATTATACAGAGAAATAGTTGATCTGGATACAAGTATGAGTCGAATCCGAACTTTAAAATACACACATTATATCCCACACCACCACCCAAAATTACTTCCTGGCATTTAGTATTTTAAACGACAAGGCAATCCTAATTATAGGGCACAACAAATTTAAATCGCTTTAACATCGACACGATAAGAAGAAGTATTTTCTTGATATTTTATTTAAGTGGGCAATATCGGGATGACAGGATCCTATCGACCGATTGAACCTGCACATATGTTGTTTACCTATACCTACATATGTTGTGTACCTATTTACTTTATAGTTTCATACCTAAACTGCGAAGTAAGCCAGGCCTGATAATACTCCTAATAACAAAACCCAACAATTAGTTGTCTACGCACGGATTTTGCAATCCCAATTTCCAGAACTAGTTTTATTGTAATCACGTCACGTCGAAATGTTATAACAACAAACTGTCAGTTCGGTTCAGTCGAGTGAGCGTTAATTTGGATAACCAAATGAAAGGCATTGGCTCGGCTTTGGGTGGAGTACACCGGATCCCTCGGGGCACCCGATAATTATTGGGCACCGAGTGTGGGCCTCGAATTGCAGTGTAAACATATCAGTTAGCACTCTTGTGTTTGAGGCTATTCAGTGTGTGTTTAGCCGATTATGCAAAGTAGAGAGCAAATAATACAATAGTAGGCCTACTACTGATTGAACTAATTTGCTATTAGTATATTGGTAATTTAAGTGTTCTGCATTTAATTTTAAACTGGTCAGTATGTTCATTCGTAACATATCATTATATCAGCGTTATCCCGGTTGTGCATTCGCACGCGAAGGCCCAGGGTCCACTGATCATGATCCAGGCTGTGGCAGATCAGGCAATTACAGTGGAGCGACTGCCATCTGACCTCCGTGACCCTGTTACCAGGGGAACCTGACCAGTTTTGGATCATGGTTACACATGCAGTCGCCATGTGCAGGTTTTCCTCACTGTGTTTTCCCTCACCGTAAGAGCATCGGTTAGTGAAACAACTACTGTAGGTAACTCAGAAAAAGTCATTGGTACATGGCGGCATGTGGGATCGAACCGGTGCCTCCCGCATGAGAGGCAACCCGCTAGCCACTGCGCCATCGACGCTCATTCGTAACAGATATTACTATTTATTATTATAATCTACTTTCTAAAAATAAATGCTGGAACATACATCGCCATTCATTAATAACATAATCCGTTATAAAATGAATTTACTATTCAAAGTGTAAACAATTTCACTCTAATAGAATCGTGTCTCTGTCCAAACAGCCTGAAACTAATCAATTCCAGTAATTACTGCATCAAGTTAGCATAATGGCTAATAAATTTGATTGCGTGCGGTACGAAAAGCCCTTGCTCTAACTATGGTTTAGCAAACCAGCTTGTTTAAATTTAAACCAGTATCTAATTAGCTAAACCTAACCTTATGTCTTTTTATTATGTGCGCTTTCTTTTATCTCTAATCATTATCGAGCATGTAGGTACAAAATGTATAATTATAATGTACTAGTGGTTCCCCGCCACGTCGCCCGCAAAAGTTAGATTTTCCATATAAACTTTCATTCCCCATTTCACCCCCTTAATGTTTTTATATCGCGACAAATTGTATATGTCCTTTCAAGGGTCTCAAACTGTCTCCATACCAAATTTCATCTCAATCGGTTCAGTGGTTTAAGCGTCAAGAGGTAACAGACAGACAGACACACACACTTTCGCATTTATAATATTTGTATGGATTTTAGTTTCGTTTACTCTTTGATCACTGAAAATCAAGTGATTCTTTGTAGGTAGATGAGTGGATATGTTCATTGTTATAACTAAGTGTTGTTTACGCGTGTACCTACCCCAGATATTGGAACAAATTATATGTAATTTACTTCATGTTATCGAAAATGTCAACGTCTGTAAAAAAGTTACGAATTATTTTAGTAGGTATACAAACTTTAATAATTTATCCAACACATCTCGTTTCGCAAAAAAACAAGAAAAACATGTTAGGTAAGTATAAATCAAACACAAACTTTAACAAGTTCCTTGAATATGCATAGATATCCCTAATATCAAGATACGCCTCTTCATATATGAAATATTTTTGGCTTGGTAGCTAATTAGAGAAGTCGCCCGCCTTAGTGACTACTTTATTTTACCTACGCGCGGGTTTCGTCTAAAAGTCTGAACTCTCGGCATTCTTGCAAAGAAATATGTAGGAATTGTCGTCTCAGGGTGGATTCGTCGGAATCTCGAGGCAGGTTTAATTAGTCGTTTTAATGAATGTCGAGGCACGTACGTTGTAAATGCGGCCCATTACCTGCGTAATTCACGCAACGATAACAGCGTCACAGCCCTGTAGGCGAAATAGAACGGCTAAGCCAGTTCAAACGGACAATCCATGTCCTGTTTACAAAAATATAGAAAGAATTCATCATCCTCCTAGCGTTGTTATCCCGGTTGTGCTCTCGCACGCGAGGCCCAGGGTCCGCTGAAAAATGTAGAAAAAAAGAAAACAAATATTTATTTAGTAAGTAACAAAACATACAGGACGAGCAGCTAGGTGACTCAATGTTTAAAACTAAAAATAGAGGTAATATTTAATCTGATACTTGTTTCGCAAATATTTCTTAACGTAGGAGTTAATTCTATCGTAGGAGTTTAAAACCTACATTACGAGAAAGTTAAGGACATCGTTAAGATAATAATTATGGATCTCGAAACATGATAGAGAAATTTAGTTCGATAAAAAATCCTCCTGAAGTAAGTTTTACTTTGCCCTCTTTGCATGTTTAATATGTTGACTAGTCTTAAAATTTTGAAGCCTTTCTCTTTCATTCTTTTCTTCAATACACAAAGTCTGAGTCTCAGACTTTGTGTACTGAGGAAAAGAAGATCTATGGGATTTTTTTTTTCATTCATGAATTAGCAAAAAAAACATTTTCATATGCGAAATCTGCGCAGTGAGACCAATAGGACATCTGTTCTAGTTGGTATAGGGAGGAGGCGTCTTGTCGCCGAGGCGCCGCGATCACAACAAAGCCCTACGGACGATTTTAAAGAATTCCAACGCTCAAAAAGCTTGCAAGATCTTAAATGACGCGCTTTATTTTTAGGCTCTTTTGTCTTAGGTAAAATCACCCTTTATCTTGGTTATGCTAACTAACCAGAACAATGAAAGGGGTGGCAGGCTAAACATCTTTGTTTGATTCATCAAAAGTTTAGATTAAGAGCTTAGTTATTTTATTTCAAGGGCATCGAGTTAAATTTAAAACTGTGAAGGTAAATAAATTCTGCTTTTATGTAAATATGTATAATTTACAAAAAAACTTATGTTTGCGCAAAATTTTTCCCTTTTCTCAGGTACAACAATTTTTGGCACATGTATATTTTCCAATGATATTTAGACCCGAGTTCACCAAAAAAACAGCCGTTATATTAAGAATAATATACACTGTGGTATTGTGTCAAATTAACCGTCAAATAATAGTTGCAATACTCAGACAAAATATGTCATATAATATTTTAACGGCTGTCTAAAATTAAACATGAGTAGGTGAACTCGACCCAGTATGTAGCTAAGAACTATAAGCATACAGATTAAGTACCTATATTTTTACCCAAAAGTTATACGTTATAAAATCTATTTTTAATTGTTATCCTCATATTGTATCGAAGAGTGAAACAGGAACAATACCTACCTGTAAGTATACATAATTAATTATCAATTCTCTGTAGGTAATGTTCCTTTAAAAGCTTTTATTTTCACTTGAGTATGCTAATCCAAAACTCAGGGAGTAATAATACGGCAAAAATATCACGACACGGGTCCCCATAAAATGCCGTAAGCGGGAAAACTTGAAACATAATTTTTGCCGTTTGCTGTTTGCTTAGAGTTGGTATCCTATTATGAGCAAGGTAGAGTTCATGATTTCTCAATCACTACATTAAAAAATTGAGTCTCCCGCCTTGTCTGTCGGTCTGTATGTTCGCGATGATCACAAAAACCACTACGGATTTTCATTCGGTTTTCATGTTCTCACAAATAGTGAACGTTATATGCGTTCACTGGCAACAAGTATGTATAGGTGTACAGTGGGCGGAGTGGGCCACACACACTGACCTCTATAATACAAGTAAGCTTGAGTAAACATTCTCTAAGAAATGACAGATAATTTTTGTGCCGAATCAAAGCGCACCGAGTGTCCAGGGAACTAAAACAGAGTAAATTGCATATGTTTATGTCAACTCTCATTAGTACCGTGGGCAGTCACCACACTCTCACTACAGCCGTCAGCGCCAAAATGGCGATAATCAAATGGCTTGATTTATAGATTGGCAGTATGCAGTCCAGCGTACTTGTATTATAGAGGTCAGTGGCCACACATCAACATACCCTGATCTGTCAAATTTCCGCAACCTTATTTCAATATTATGATGACTGCATAAAATTCCATATCATTTGAGATATTTTGACAGATTTGGGTAAATTGATGTGTGGCCACTGTACATACGTGCGGTTATAATGCTTCTAAGCGGTTATCTTTGAGGTTACCAGAAATAATAACACTGGATCACAAACAAGCGGAGCCAAAGCAAATATTGTTTCATTAACTAACACTCAACCTGTTAGACCTCTTGATCCTCCAAGGAAAATCATCTTGCCGGTAAGCTGAATGGGTCTTCTAGTGTTGTTTACTTACTATCCACAAGCAAACCGGATTATCTAAATGGTTTAAATAATATCACATTCTACCAAGAACTAGCCTTAATGTAGTTTCATCATCAGCCATTGAAGACACGACCTTTTTTGGCATTTCATACGTAGTTCGCCTCGTTATCATTTTATAAAAAAAATTGGCAACTTTATCTAGCCATTCACTTTTTAAAAAGTTATCGGTTCTCGACTAAGCTCTCTTCTAACTTCGGCCTGAAGCCTTCTATTATGTCCATATTTTCGAGTCAAGCCATCTCGCTCGTTTGCTTTGTTATTCTGGCGTGAGTGACAGGGACGGCTATAGTCCAAAATACGGACATTCGTCAACCGGAGTAAGGCCTCTGACGCTTAGAATAATAACATTCTAAGCTCTGACGTCCCATTTGCGAGCCATTTTAAAAGCCACCGATTAGGCGATATGTGTCTAACTTCCACCATTCGACTTTCCTTTCCTAGAATCTATTGACAAAAATCTTACATCTTTGATAATAATAATGTCCTCCTAGCCGATTTCGACTACGGCGGCCTACCTCAACAGAGATTAGCCAACTGCGCAGGACATATTATAGTGCACAAGTGTGTGCGTAGTACACAGGTGCACTCTCTGTTCCTTCACTCCGACCTGATCGTAGAGAGATCAGGCGCAGGATCAACGGCTTAACGTGCTGCTGTGTCTGAGTAATTTCAGAAAAACCTAAACACTCTCGGCCCGACCCGGGATTCAAACCCGGGACCTCGTGGATAGTCCCCAGCGTGCTAACCACTAGACCAACGAGGCAGTCACATCTTTACTTATGAAGCGACCTACCGATTTTCAGCAGTAGGTACTTGATGGAGAAACTTTGTGAAAAGTATCGGTAACTAAGATTATAGTTAGTCTGCCTAAACATCACTAGACCCCTAAGAAGATTAGGAAATAGGATTATGTGACATAAGACTTAGAAGGACGATATCATTAAACTTTGCCGATGCGAGACGTAGGTATCCAAAATAAGCTGTCTTATTTTATTGAGATACACATTTTGAAAGTTATACAACTGGGTTAAGTATTATATACTTAGGTAGACAAGTACGTAGTTAGTAGTTCTGGCTGGGTTAACATTTTCAATCGTATAGGAGGTAGACTGTCGAATGGATCGAATCTAGCTGGCTAGATTCGATAAGACATTTGTCGGATTTTACGACATTAAGCGTACTTATGTTGTTGTAGGATAGATGTCCTAAGTCCGGATCTTTTGTGGAAGGAGATCGCTATTGGTAGGTTGATAGTTAGGGTAAAATAAAAAAGTGAATTGAATAATAGAACTATAGACTATGATTGTTTTCTTTATTATATATCTTATTTGCTACGATTTGTTTATGTACAATGCTTCGACGCTACGAAAGTAGTTACCATACCACGTGAAATAGCACATTAAATAAGTAGCATTATAGTATTTTGAACAACTTAGGTTTTCAAATTACGGAGTTCCCATAAAAAAATTTTAGAATATTTTTTCCCAGGTATTATATAAAATAAACTCATAACTACACATAACTATTCGTTTACAGCCAAAATATTACATAAAATTTGATCTCGTTCATCTCAACCAACTAAATATCTTTACGAGTATTACGACACAATCCCGGCTTACCAAAACATTCTGTCAAGTGCTAACAACAAAGCTGTCATAATATTTAAGTGTGCAATAACACATGGCTAACGAGTGCTCTTTTCTGTAATCTCCGAAATAAACGTGACAAAGGATGATGTTGCCATCTTGAGATACGCCGTCTTGAGCGCCATTCTTTCGCCCACGCCTTATTGTGTTCGGAAATGTCTAATAATTATGTAGAGATTCTCTCGTTTTCGATGCGACATTGTTGTCTTAACATAAGTACCTACTCTCCTTTTTTGACGCAATTGGCAGATGAAAAACATACATAAAACCAAAACGCATACCTACTTATACCCAGTTCCAGTAGAGGTTACACTTTAATAACTACATTAGCCACCAATCCACCAAGAGTTTGACATATTTCAAGGAGATATAGTACTAAGTAGCTAATGATGACATTAAAATGGTGTGTCTGTTCCTGCAACTAGGCGTTAGTTAAGTATAAAAAAAACACCAAAAGTAACTGTCTACTCGCACTACTGACATTTTCTGCCTCCCACTTACATTGCCTTGTTAGGCAGAATAATAACGTAGCTGAAGACAAATTCAAGGTAGAAAATTAATTATTACGACTTCTGGAGGTGTCTAATACAAACATCTAATTAGTTGTAGGTTGTAGTTAGTGTATTGACATGAAAACAAGCAGTTTGACGCCTCAAACGCGAGGCGTGTCTACCTTAATTTGTGAATAATTTAACGGCATTACAGAGCTAAGAAAACAACCAGGAGTTGCGATGTTTATTTAAATCGAATTTAAATATTCGGCACCTTTTGTTGGTTAATGTGAACTTTCTTGGTTGTTTTATTTATTGATCATTCTCGACTTCCGCAGTTGTTACATTTAGCCAATGATAGTGCATTTAAAAAGGGGTAAATGGGTTATTAGCGCCCGGAAATTGATTGCCTTAAACTGTGTAATTTGCTAAATTTTGCATTCAAATATGACATTTGACACGTCCAAAGAACGTGTGCTCCGAGCGTCAAATTCGAATCGCCGCGCAGTACGAGATGACAGGTCTACCTCTTTTTTAAAATATATACACTGTCAGTGTATTTAGCTATGATCAATTTGTTTTTTTGTTTTTATTAGAGTCCACAGTCCAGTGGATTTTGTAGGGTTCCGAATACCGCAAATTTGAGGTAACATCGTAGAAAAAAACCTTTGATTGTACGGATCCCTCAGTGCGCGAGTCTGACTCGTACTAGCCCGTTTTTTTATGTAACAGTACCTATGAGTAGAGAGCATCCTTCTAAATTTGTCTGACTGGCTAGTTTCGTAAAGTATTAGATGATTAGGTAAGAGTTATATCGTTCCATTGTCCATTGGTAAGTGTTGGCACTACCCCATAATTACTAGTTATCAATCCGTTAAATGATAATTTACAAAGGGCGTGTGTTTTCGTAAACACTTCTAACAAATATACCATTTCGTGAGTGTCTTTCTAACAGTTCAGTTGTCATTCAATTAGTTAACTTGTAAATTCCCTTATATCAAAAGACTAAACCAATCTACCTATAGAAGTCACTCTGTAAATTTAACTTACAACATGAATGAGTATTTGTCATACAAGAGTTTAGCTCCTCACGTAAAAATCTTGAAGGCTGCAGGCCTCTTCAGGCTAGGTCCAGATTCGCCGAAAACTTCCAGATTTTTTCACACAATATATTTGCGATGGCTTATTGTCTTCTTCTCCGTTTATACAATTCAGCAGATTGTAAAGATTTACGAAGTAAGTTTCTATACAACTTCTCCAAAAGTAATGTATAGTTTTATTAAGGCTATTTTTCTCCATTTATATTAAACTACCAGCCGGCGCTTCCAGCCTTATGTCGTTGGCATACCACAAATAATTGTACACACCAAACTTTTTAAACCTATGTTCCTCTTTCGTACGGCTGGAAACACTATGATCTGGATTTCTTTATGAAAATAGTGAATAGGCTGTTACTAGTCAGACATGACATGACCCATCCTCGGTCACATTGTCGCTTACCATCTCAGGTGAGATTGCGGTCAGATATCTGCTTATTAATTAAAAAAAACCGTAGAAATTAAGACTGCAATGTCAGGTGTTAACACAATAGTTCACCTGACATGAGGGTTGCCTCAAGATTCCCGAGGCATCCCATGGCTTACGGCGGGGTGCAACGGTTGGGCGGATTACCGCTGGGGCGAGATGGAGCGTTTGCCATAAGCGATCCTCCATAGCGGCTTGAGGGAATTCGCGGAGATTTCAGCGGGTATACTTGACGGATCTGCAGCGGTTTCGTTGCCACCCGTCAAGGGAGTCCCATATCCTGATGCCATCCCCAGGGCAGTAGGTATGCGTAAAGCATTTACTCCGCATTAAAAAAATGAGTTAACACAACTTTGCCATTATTTAAATTACTCTGCGTTGCTATTTTCGTACCTAATATTTTAAATGTCAATTTCAAATATTTTTTGTTAAGAGCAATTTTATTGGCCAATTTCAATATCTGCATTGATTGTTAACAACTTTTATAAAAATGATATTAAATATTTATACCAAATAACAAAGGTAAAAAGAATTAACATCGGTAATAGGTATTTCTTTTGTTTGAAATAGGTTGAACCTGCGTTTCGTATCATACTAGAAAGAGTAGGTATAGTACATAAATTAAGTGCTAAAGTTATCACTATTTAAACCTTATTTTATAAATAGGTACTTATCAAATAGGTACATGTACAGCGACCAGTCAGTATTGTATAAAATATCCACTTAATTATTACCAACAAGTAAAACTGAATTGTTCGGGTTGTTTTTACAAAAGCCAATACTTCTGCAATGAAGCCAGCAAAAGAATAAGAACTTCTTAACTAGGAAAGTGAATAGCAAATAGCTGTTTCAGTAGAATTTTCTTAGGAGTTTAACAATGAAAATAGTTTTCTTTTCCACGCGTAATATTTCAGGTCCGCGATAACGTGAACAAAGTGATGGACACCATGTTTTTATTCATCACCAACACTGACTGCATTTACAAAGCTGTTGTTCTTCAAACGAAACCGGAGAAGATCGAAGAAGTTCTAAATGTTATGAAAGGTAAAATAACTTAGGCAGGATCTTTCACAACGGTTTTCTATGCATTTTGTATGGAAATGTCATGTCTTACAGTGTCCATAAGTAAAGGCCATAATGTCTAACAGTAAACTGGAAATTAGGCAGTTTTTTTCTGAGCAGCAGGAAATGCTTAGTTAAATATCGTTTTAAAAGCTTTTAGAAAGGCCTCCATTTTAGTTAGTTTATAAAAAAAATCCATTCAATAGAATCAACATGTTTACTTATGTATGCAATGTCGAGAGTCGAGAATGCTTCGTAAAGGTTTCGGCGCTCTAACCTTAATACTATCTTATTATTTCAGGACCAATATTTAACCTAGGGGAGCCCGACCATCGTCCAATTCTATTGGCAACGGTTCGCAAAGCTCTGCTGATCCTTCGAATGTTCAACCAAATGTCCCTAATCACTTGCTTTCTTTGGGCTTTGCATCCAACTATTTTGCACATCCAGGGAAAACCAATAGAGTTCGCGGTGTGGTTGCCCTTTGATGCCAATCAGGATCCTCAGTAAGGATTTATTATTATTATACCTATATAACTGCATATTTTTCAGCTAACGTCATCATTATCCTAGCGTTATCGCATTTGTTCACTTGCACGGGAGGGGCCAGACGCTGATCATGATCCATGAGATGGCAGATCAGGTAATTTCAGTGGAGCGACTGCCATCTGACCTCCGTGACCCTGTTAACACAAGCTCAAGCTCAGGGTCAGGCTGCCCAGCTTGACCATTTTTGAATCATGGTTATTTGATATTGGAAATTATTTTTCAGCTACCGGTCTTTAGAATAATGATTCGTATTCTGCATTTGTTTGAATTGAATAATTATAACTTGATTCTCGTTGAATGCACAAGAGATAAATGCAATTTTCCGCGAACTTTTTGACTTTACAACAATGTAGGACCTACATTGTAGGTACATCTGTACGGTGTAGTTTGTGCATTAGTCCTGAATTTATTTGAGTATTTAAGTAAGTACAGTCACGAGCATCAGTATGTTATACATCTGCATTTGATTCGAGACCTTATTACTATGGTATAAAAACTTACTTTTATACATTTCATTGCTTGTGACTGTACTTTGGTACATAAGTACTTGTTTGACGTACAATATTACACTGGCCAGCAAAACAAGTAAGTGCCAATTTAACATGGATTAATAGCATCTTCATTTCATAGCTCATCTGCAGGAAAACTCAAAGATAACTCCTCCAATACAGTAGCCGTACTATTTATTACTCTGTATCCAGGTATTACATTGCTGTCATCTACGTTTGGATCCAGACGTCTTGGCTGGCGTATAGTAACACTACGATGGATATTTTCATCGCTTTCCTGCTAGAACAATGTAGGACGCAAGTTTCTATTCTCAGGTGGGTCGTGAAAAATTGCTGGCTATTACGAAAGCGACTTGGCTTCCGTCTACCGTTAAGTATGAGCACGCAAACATCATAATGTTGTTTTGATACGCAAATAGGCAACTAAAATAAATTAATGAAGTATATTAGCTGCAAAATGTCGTGTCGTAGCAAATTCATTAGTTAGTTTAGGCACCTTCTCCCCTTCAAGACTATTACAGAACTTAAAATACTTATTTCTGTAGGGGTAAAATGGTATACCATATTTTCATGGGTGCAAATTTTTATGAAGTTTGGTTGGCAGTATATGCACAATATCTATCTCTTTTATTAGATCCTGTCAACACACTAAGAAGTAAGGACTGGCATTGCAAATACTTACAGACTTTGTGTTTTGTGCTTTTAGTTTTGGTTAATACTATTCATTATTTACTGAAGTCTGTGCCCAGCCCATAGTGGACGGTCTACAAAGCAAAAATTATAGAAAACCGCAAATCGATGTACAGGATTAAAATTTGGTACACAGCACGGCACACACACTTACAATCATTTTGATCGGCAGTTCTAAAAAATCTTCCCATAAAGTGTAGAGATTAGGTAAGTAGAAAAGATGTGGCCTTAACGTAATAGTGCAGTATATTTTAGCCGTTTCATTTGATACCACACACGATATGTTTCAGAACAACAAAAAAATCAAATCCCATACAAAAAATTGATGACGTCATTACTGCCCCCTCATGGGTATATTTTTGAGAACTACCGGTCAAATTGATTGTATTAACCTAAAGTAGCTGTGTACCAAATTTCAATCCTGTACATCGATATGCGGTTTTTTTACGAAGCTCTACCAGGAGTGTGACCTGCATACCCTAACTTTTTATTTACATAATCATTAATTTATCTCAATGAAACTCAACTAATACTAAACCGGTATTTTCCAGACTAGAGCTGGAAAACGTGGTTAAAAAAAGCAAAGAAGAAACAGCCAGTACCTCATCGTCTTACTCGGAAATTCTAAAGAGGCGATTCGGCAAAATGTTAATACATCACAAAGAAATCGTAAAGTAAGGCTGTTTCTTGTTTTTTATCAGATGTAATTTGATTATGTTAATGGGACTCGATAAATTTCCAGCTCGGCTGACAAAATTCAAGATATATTTGGAGGGGCTGTGTTTTATCAGTTCGTCATAGGCGGGTGGATTTTGTGCTGCTCGGCCTATAGAATTGTCAATGTAAGTGAATGACAAACCAACTAATTGTTCTTTAATATTTATTAATTCTTAGCAAGGGTTTTTTAAAAATAATACTTATTCGTTTGAATTTGACAAAGGGTGACGTGTAATCAGGGTTCACTTATATTACGAAAGGCTGGCTTCTTAGGAACTTTACCTACAGGTTGTTTAGTATCTATTGAGTATGAGTATGGAACGAATAAACTGCCGTTAATGTACGTAAACATTACAAAGATAAATCTATTCATAAGACATGTACCTATGAAGGGTTCACAACTTCGACTCATAAACTATGTATACCTATTAACAACTTTCAGACTCAACCAGCTTCAGTGGAATTTATCTCAATGCTTATGTATACAAGTTGCATTGTAATAGAGATATTCGTATACTGCTATTTCGGAAATGAATTATATTATGAGGTAAGTACCTTCACATTCAGTATATAGTCGAGTAAATGTATATAAGTAGGTAACTTAGCATTTCCAGTTAATTCATGTAATCCCGCTCTGTAGCTTGTAATCTTTGGGTAATTATGCACATTAAAATTTTCCGAATAGCTAATTCAGAGTATACGTAATATACGTAATACTAAGACAATCCTTCGAACTCTATAAGTAGGAAATTATTTTATAATAATTTAATAAATGATTTTTACAATAAAAAATATTGCACACCGTAACGCTGGCTCATTGGTGCTGCAAGCGCTTAAAAATCACTTAACACTTACAAAAAATATCGAGTGACTATCGTATCTCGGTAGCTCAGTTGGCAGACCAATCGCCTGGATAGCGAAGGCACGTAGATTCGAGTCCCACCATAAAATGCATTCATTAAAACTGTTTCAGAGCGCTAAGCTCATGGAATCCGCTTATGCCTTAGACTGGTTGGAGATTCCTCTGAAGCTGCGACGGTCACTTATAATCTTCATGGAAAAGATCAAGAGGCCCATATGCCCTACTGCGGGTTCGATGATACCTCTCTCGAACAGTACTTTTGTTTCGGTATGTGGTTTGATTTTTGATAATGCAATACAAGTCTGAAATTCCACTCAATTCAGTGGAAATATTCCTTTAAAAAAATGCATTACCAACATTAACAAATCGTCATTGAGGATCCCTTCCCGAGCTGATAACATATTGTGTTCTTTATTACTTTAATATTTTTCAGAAGGGAACCTATTACAACATTACTATTCTAAAATATTATATTTTTCAGATTTTACGGAGCGCGTACTCATGTTACGCATTTTTGAAGAATTCTGAACACTAAACTTTATGCGTCGATTTTTTTAGAACTTAAGACTAGCCATTATTGAGTAGGCATCTATCGATTACATGTAAGAATCAATAAATATAAAAACAACTAAGTAGGTAATCTTTACCTAGTTAGAGTTAAATTAATTTAGTAAAATTAAGTAAATAGCTGTTGCAGTAATATGTGCCCTTAACACTAACGAGCACCTTGGTATTAGATAGGTAAGGTACCTATTGTATTGTATACCGACATAGGTATTTTATTACTAGTTATTTGCAAGTAACGAAACAATTAAATGAACAATTTTGTAGTTAAGTACCTATGAATAACAGTAAAGTGCTAAACATAGAATAATAACTACCAAAGTATGAAATTATCATTTTTGTTATATTGTTTTGGCTATGAGTAGGTATAGTAGGTATATGGCATTTGCAAAAAACAACATAAATCAAACCAAACCGTAGGCTAATAATTGACTTACCTACCTACATCAAAACATGGAAAAATAAACTTATCTTGATGTGCCATGGACCCTTCGTCCGTCACAGATTTTATAATAGTTACTACGTAACAGATAAATCACTCCAAGGAAAATCGTCAATACCTACTCTTATAATACCCTAAAAATTTTTGTCGCAGACCGCTGCGCCCAAAAATGTGCCTTAAGTTTTAAACATTACGTTATTATTCCTCTGCAGCTACGCGACCTTGGAGTAAAACTAATAAAGTCATGGTTGCCTCTTTCGATACAAGGCCTATTTTATTTGTAGCTTGGTTTGCAATGTTTTACAATGATATAGTGTTTATAGTTCGAATCCCGCAAGGGGCAAATGTTTGTGTGATGAGCACGAGCATTTGTACCTAAGTCATGGATGTTTATTATATGTAAGTATTTAAGTATTTCTATCCGTTATCCTAGTCACTATAGCACAAGCTTACTCTTAGTTTGGGGCTAGGTAATTGGTTTGTTTGTTGAAACAATTTTATTATTATTATAATAGTGTATATTCGGCTGTCCCGAAAAACAAATCGGAATCGTACAAACAGTTATAGTAAGTAGTAATGTGGAAAACAAGATTTAAGATGTTGTTCTGTGCTAAATTATTTTCAAATATGTATTCATACATAGTTATAAAAAGCATCTGTGGGAAATTTCAGTCTGCCGGAAAATTATGATGACTTATTAAAAGATTTAAAAAGTTCAAACGCTCGAGACTGATAAGTCCAGAATTTAATTTAAATCTGAGACTAATATCAGGACATATTATGCTTCTGGTTGCATTTGTACAGTAAATAACAGATGTATAAATCATATTACTTAAGTAGTTTGCATAAAAACGAATCGACCGTAACACAAATAATTCAACAGTGCATACGCGCGCGCCCGTCTGTTGTTGGCAGTCTACTGATTTACGCACCGCCGTCGGTGCGCTCGAGAGTAGGCTATTAAAGCGCGCAAGTACATTGAGTGAGAGATGCCTGCCTTCGTTTTACCCTCGGTTCACCTATTTTTTAAGTGTCGTTTTGTATGTATACGTCTATACGTCACACGTCAGACTACACTTTGTTCACCTTAAAACCACCGCTATTCCCTACGCAATAACTCGCAATAACGGTGTTTTCGTATTTCAAATGGGTAACATGACTTGCTGACGAAGTGCAACTATCTTTGTTTTTTCTTGTTCTCGTATTTACTATCCCAAATACAAAAGTAATAAAGTACCTAATAATGGGGATCCACACTGCTAAATTGTTCCTGTAGGTGGCGCATTGTTGATGCGGCCAAAGCTATCTGTCATTCCAGTACAGAAGTTGTGTTTTTTTGAGGTTGTTTTTTGTGTTTTCAATCTACGAAAGCATAATGCCGTTATGTGTTGTGCCAGGTTGTTACAAAAATGATGTTCATTTATTTCCAAAGACCCAGTGTAATGGGTTGAATAACATGCCCGTGGCGTAACGCGCAACGCATGCTACTGAACATAGCAGAATCCGTGAGAGGCTAGTTCGACCCTCCGCTCATCCTTACTCTTTTTGTATGAATTTATTGGAATTGATTATTTACATTTGCCGTTTCAATTGTGGAGTTTATTCAAATCTTAAAAATGCAAACATGTAAGCATATCTGGTCAATGTGCCACGAAAAATTGAAACGGGCAAACCTGTGTCTGTTGGTCGAGCAAAATTTTGTAAATACCGACATTGTGAAATTATAAGTGCTAAATAAGTGCAAATAGTAATTAAAATTCCGTTTTGAGCTAATTGTCTTTTGATCCAGAATGGGGTAAGTCTAGTAATAAGAAATGCTGCTATGATTTAGTATTCAGTAATGGTTCATATGAAATAACGGGTTGTTATTGTTCTAGCCTATCGAAACGCCCTGGGAATCACGACATAAATTTGAATGGCGATGATTAGAAGGCGTTGTTCTGCAGAAAACTCATGATTGACCCTTCAATGGTTAAATTAATTACACTAAGATAAGAAAAACATCCATATTACTAGCCGGAGTACTAGGATTGGAAGGGTTCCGCCGTCAACATCTTAGGAAAACCCTCCTGGCGTCCAATTTATTTTTAATTAGTTTTTAGTGAATGTTATTTAGTTACGGTACCTAGGTTATTATTTAGACGTGCACGTCATAGGTTATTCAAACATTATCATAAATAGTGTGAGTAGTTACAGAAACCTCGTTAGGATATAAACTAAAGGAATTATATGATCATTTAGCGTATCAGCATTAGGGTGAATTCACACTTAACTTGTAATCGTTCTTGAACAATAAAGTAATTTTGTAATCTTTACTAAATATCTTTTATTTGTCATAATAGGGTATTACAATGGCGCACAACGTAAAATAACATCGATATTGAGCTGTTAAATAAAACTTTTGCTGTGTCAAAAAAAAAACTTGTGTTATATTAAGTCATTATTTTATGTCATGTTTGTGGAATTATAAACAATAGAGTAACCATTTACGGGTAGATTAGCAAAACGTAGTTGGATAAATATATAGATTTATACTAGTGAATTAAACCAATTTAGGCAATTTTGAAAATGGATCCGAAATATTTATTAAAGGATGAGCTGGAGTTTGAACATGCGTCTCGAGGGGTATACATTAAAAGTTATGTCCCGGTATTAAAAAAAATATTGGCGAAAATGTTGAACAATGAGCAATCGGGCCAAGAGACGGTATATACAATTAAAGCTCCTAAACAAAGTTTTCAAAACCCGGCTGATGAACTAAATGTATGCTCAGCAAAGTTAGACATTGTGTCCTCATATGTGGCAGATATAGAGGGTAGGCCTGACAAAACTTTATTCAGGCGTTTAGTAAGCAGATTGTATCATCTCAAGAACAGGCTGAATTTTATCGTGACCAAGGAAGAAGGCCAGGAGGATAGTTTACAGAAGTTAAATGAAAAATGTGATAACTTGCTTTTGAGTTTAAAAAGTAAAGATGAGACAGTAGATGATGAGGAAAAATTAACAGAAGAGGATAGGAAAATTTTACAGGATACATTGGGCCCTCTGGGGGTGCAGATAATTAATAAGTTTGAAAATGACTTAACAACTAATCCGAAACCCGCACCAATTTTGAAATATGAGTCGGTAGACGATAAGTTGGAAGATGTGAGTACAGAGCATCATGACAACAATTATCTCAATATTTTTTTTTTCTAAACTGTCCAGGCTGGTTAGGACCTCAACGGTGGAGGAACACACTGTAAAACATAAGCTAGTACCTATTAGTCAGTGGGGATTGAAATTTTCGTGAGATGTAGGTCAGAGCGCTTTTATTGAAAGAATTAATGAAATTAAAGATGCGAGAAATGCAACGAATGAAGACTTATGGCGTTACGCCATTGATTTCTTTGAAGGGGATGCTCTGATAATAAGAAATATATACATAATTGGAACGAGCTAGTACTTTTTTTGAAACGAACATTTCAATCTCCATGTTACCAGGAGGAACTGATGGATGAAATTAATAAAAGAACGCAGGGTAAGGAGGAAAGGGTTATCATCTATGTTTCAGCTATGCAAAATATGTTTAATAGACTAGCTAAAGAGGTATCTGAACAAGAAAAAAATAGGATAATATTAAAAAAATTATAACCTTACTATCAACGCGCAGTCTGTAGAGATGAATTCGAATCGATTTCAGAATTGGTGAATGTACTTAGAGTAATTGAAAGAACGAAAATAAACTGTGACAGATTTCAGGAGCCACAAAATCAGTGTCATCGGTTGGAACCAGACTTAGCGTACAAAGTGAGCCAACCAACCATTAAAAATAGTTACCATGCGCCTTTAGAGACTAACAATATTCCTGAAATAAACATGGTGAATACTAATTACAGTGATAACAAGAGATGTTGGAATTGCCGAGAAACGGGACATCTGTTTAGGGCCTGCAAACTGCTAAAACAAAGATTGTTTTGTAATAGATGCGGCAAATTTGGGGTAATTGCTCAAGAATATTTGTGCAAGGGAAACGAACAAAGAGAAAGTTCAGAACCTGCCACATAAGCTTTCCCTGTGACAGAAATAGTAAGGAATGGCAGGATTGGTTAGGTACTATAAGTCATTATTTTTCATCTCGGGAAATTTGTCCTGTCGTCTTACAAAAAGGCAATGATAACAGGTGCTATGTAAAAGTAGACATTTTAGGAAAGGCTTATTTAGGACTATTAGATAGTGGGGCTAATCGGTCAGTCATAAGTCCAGATTTTGCGAAAATTTTGGGTTTACAGGGTTTAAAGTCACACAAGACTAGAAACATGCAGGTGTCTACAGCTGATGGTTCACAGCATGACATAGTAAATATTATTGATGCACCTGTTAGCTTCGATGATAAATTTCATGTAATACCAATGTTTGTTATGAAAAATCTGATGCAAAATATGATACTTGGTAAAGATTTTTTTGATGTATTCGGCATATCTTTTAAATTTAACAGTAACGTTATTTAGAAAAACACTTCGATTGAGACTATTACGGTTAAAGAGCCAGCTATTATCTCTAAAGAAAATCTTAATGCACACCAAAAGCAAGAATTGGACAAGCTTATAACATACATGACAAGCACGATTGGCAGTGGACTGGGAAGAACACATTTAATTACACACACAATTGATACGGGTGACAGCAAGCCAATATATAGAAAACAGTTTAACTTCTCTCCTGTAATTAAGAAACAAATTGAAATTGAACTTGATAAAATGATTGAAAATGATGTGGTCGAACCTTCATATAGTTCCTGGTGTTCTCCTGTTTTAATTGTGAAAAAGCCAAACGGAGAAAATAGACTGTGCTTAGACAGTAGGCAAATTAATAAAGTAACCAAAAGAGACACGTATCCTTTACCAAGAGTTACGACTGTTATAGATAACTTACGCAATGCGAAATTTTAAGCACCATAGATTTAAAATCAGCATTTTGGCAGATCCCTTTAGATGAAACTAGCAAAGAAAAGACGGCTTTTGCGGTGCCTGGTAGAGGTTTGTATCAATTTAAGGTCATGCCCTTTGGTCTCGTTAATGCTTCGCAGACACAGCAAAGGTTAATGGATAAACTCTTTCACGCATTTGAGGACAACGTCTGGACTTATTTGGACGATATTGTAGTTTGCTCAGCGACTTTTGAGGGTCACATTAAGCTATTAAGACAGGTCATAGATATTTTGAAAGGATCCCACATCACAGTAAATATAGAAAAATGTAAATTTGCTCGCCGAAGCTTGCGTTATCTAGGATACATTGTAGACAAAAACGGGCTTAGAACTGACCCAGATAAGGTTACAGCCATACTCAACTTTCCTAGACCTACAAATATGACAGAATTAAAACGCTTTATAGGCCTAGCGAGCTGGTATAGACGATTTGTTATGAATTTTTCAGACATAGCGGCACCACTGCATGACATCACAAAGGGCAATAAATTATTCAAATGGACCTTGGAAGCTGAGGACGCCTTCATAAAGCTGAAGACGGTGCTTACGGAAACTCCAGTTATGGCATGTCCAGATTATTCGAAACCGTTCATAATCCAATGCGATGCTTCAAAAATAGGAGTGGGCGCGGTGTTGTGTCAGAAAACGGATAAAGCAGAGCAGGCTATTGCGTTTCTTAGTCGGAAGCTTTTAGATCGGGAAAAGAAGTTTTCTACTTCAGAGAGAGAACTATTGAGTGTTGTATACGCCATAGAAAAGTTTCGGCCATACATAGATGGATCACATTTTACAGTAATTACGGATTATAGTGCTTTGCAGTGGTTGAACAAAATGAAAGATCCTCATGGTTGGCTGGCTAGATGGTCAATAAAGCTGCAACAATTTGATTTTGACATCATACACAGGCCAGGAAAATGTAATATTGTACCGGACGCCCTTTCTCGAGGAGCACATCAGCTTGAGGAGCCGCTAGAAATAAATATTATAGAAATACGAGACAAGGACAAGGACAAATGGTACAAAAATAAAATAAATCAAGTATCAACTGCTCCCACGATGACGAACTGGCAAGTCAAAGATGATCTGTTATATAAAAAAAGTACATGTAAAACAGTTCCCAGACAAAAACGCTACGTGGAAGCTATATGTGCCGGAGTCTCTGCGTACTAAAGTACTAAAAGAATGCCATAACGAAGTCACTGCGGGCCATTTTGGTATAAGGAAAACACTTTAGAAAGTAAAAAAAAATAATTTTTGGCACAGCATGTTAGCAGATATAAAAAAATACGTACGTAATTGTGAAACATGTTCAAAATTTAAGGTTTCACATAAACATCTGGCAGGTCTCATGGGACAAAATAGAGTAGTTAATAGACCTTGGCAAATAATCTCACTTGATCTAATGGGTCCGTTCCCAAAAAGCAAAAAACGTAATACTATGCTACTTGTAGTTACATGTTGGTTTAGTAAATTTGTTCTGTTTAATTATGGAGAATCAGTTTTGGCTATATGGGGCTCCAGAATATAAAATATGCGACAGTGGTAAACAGTTTGAATGACACCTGTTCAAAGACCTAGCGAACGAGTATGAAATTCAGTTGTGGTACACCCCGTACTATCATCCGCAAAGCAACCCAACCGAACGAGTTAACAGAGTCGTTGGAACCATGATTGCTGCATACACAAAAACTAAAAAGCATAATGAATGGGATTTACATTTACAAGAGATAGCTTATGCAATTAAAAACAGCGGTACATGAGTCAACTGGATATACACCATCGTATTTATTCTTTGGACGGGAGACTACACTTAAAACTCTGAAAACAAATAGAATCACATTAGATCCTAAAGATCCGTTAGAGTTTGACATCAATAGCTTCCATTTGGAAATTGAAGAGCGAGAAAGAGTGTATGATGAAGTCAAGAAGTCAATGCAAAAATCTCATGATAAAAACAATTCGGCTTATAACAAGGAACGCAGCTTCTGAGAACTCAAACTGGGTGATATTGTTTGGAAGAAAACAAAATATCTCTCCAATGCGGGAAATAAATTCATGGCCAAGTTGGCACCAAAATATGAGAAAGCTATTATAGTGCAAAAGATTTCGGCAAACGTCTAACGTCTTCACAATACGTTCGGCAAAGACATTGGTGTCTGGCACGTAAAAGATTTGAAACGAGTTTAAAAAAAAATGTGGTTCAAACAATTAACGAATCATTAAACATTTAAAGAGTTTCATGAGACACAACAACCACATTTTTTTTCGTGAGGAAGGGGGATATTGAAATGGGTTGAATAACATGCATCTTATTGCACTAGTAATAAAGTCTAACAGTTTAACGTTGCATAAACGAACCAACATTTTCGCCGGTGCTATTAAGCGACGCCGTGGCGTAACGCGCAACGCATGCTACTGAACATAGCAGAATCTGTGAGAGGCTAGTTCGATCCTCCGCTCATCCTTACTCTTTTTGTATGAATTTATTGGAATTGATTATTTACATTTGCCGTTTCAATTGTGGAGTTTATTCAAATCTTAAAAATGCAAACATGTAAGCATATCTGGTCAATGTGCCACGAAAAATTGAAACGGGCAAACCTGTGTCTGTTGGTCGAGCAAAATTTTGTAAATACCGACATTGTGAAATTATAAGTGCTAAATAAGTGCAAATAGTAATTAAAATTCCGTTTTGAGCTAATTGTCTTTTGATCCAGAATGGGGTAAGTCTAGTAATAAGAAATGCTGCTATGATTTAGTATTCAGTAATGGTTCATATGAAATAACGGGTTGTTATTGTTCTAGCCTATCGAAACGCCCTGGGAATCACGACATAAATTTGAATGGCGATGATTAGAAGGCGTTGTTCTGCAGAAAACTCATGATTGACCCTTCAATGGTTAAATTAATTACACTAAGATAAGAAAAACATCCATATTACTAGCCGGAGTACTAGGATTGGAAGGGTTCCGCCGTCAACATCTTAGGAAAACCCTCCTGGCGTCCAGTTTATTTTTAATTAGTTTTTAGTGAATGTTATTTAGTTACGGTACCTAGGTTATTATTTAGACGTGCACGTCATAGGTTATTCAAACATTATCATAAATAGTGTGAGTAATAACAGAAACCTCGTTAGGATATAAACTAAAGGAATTATATGATCATTTAGCGTATCAGCATTAGGGTGCATTCACACTTAACTTGTAATCGTTCTTGAACAATAAAGTAATTTTGTAATCTTTACTGAATATCTTTTATTTGTCATAATTGGGTATTACACCAGTTTTAAAAAAGTAGTGGGAAACGGCTATAAAAAGAAAATTTATTATTTATAGGTAGTTTACTGGAACTATTAACATCATAAATATATTATTGCACTTGAAAAAAAAACGACCACCAGAGGCGGGAATTGAACCCGCGTTCCTCGCATACCGGGCGATTGCCTGACCTCTCGGCCACCCTGGCGTTGGCAGAGCCTGTCGAAATTTTCAAGTGCTTCTTAACGCTGTAATGCCAGGCTTCGACAGGCTCTACCAACGCCAGGGTGGCCGAGAGGTTAGGCAATCGCCCGGTATGCGAGGTACGCGGGTTCAATTCCCGCCTCTGGTGGTCGTTTTTTTTTTCAAGTGCAATAATATATTTAGATTGCATAGTGAATGCTTATCACTTAAAAAAACAATAATTATTTACATCATGATAAGCTTCTGGATCGGGAACATTCATCGTATAACTAGATTGTGAAACTACGACACCGAAATTCCCGGTATCATCGCGGTTCCGATCGTAGAATTCTAACCTAAAAAACAAACATGTATGTGTTTTATTATTTTAGGTATTTATTAAAAACCTTGTTATGTAGTTAACTTGTAACACAAATACAACAAAAACAATTTTAACAACCAATTTAAATGTAACATTTACAGTAAAAAAACTGGATTAACACCCAATTAAATGTAACATTTACAGTAAAAAACTGGATTAACACCCAAATGATTACCTCGCAATAAGATCGGCTTTTTACCAGATACTTTTGATCCTAGTTTCCGAAGTTCGTCTTTTAGTGCAGATAACTTTATTGACGAATTCATTATGATGAAATAACATTCGATAGTCACGAAAAACTGTAAATTAGATACCAAAAAGCCCGACATAAACAATAGCAGAATGTTTGACATAGCCGTATCTATGCTGCGCCCATCTGCACCAAGCTTTGTGTGGGTCCCCATTAACGATAACATTATTTCGTTGTGATTTAAATTTTGGGAAAGTAAAAACCAACGGTGCTAAATATTACAACTTTGAACGCATTTCTAAGAAACGTCAAAGTGGCGTATAAAAAGTGTTGCTAAACTATCGGTAGCTTGACTATCGATAATAAAATTGTACAGAGCAAAGAACCTAAAAACAAATACCATACCATGCTTTGCCTAAGTTACATAGAAGATTTATAGGTTAGGCTGGAATTAAAAACAGGATTGTATTCTATCATATTTATGATTAAGAAATGTTTGTAAGAAGTTTTGGAGACCTCACCTTTAAATGGGCTGGGAGTCCTACTCCATTTTTTGGCTCCAAGTCTTCTCTCAGCCTATCTATAATGTATAAAGCCATTGGCTTGGACATGCGGCACAGAGCCTGGAACTCCATATCCGGCAGGTCGAAAGGGGCGCACACGTCGGGGATACGCTTCCGCTGAATTTTACGCGCCTCCCGTTCTTCGTAAGTGGTAAAAATGTAATTAAAATATGGCACTGCCATTTTTCTCAAAGATTTTCGCGTTGTCGTGAGCTACGAGCGACGACGATAATATGTCATGCACAAGTGTCAAAAATCGGTTTAAATAGACGAATAAAAGAGGCTCATGTTAGAGTTTGTAGACAATTATATCGTTTTTAACCGTATTTCGTATTTTGACAGTTAGACATGACATAAATGGCAAGACATGTTAGCAGCGGTAGACAAATGATATAACGCTGTCACAATACGATAAAAGGCCGCGATAATTATATGTTGTTTGGCTCATGCTAGGGCCACTGAATACAATCAGTACCCATCCCATTGCTGAAATACGACAATAATATAAAGCCATATTATTTAAAGCTGTATCGATCCCTTGGAACAAAAAACAAACTTTCGTTGATATTTCACTTCAGTATTAATAAACTATCACGATTAAAAAGATTAATTAAAACGACACGATTTAACCCAGATGTTGTACCGATCGTTATAACGATCACGTAAGGATTTAGGAATGACAGGTGGTTTCATCAATAACTTCATTTTTGAATTTATTTTTAATAATAGTCAAACATGAAATATTTAATTTTTGAACATTTGGAACTGATTGTTACCAAATCAATGTAATAGTTTATTTTTTTCAAATATTTTGATTCTAGAAAGAAAGAAAGAAAATACATTTATTAATATAATATCAACTTATTATCTCAAAGAAATGGGTGAAGATATGGAAATTTTTCAAGGTAGAGTTTTTTTTTAATATTCTTTAATATCTATGGTAATATATACCCCACACCTTATCTTGATACCGTCTGTATTCCCTACGAAGCTATTTTCGTATTGCATCCTTACTTGCTTCCGACTATACTTGGGATTGGTAATATTCGACGATTAGCATCATTTTGTGTCCAATGATATGTTTGGCTCTTATGGTGGGTATCCCACAATAGTTCCGATTGGAATGCTTTAAAATCCACATACTTAAGCACCCTTTCGTTTGACCACTCCATGCCAGCACGTGAAAAATTGTTCGAAAAAAAATAATACCGAATAATAAATCAACATTCGACTTTCGACCATTTGAACTATCGATTGTTGATTTATTAATTTGAAAAATATTTAAATATCGAATAACAATCCACAATCGAATGATTATCTATAACAACTATTATAGCCTGACCAAAAATATATGGGACCTGAATTAAGGGCGCTTCGAATTATCTTTATATGACAACACTCGGTATAATCATACCAGCGTAGATTGGCAACTGAACATAAAAAATATGTTTTTTATGTATTTGCATTCATGATATTTTTTAAGCCTGCTGCTTAATTATTATAACAGTTTCTACTTTAGAAGAACGTGTCTTGCTCTCGCAAATAAAGTACTTATTAAAGTCAGTAGCTCTTTGTAAAAATATTTGCATTGAATATTGGACCGAAACACAATTACTTTTGTAAAACCACTGTCGGGTAAAAGAAATTTATCCATTGTTTTTCTGAATGATATTATTTATGATGTTATCATCATACTTTTTAATATTGTATAGCAAATCTTGGAAAACTCTACGAACTATTTTAGTTGAAATACCTAAGTAGGGTTGAAACAAAGACAATAAACCTCAAAATAAGTATTTATTACAATATTTTTTGAAAATCGTTATTAAAATATTTTCCGTAGGCATCAGTAGCCAATTTTCACTATTCGCACTATATGACGTACCAAAAATTCGCGATGACAACTATATCGGTAATTAATATAGAGGAACCGTGGTGATCACATAGACTTTCTTTACGAAAAATACTGTAACATATGTTAAACCACTTTTCTGTTACGACAATGAATAGTTCTCGGTGTTTTTATCACATAAAAATATCACTTGGTCGAAAATTAGATTACGCGTCCACTTTGACACTAATAATTATGACAATTGATGACATGTCTATGACGATTTGAGGTTTCTGTTGCCAGTAAAATAAATTAGTTCCAGTTGTTTTCCGCAACATGGCGAGGTCCCATATATTTTTGGTCAGGCTATACTTACGCTTGAAACTCGACCGATCGAATCGCCGCGTCTGTGCCATTGGACAGGCAGCGAACATATGATCGACGCAACAAATATTAATTCGTTAGTAGTACGGCCTGCTCACCACGCGCTTGGTATTGCTCGCCGCATAATCGAGGGACAATCGAATGACTGCGGTTGCTTATCAAATACATTCGATTTCAGAGACTATTCGAATAATTCGATTAATTTAGTAATAATCGCTCATCGCTATCGCACACAAAACTTACCGCGGTAATTTGTCTTTGATGTGCGAAAAAGATCGCCACCGGAGCTATTGCCTTCCGTTATAAGCCACATCGATTGGCACTGTATAATTTTGGCAATAAATCGTGGCTATCTAGGTGTTTGTTTAAATTATCGCCATAAACTATAACGGTAGTGTAACGGTCGCATTACTGATTGCAATAGCGAAAGTTTTTTTCCAACGAGTGATTTATCGATAGTAATTAGTAGGTTATCAAATAAAGCGCTATGGTATGTGTCAGTTGTTAACTTGACTTGACATTGACAGCTTTCGCCAATCGCCATCTGTCGTACCGTACGTACTCGTTTCGTCATTACTAATCTGTGATTTTAGTTGACGGATTTGCTAACGATTTGGTAGTAGTAATTACATTAAACTGTTATTTATTTGGGACTGCAACAGAATAAAGAAGTCTAAGAAAATGTTTCGGTACATCGTTGCTTTGCTGCTAGTGAGTTTGTACTCGAAGAGTTCAGGAGCACCTACTAGTGGAAGTACCGATTTATCTGTTTTACTTACACACCTTGCTTCAACATGTGAAAACCAATTTTTGAGGACGCAAATCGCAAGTAAAGTTCAAGATTGCCATGTGCTTGTCCCTCCATATGATGAGAAAAAGTTTCAATGTATGTTATTCTATGATATGAGCAAACAGCTATGTACAGCGGTTGCTGCCTCCAAACTAGCATTGACTGATGATTATACGGCTCAGATACAAAAGGAACAAAATGTCCAACAACTCTGCTTGAATACAAAAGATTGGAATTTTAGTGAATTAGGTGATGTCTATAAAAAATATGTCAGTGTCGTGTTTAACGATTCAATAAGGTGTGCTAGAGTGTGCAGCGAAGATAACACAGATATTTTAAACGTGGAGTCGAATTTTTACTGTAAATATTATAAATGGGGCACAGAGATGTTGAAAACACATGTAACTACATCCCCCACTCAGTCTGGCTCGGCTGTTGGTGAACCAGTACATTTGCCCGCTAATATTGATAAGGTTACAAAAAAAACTGCATTACCAGTAGACTCAAGTGCACCAAGTAGCCTGGATGCTAGTGTAAAGAACCCAGTAGTTGTTCCTAAGCCCCTGACTGGGGTGGACACTGATGTGAGCCATGCAGCAGTTGCTGACCCTAGCCTGGCTACTTCAGAAAAAGTGAAACCTGATACAGATAACCTAGATACAAACCCTGACCTGTCTAACTCTGGCCAGCAATTGAACAATGCTGGAGCGCCAGCTCCTACTCCTAATCCTGTCAAACCGGACACTAGTGGTGATAACAAAGGTGTTGTTGACACCAATACTGCTCCATTAAAGGATGGCACCCAAAATAACCAAGTAAGCCAAATAGAGCCAGACCAGATACAAGAAACTGCTAGTGATGCTAACAAAAATAGCAAAGCCAAAGGAGAGAAAACAGATTCTAAGCAAAAGAAGGGAGAATCGGGAATCAATCAACCTAAAAACCAAGTTGATAAACCTAACCAAAATGTTATAGTGGACCCGGATGACTACCAGAATGAGCTAGGTAAAAATTTCACTTAGTAACTAAATTTTTTTTATGAAACCTCTCATGGGCAGTGGCAAAAATTTTGCAACTACAATTAAACTTATGCTGTTATGATATGGTTCTAAAACCAATGAATTTTAATTTTTATTGCCTGCGAAAGAGTTAATGTGTGCCTTTTAAATTTATGCAGAATTTTATGAGTAAAATATGGTAATAAAATCTAATTATGTGTTTAATCCATTGTTATCTAAGATTGTGCAATGAGTTTGTAGACTAATATTGCATGGTTTTGTAAGCAGTGCATTGTCAGAGAAAAGTTTTTTAACTTTTATTTAAATTATGAACTCTCAAAACACCATTTAGATACCTACCTACTTTCTATCACTTACTTTTTATAGGAAAATTCATTATTTGTTTTGTTTGAAATATTATGAACATAATAAATAGATAGACACTATTTTTTGCCACACTCAGTAGACATTTACAAAAAATACAGGTGGTCTTTACAATCCAGGTGGTCTTATTGCAAGCAAACTAAAAGCATTTTTTTTCAGACAACCATCAGGTCCAAAAACATAGAAAAAACTGTGGTAAAAACTTGCACCACCTGTATTTTCTTTGTTTGGACCTATGGTTGACTGGTAAAAAATGCTTGTAGCATTAAGTCTGCCATTTGTACAATAAAATTGTGTTCAAAAATTAAAATAAATATGTAAAACTATTTTTATTTATAGTATACACTTTTTGTTTCTATATCATAATTTGAGTTCTGGGTATTATTATAATATGATTGTTATATTACAGACTCCGACGAAGTTAGAGGAGGTTTACCGGACAATCAAGGTGGTGATGATGGCGATGATGGGTCATTGGGAGAAGTAGAACCAAAAGAGGACAAGAACAAAATTGGTAATAACAAGAAGAGTGAACTGGCCATACCACAGTTTAATGTCAACGATATTTCTCAGAAAGGTATGTTTAGTATAATATTGTAATGAGCTGTTTGCAAAAAGTGATATTAGAACAATGCCAGTTATCAGTGTGATGTTAGCAATACTTATTTTACTGTGTGAGTGTTTTTATACCTTCTAACTTGACAGCTGTTTAAATAGTTGGATGGTTATTGAATATGAGTAGAAATACTACACAGTAGTAGTAGGTAAGTGCTACTTACACATTGATTGGTTTAATTATCAAATCTTGATGATTGAAGGTGGCATCATACAAGACTTCGAGCTATCATAAATTTGCGAGTATTGTAAATGTATTTACTATTTTAAGGATAACATAATGTATCATGATATGAAAATCTTAAACTTGCAGAAAGTACTTACCAAACTAAAAATTCCTAAAGAGGTATATTAATTTAGTGTTTTAGTTTTTTCTAAGTTTTATTTGTGCATTCAAGCTAATGGAATGATTCAGATTTTAAGTTAACAAATGCTATAATGCAATTTTTTGTATAACTTTCAGAATACTACCCCAGTGATGGTTTTCCTGAAGAAGATGACCATTTCTTCTCATTCTTCTTGACTGCTATAATCATGGTGGTGCTCCTCTACGTTCTGTATCACAACAAGAGCAAAGTAAGCAAAGTGGTAAGTATTCATACCTACCACTATTAATATTTTTATGCCATTTTTAAACCACAACGAACTATTACTCTTTGGTTGCAGTTCTAAATTCAGTTTCATCAGTATTATCTTGTCTGTGTGATAAAAGATTTAATACAAGGCATTTCCGACCGCATACCTGACTTGACAGATGATTAGTGATGGGTTTTTATCCAGATAAATACTCAAAATGGATAAATACTCATAAATATCCATTTTTACTTGAGTATTTATCCAAAAAGACGGATAAATATTTTATAAACATGCTTTTTGCTATAACACGCAAATTTATGATTATTATAATATGTATTAAGTTGGTAGTTTAAACCAAAACAAGTGCTAAACAGTTTTTGAATCTAAATAATATATTATAAATACAACTCAAAGGTGACTGACTGACTTACATAGTGATCTATCAACGCACAGCCCAAACCACTGGACGGATCGGGCTGAAAGGAGAATGTTCTGGCTTCATAGAATGTTCGCCTATGAACCGTTGGTAATGAAAACTAGATAGATATACTATAAGAAAAGTCAAGAACTCGAGACATTTCATTTTTAGCAACAGACACTTGAAGGAACATAGTAATAACACAAAATGCATCGTGTTTTTTTAGGTTATAAAAGGAATAGAAAGACGTAGCCTAAATGAATTAATGCAAGATTGATTGCAATTCCAAATGCAATTAACTTACCACTCGTGGAGCAGTCCATTGGCGTATACAGCGAAGAATTTCTTCGTTGTTTAATAGCATGGAACCTCCAGCAGATCCACAATTTACACAAAACTGATTTTGCAGATCCATTCCGCTTTACAGAGTCCTTTAATCAAAGCCAGGTCAAAAATAAGTGCAATCGAATCAGAGTCCGTAGTAAAGCCAAGGTCGAAATAAACCAAAATTATTCTTAGGAGCAGCGAAAAACAAACAAGTTGCAGAATGCGTGAGAGCTTCGTTCAAGTAGTTCAAGTCAAGAGCATGTGTCAGTTTTTTTTTCGCATTAGTTTTACGGCCTTGGATCTGTCCATATCAGCCAAAGCATGTGTCAGTCAGTCAGTTGTCTGTCACTTGTCAGTGCAGTCTTCTTAAATAACCTTTTGACTGGTAAGTGGTGTTGCAAGCGTAATCGTGCTTACCCAGAGTAAAAAGGACTCGCGCCATAGTAAAAAGTATCTAGGTACTTTTATAACATAATATTACTCGTATTATTAAGAACAAAAAATCAACTTGTTACTTGACGTGCGACCATCTTAACTGTAAAATAAATAACAGATAATGCAAACTATAAAGACATCTGCAATTTAACAAAATGGTATCACAAACTAAGTATAATTTGTCACTCTACAGTTATGTTTATCGCCCTGTAGTAAGAGCCTGGTTAAAGATCTTTATCTTCATTAAACCTTGATTCTTAATTCGACGGAGTGGATTGACAGGTTGAACTGTTGCTTTGCTCCCTCTCTCTCGAGATAAAGAAACGAGAGAGAGCGAGACAAGCGACAGTACGACCTGTCAATCCACTCCGTATAATTAAGAATCAAAAATACCTTCCCAGACCTTCACTTCAAGAGTAAGCAATATTATATACCACGCCATCTGTTGGCATCGAAACGAAGCCTGACATTTTTCATTGAAAAAAGTTGCCAGGGCAACACAAGGAGTTGATCGCGCCTTTATGAAACGGAAGCACAGATAAATAATAAAACTATACCGTATGATTACGGAAGTTGTGACAATCACTCAACTAATTTTTTTATTTGAATTTGTTAACTTTAGGTGTCCGTTGGATTCTAATGTACGTTCCAAGCATAATAAAATGAAACTATAATTAATTACTAATCAAAATTATCAACGGTCCATAGGCCAATTTTATACAATCTCCTTTGGCATGCAGGTAGATGTTATGACGTAGACATCCGTTAAGAAAGGATTTTGATCAATTCTGCCCCCAAGGGGATAAAATAGGGGATGAAAGTTTGTATAATTCTTCTCTTAGATTTTCGACTGATTAAACTGAAACTAAAGATTGGAGCATCTATGGTGAAGACGTCCGCTTAAATAGGATTTTGATAAATTCAACTCCCATGGGGGATAAAAAAAGGGATGGTGGAGGATGTAAATGTATTAGTTTGAACCTATCAGTACTTACCTAATGGAACGAATAAATTAAGACAAACAAAATAATTTTTAGTTCTTAATGTTGACAATAGATGGCTTTAGTAGTATTTTAAAACGCGCCATCGTTGTGTTTTCACTGAGTTACACATACTCAATAATGAGTGGCCGCCGTATCTAATAGTACATACTATACTTAAATTCAATTTGGATATTTTGACGAATCGTGAAGAAATACGATTCCGTATGCAATGTGAACGTCCATCCGTCATGACGTTATCCTGTATTTTGACGAATCGTCAATGACGGACCCCGTGTGAATGAGCCCTACCCTATTTAAAGAGTGCGTATTGACTTCGATTTTTCATTCCTCTCTTCTCCATACGACATGGTAGACTAAGATATCATGATAGCTGGATGGCACGATGGGAGTATAAAATATTTTGTATCATCGAGTCCACGCGGACAAAGTCGCGGGCATTAGCTATTTCCATATAATTAGCTATAATAAACAAAAATAATCGATCTTAATTATTAAATGACCAAGGTTTCGGTTTCGACTGAGAATCATATTGATGCTGCCGTAGGGTGTCCACTGTTGTACATAGGACAACCCCATGGTTTTCTACGACGACCGATTGCAAGCGGCCTGCATTGTGATCCTGCAATCTTTACAAGGTCGTCTGTACATCTTGCCGTAGGAAGTCCGTCATACGCTGCGCCTTTGATCAAAGGATCTCCAATCTAGAACTTTTCTGCCCCAACGGCTATCAGTTCTTCGCGCTATGTGCCCTGTCCATTGCCACTTGAGCTTACTGATTCGCAGGGCTATGTGCTTTACCTTAGTTCTTCTACATATTTCCTCATTTCTGATTCAATCTCGTAGAGAAACACCGAGCATAGCCCTCGCCATTGCATGAACTTAAGCTTTCTTATGAGGCCCATCATGTTTCAGATCCGTATGTGATCACTGGCAGCACACATTAATTAAAGACTTTCATCTTAAGGCACTGAGGTACTTGAGACGAGAAGGTGCTTTTTTTTATCTTGCGTAGTTTCCCAAACGCTGCCCAGCCAAATCGGATTCGTCGACAGACCTCTTTTCTCGAAGTTGGACCTACCTAATGGTCCAACTACTACCTAGTTGGACCACATCCCACTACTTCCTAGTAGGACCACAACGTACCAATGCAAGTAACTACTTGTCTCAGGTAGACGTACTTGTCAACAACTTTGAGAGTTGACTTCTCAACAGATACTAGAGTGGGTACCACTCTGGAGCTAGACATTACTTTCGTCTTGTCCATGTTCATTGTAAGACCCACTTGCTGGGAGATTTGGTTGAGGTCTTCGAGCATAGTTCCAAGCTCCTCCAGCGTGGCAAGCCGGAGGTATGTGATGTATTCGCCGTTGACGTTCATTCTGACTTGGTGACACTGAGATAACCTCAAAAGTATGCTCTTTAAATGAAAAAAACAATAAATTATGAAAATAAGTCCACAACAAACGAAGAACTCTGTGAACGTAGATAAAACAAAACGAAAAAAATTACATATGGTGGAACATAGAACTTCCTTCCTTTTTGAAATCGGTTAAAAACTTAAATGACAGGTATCGCACCTGTCGGGCTTGGTAAAGTAGGGCCCAGGCCCAATTAGTTTTTTTTTAATCCGCCATTTCGAGTAAATATCCGATAAAAATGGATAAAAACGAGTATTTATCTATTTTGGATAAATATCCGAGTATTTACTCTTTGAGTATTTATCCACTGCCCATCACTACAGACGATTAGAATAGCCACATAGAATAGAGTAGACCTTTTGTATCAGTTAGGCTAAATTCTAGTTAAAATCGAGGTATTTTTTATTTATTTTAAGTAGTATCCATACAACAAAAGTGATGTTTCTTGCCGTTTTTTGCTCGTTATTAAAAGCGGCAACAAACGCATGAAATATTTACAGAATATTTCGTTTTATTTTTACTTTAAAAATAAAGGAGAGCTATAAATTATGTATGGGATGTTACAACAAATGTGACTTCTTGCCGTTTTTAAAACCAAAATAAATTGTCTAATGTTGTACAGATAATGATACGAAACCTTTCGTGGTCGAGTCCGACTCGCACTGGCCGGTTTTTATAGTCCGATAAGTTCATAATCGTGCGCTCCGGAGTCAGGAAGTTGATGGTGTTAACACTCGCGTGCCTCGGAAAGCACGTTAAGCCGTTGGTCCTGCGCCTCATCTCTCGGTCATGACGGCCTGCCGTCTCACCGAATTATGGGAGTGTACCTGTGTATTGCGCACACACTTGTGCACTATAATATCTCCTGCGCAGTTGGTTAATCTCTGTTGAGATAGGCCATTGTAGTCGAAATTCGGCCAGGAGGATTATATATAGATTACAGCTCCGCATAACTAACCTAGATGACTGTATTCTCAGTTCTTAGCAAAGTATTTTTATCACTAGACCATATGGTGTTGACTGAAAACAAACAAGGCAGTTCCGCTGCCAGACTTAGATTTGGCCAATGAACTAATGACGTAAATACACGTACTGCGTCTTCTTCCGTAATTTCACTATTTTTGTTCTACATATCACATTGTATGTTGTTCGCTGAATTCCCATAATAAATACATACATATTTACAAAACAGCTTTAAAACGAAGTTATTAGCGGTGCATCTGTCTGATTTTGTCCATTGTATCCTTTATCATGGGCATAACTCTACTCTACTAGATAAGCAACGAACGTATTCGTCGAATAACGAAGGTTAGGGGCGTTGTTCATACTATAGCCAGACAGAAATGGAAATCGGTGGACCAGAAGGGTTACGGAGTGTCGACCATGGGCCAACACGTGCGTTAAAGGCCGCCCACCAATTCCTTGGGTGGACGATATCCAGCGCCACGCAGGACGGAACTGGATGAAAGTGGCACAGGAGAGACGAAAATGGATAAATATGGAGAAGGCCTATATCCTGAAAAGAGTAAAATAAAAGCTCCGATGGATGGATGGATGGATCCTTTATCAATGTAATCCTAAAATGTCGTTATTAAAAATTGACACTTATTCTTTCCAGATAATGGGTTTGATAGTGGAAGGCAGGCAACCAGGCCGCCGCCGCAACAGCCGGGGTCACGCGTACAAACGCCTCGACACGTTGGAACAAGCCATGAGCGCCAGCTCCACCGCACCGCCGAGCAAAATCATATACTGAACACTACAATAGATGTAGGTAAACAAATCGAACGAGGTACCTCTAGTCGGAGTTTAAAACATCTGGATCTAACGAACATTCCTAAAGTTGTGTGATTTATTTGCTCCAATTTTTTATGCGCTGGGGTAAAGCACTGATTCGGTACCAGAGATAGAAGTAGGTAGATTGATTTGGGGTTAATGACCGCAAACGATATTAATATGGACTGGAATTTCAGAAGTATTATGGCTTAAATTGTATTCTAGTCGTAAAAATAAAAATAATAAAGTTGTGTTAATTGCCAAACCAAGTAATTTCAGGTGACATAAAATGAGAAAGATACAATGACATAAACCGGAATTTTGCGTTATCGGTTCTTCAAAAAATGGCATACGTCCGTATTATTCCAACCACTGTCAAAGTACATCAAGTTAATCTACCGATCTCCGATCTGTGCTTATTACACTATTACAGTTGTATGTATCCATCACAGTTGTAGGTATACTAGAAATAGGAAGATGTAATCGAAGTTACGATCCTATTTACATTACTTAGATTCCTACTAACTAGGATCTTAATTAGGAAGTTAGGAAATATAGCGGTATTTTAAATGCTTAGGACGAGAACGGGGACCGTGAGAAGTGCGGGCGGCGAGCGCTTGTGATTAAATAGAGTGATCTGAATTTTAACGAGAATGCCCCTGCCGCGGTATCTTAAGCCCTTGTTTCACCATCCTATTTGTTGCATTTTAACTAAATAGGAAGATGTAAAGCAGTAATAACACTATCCTATTTGTGTCGCATCCTACTTAGGATCCCAACTAGCAAGATGGAAACCAATCGAATGTCGTATTCTAGCCTACTTAAGAACCGATTGGTTTCTACCTTCCTAGGTAGGAGCCAAGTTAGGATGCTGCAAATAGGATGGTGTAATAAGTGGTTTACCCAGTCCCCGTTCTCGTCCTACTACCTCGCCCCCCGCACCCCACTACCCTACAGACGAGAACTCAAGGCAATTCTAGTCCCAACTCTAGCAGAAGACGCACGTCAAAATTGAACTACCACACCAAAATCTGCGTCTTTGTATATTAACTGTCACGCAAAAGAAGTAAACTGGTAGCTAGCTTTTCCACATTTTCGGTGATAAACTAAATCTTTTTTTACTCTTGGTGCCTATATTCATTCTCGAATTTCTTCTTGACAGCTTCAAAGGCGAGTTAAACAGGGCCAAGTAAGTCTTCAATGACTAAAGGTGTGTGCCCACTACACCGTACCATACCATGACCGTGCTGGAACTTTGTAAAAATACACATTTGATTTTTAACATTAAACAGAGGAGTTAAAGTTCAAAGTATATAAGCGCGGTGTTCGTTTTGACAGTGCCAGAACGGTGCATCGACGTACACCGAGCTTGAACATTTTGAACTTTTACTTTTCACGTTAAAGTCGAAATTCAAATCTGTACTTTTTATACGATCCTAGCACTGTCGGGGTATGGTACGGTATAGTGAGCACAGACCTTAATATCAGATTAAGGAAAATATGTAAAGCGTTATATTTTTGTTCAAGAAATATCTTTGCAAGTTTTAAACTCTTCATAGAGGTACTGGCCTGCTTGCGGTATTGATTGTACTTAAAGAGTGTTGTATTGTTGGGTATATCGTGTGGTTGATTAGATATTGTATGGTTGAAAGATCTCTGTTTTTTTGCTTATAGTTGGACACGATTTCTTATATTCTAAGTTTTCAAACATTGCTAAACTTGTCGGAAACCTTTCACTTTCAGTCAATACGTGATTGGTTGACCAAAGTCCTAAGAATTATTTTATTTCTAAAAAAGTTAAAGTTTCTATGTTATACATTCGCCAGTGTTTGGTTGTGTTGTGGTTACAATCTGTGGTCGAGGGATAATAAACTGATACTATATAACATTTCAATAGCGCAAGTTAGGCCTCGAATCTGTATGAGTTCAACTGAAGAAGTGGTGTAGTATTAGTATGTAGAAATTGTATTATATGCCCAAAATTGATTGGGAGATAATGTCTTATGATCTTAGCAAGAAGAATAATTATGAAGAGACTTTCGCTGCCTTTTACATTTATATGACTTCGCTATAAATTCCAAAAGGTTCTTATGTAAAGTTTCTCATTTCGAAGTGCACTAAACGTAATTTTTTTGTTAAAGGCAATGATTCGTTTCAGTGTAGTCTTATGAAGCTGTGTGTATACTGAATAATAAATATCAGTTTTTAGATTTTTTAATTTTATTTTTTTATGTTGTAATTCGATCAAAATTAAATGGTAGTGGTTTAAACAGTCAGGTCCTTTGAATGTACCTATCAATCTCTGTTAATAATTGTAAATGTTAGATGCGCACAACCATAGTGCGCCGAATACGCAATGTGTATAAAATTCTAGTACCGTGGTCAAATACGACCCTTTGTAAAAGTATTAACGTGCACGAGTTTTATTTAGTTGCCAAATTGTATTGAATGTTTTGATAGAGCTGGGCGACATAAGTTAAGTACTTGTATGCTGCTATAATGTTACTACACCACTTAAGTGAGGGATGTAACAAGTACAATACTAGATTATAGGGTTATATGATGAATATTCGACGAAAATGTAAAAAAATCCGCTTTTCTATGTCCTACTTCGGTCGAGATCTGTGATGTCGTGAGTTTTTATTTATTTATCAATCAAAAATTAAATGTTAAAATTATTTTACATATTTTATTCTAAATTACTTTAATGTCCTAGTTCCTGAAAAATTATTTGAGGATAAAATGATTTTCTTACTTAGTATAGTTTTAACTTAGTTTTTGATACAATCGGATATGTTTTTAGTAATGCCTGTAGTTATAACCATTTTGAATTTGTGCATTTTTGTTATGTAACATTAATAGTCATATGCTCAAGCACTGATATCTATTACAATAAAGTGAGTTAGTGTGTTTTTTGTATGAGAGGAAGAGACAACTACATAAAAACTTAAGTGTTGTAGAAAAATATGTATGTCTCGTATTTTATGGCGTCAATACCGTCTTTTGTGTCAGTATTATGCATCTGTTTTTTTTTTCTTTTTGATAAAACTGACCTTGAGGATATTCCCTCGCACTAATCGTAATAAAAATTAGACATGCGCAAAATCGTTCACTGTAGTGAATTGAGTGATATAGTTCAGTGGGAGTTGAAGATATGTATCACTCACTACTTCATTCAGTTTAAATGTAACGTGTACTACGGACTATTCTAATGACTAAAAATTAACATTTATAAGATTTCGGCACAAATCGGAAACAAATACTGACTCATTTCATATTTATTAAAGAATATTATTTCAAATATTTATGATTCGGATAAGGCGCGAAACTAGCTTGACGTTTACCGAGGTTACACGAGCCGGGCCGTGCAACTGTCTCGCTCTTGCAGTATTGACAAATATATCCGTACGTTTTACTCTCATATCACTGAGTTACTAAACTAAATGAACTGCTTTAGACTGAAGTGAGTGAATGATACATATGAACTAGTTAAGTGAAGTACTTCAATTGTGTCATTCATTCAGGAACTACCCGTGTCTAATAAAAATAATGACTGCCTTGTTAGGATAGTGTTCAGCACGCTGGGTTCTATCCACGAGGTCCCGGGTCGGGCCGATAGTGTTGGGTTTTTTAGCTCAGACACTGCTCCGGAGTCAGGAAGTTGGTGGTGTTAACAACCTCGTGCCTCGAAAATCACGTAAAGCCGTTGGTCCTGCGCCTGATCTCTCTACAGTCATGTCGGACTGCCGTCTCACTGAATTATAAGAGGGAAAGAACAGAGAGTGCATCTGTGTGTTGCACACACACTTTTGCACTATAATATCCCGCGCAGATGACTAATTAGTGATAACATCAGTACTTGGAAACATGTTAATATTCCTAACGGAATAGAGGAACAAACACGAGATGTCAAACGAAACCAAAATAGGATGACATTTGTGTGTGTAAAATTGTTCATGAATGTGTGTCAGTGATGTATGTCATGTCGCTTGTTACATTACTATAGATATCGATAAAATTAATTAGGGAGATTTAAAGAACTAAAATAGGACGGGTGGGAATTTTTAAATAACTGAAACTATGCTTTTGGAATGAAGTAAAAAACGTACGAAAAACTCAGAAGATACGGTTGTTCCAAAAATGAAAAATATGATATGAAAAATGTTGCTTAAATCGTTTATTTCAAAAATACTTATAGCGATGCAACTTAGTGCATTTAGATTTTTCCTTGGCGTCAAATCTAGATGGAGAGAGGTCGATGGTGCGGACTGTTGCAATAGCTGCGGTGTCGATCTAGACTGCGATGACGATAATTGTCATGTGAATGCCTCCGGTACAATATCTTTGTTAACATAGGACGAAACTGTGCAATTAGGCTTTATCTTGACCTGTGAAAAAGAAACATAGAACATATGATCTAGTCCCAAACTAAGCAAATCATATAATATGTAGACATAACCACAAGTAGACATTCCTATCCAATGAAACATAGTATTATTTGTATTATTTGTATTTTTCTCCTCGCGTCTTGAAATATTTTTGTTCGAAGTGCTTACTGCAAATACTTGAATTTTTGTTTGGAACCCAGTTTGGACGATTTATTAGTTTTAGCCAAGTATTTTTTAACCAAGTTGTTCGAAAATCTGAAAGATACATTTATTACTAATATTAGTAACTATTTTAACAGTTAAAAACAGCATGGACCGGCTAAGTATCTTAAATAGTAATTACATTTCCAGCTGACTCATATCTAAACGTCGTATAGGTACTTAAACAACAGTAATACATATTATTCGTTTATTACGTCATAGACAGTGGAAACGAAAATCGATAACTTGATACAGCCCTAGTGTAAAACGAAAATTATTTCTTTACACAAAATATTCGTAAATTCTGCATTATGTGTATTGGATCTTTGCTTCTTACATTATTAATGTTTAATGAAGAGAATTATCACACTAAGCACTTAAAATTTGAAACGCATTGGCAAAAATAAACCTAAGTTAGGCGGTGTCCATTTGGAATAATTTACCTCTGAAATAATCATTTTTCGGGGTTATTTCGCTGTGTCGTACAACAATCAATTACTGAACAAGTCACCAAGTTTCACCAAGAAATATTTCAAAAATATATCCACGATTTCATGAAATATTTGAAAAATGTAAATAGCTGAAATTCTCAGCGTGCCGATAAGTGCCGACAAACTGTTTGACAGTTTCAAAAACGGTTCTGTTATGTCGCATCACACATCTCTTTTTATCATACAGTATTGCTGCTAGAGACATCTCGCTCGCTCAGCCCTTTGTTCCTCTATTCCGTTAGGAATATTAACTTTATGCTTGGAACACGCTTATATCAAAGTAAAAGCATTTCCTTTGCAAGTGTGGTAAACGCAATGCAACCTATCATAATAAAAACTTTTCAGTTCCGGTTGTGAGTGGTTGCAATATGATTAGTTGTAAGGCAATTTGTTTGTAATTTGAACGACTGAGTGCTACGCCAGTTTATATTAGTGTTATGTACCTATACATATGCATGGAGTCCTCAATATTATTTAATTTAGTTCAGATATACGTATTTTCGCCTTAGTTTCAATACTTTTTAGTTTGGGGTGTGTAAGTTTAGAAACTAGGTTATTTATGAAATTAAAGTTTATTTAAAAAAAAAATTTGTATTGCTCAATAACATTCTATGGTCAGTATACCCTTTTTTTATATTCAGATACCTACCTTTATATTTGTTAAAAGGTTAATACTTACTAACGTAATTTTTGGATAAGAAAACTACACAACGGTGATTTCCGAATTTTCGACATTGAATTTCAGAGGTTAGTAGGGGCGGCAATAATTTAATCGCCTAGTGTCGGCAAATTTGTACGTCTGCCACTGATAAATCGTATTTAATAGTCTGACCGCTTATTTCAGACCTCGTCTTTGGGATACAGAGGTGCGGGGGTAGACGGATACAGGGATTTATTGGGTGAGTTAAATTTTGAAAATAATTCGTATTTATATCTCGTCAGGCCTGTGTATCTTCCCGCGTAGGTAGCAAAAACGTACCTACGCGCGGCGACCCCTTGGTAAGGGACTAAACAAGTTGGGTGTCGCTAGCCGGCAGTGACACGCTCCCGCGATTTATTCACCGGCGGTGCGCGACACTAGGTTGCTGGTTGGACGAGCGTGAATAAAGTCCTAGAAAGATGCGCTAGATGGCGTAAGTAGCTTCTTGTGGCAGTCAACCCTATCGCGTTGCGTGATAGTACGTCACTGAATAGGTTTAGTGTATTATGAATCATATTCCAGATTTATAAGAATGAAATTATCTTGCAATGTATTTCTGTAGGTGTCTACACGAAAATGTGCTTGAGTCAGAGGCGAACTGAATTACACCATATCGTTAACAACATTGAGTAGATATTTCTTTGAATTTCATTGCAAAGTCATACTTCTGTACGGAGTACTAGTACCTATTCTGTGATCTCGTCTACACTTGCACCCCTGTATCCCTCAGGCGACGTCTCAAATAAGCGGTCGGAGTTTGTTGTAGATAATGGTACAGAACCCTTCGTGCGCGAGCCCGACTCGCACTTGGCCGGTTTTAACGCAACTTGTCCCATTGCCCATTGCTCATGCAGCATTTAACTTAGATATATGAATTTGGTTTGTCAGCGCCTGCCCTAAAAACAAAATCCTAGCTACGCCTTTGAGTTGCCAATTTTGTATGTATTTTGTTTCATCACGTGGACATATCAGAAGTGATCTTAACATTCTTAACGCACTGTCTAAGCAAGTAAGCAGGTAAGTACTTACATGACGCATAAAAGGTCCTTAAAGGTACTGAATGGAGTGGTTAATTAAGTTTTACTACTTACTAATGTACCAGCTAACTATCTAAGTAGTTCAGAGACAGAATTTCGAGGTGTTGACAGAGTTTAGGACTCATGTGTTTAGGCTACCGAGTCCCTTGAATTAGCCAGTCTAACCCTAATTGGGTCAGAAGTTTGTTTATATGTGTATCGAATCGAATTGGCCTGACTCTGATCTCGAAGTAAACTTGTACCTACCTAAAAAGTACCTAGGACGGAACTTTAAAACTGAAAACAAATAGATAATAATTTCTGATACCTATTTACTTATTACAAAACGAGTGACCCGTTCCGGCTCAGACGAGTGAAACAAAATAAGATAATTATGTAGGCAAGTACACCTTTTCTTAACTTCTTTAGGAATCAGTTAACAATTGCATGAAAATCCATACAGAAGGTAGGTTATTAGATCATCGCAAACATAAAGACAGACGGCGGGATACTTAGTTCGTAGGATGTGAATGAAGGGTTGTTTTAAGTTTTTTTAGGTGCATTGCATTGTGTATTGTATAATTGACGACTATCTTGCTTTCGTAGTGCTTCGCGCTCCGGACTACAAAACCAGCGGTTGCGGGTTAGAATCCCGCAAGGGGCAGATGTTTGTATGATAAGCACTAGCATATAATGAACATATTATGTAGGTAATAGAGTAATAGATGTTTAAAAAACGTAGGTATATATATGTCTATGTCTATCCGTTATCCTAGTATGACACATGCATTTGCACGCTTAGTTTGGGGCTAGTTAATTGGTGTGTTTGTTGAACAAATTATCTATTTTTGATGAATTTTTGAAGAGTGTGTGAACGACACACTCTCTTCACAACTGCCTAGTAAAAAAATACCTAAGACTATATTAACTACTAAAAACCTACTAAATCTAGAAAACGGTTCCGGACGGACGTCTGTGTAAGTTTAAACTTAGGTAGACATATCGATGTCTTGGTCACTAGGCAAGAATTAATAAACAGGAATTCCGAAATAACAATCTGCCAAATCCTTGGTAACTAGTAAAACAAAGTCAAAATAGAAGTTGTTGAGGACTGTACACAAAACTTTGTAACAATTTTTTAGAATTTTAATGGACTAAGTACTTAAGTGACTAAGTATTATCAGTCAAATTATAGCGAGTTGAAACTTTATACAACCGAAAGTCGGCGAATAAAATAAATGGCTAAATTAGTAACCGTGTTAGGGCGTTTTTAGAGTCATGCAATTTTGCTAACACACGCGGGGGTGAGGTACAGCCACAAGCAATGAAATGTATACAAATAACTTTGTATACCATTGTAATAAGGTCTCAAATCGAATGAAGATGTACGAGTATACATATTGATGCTCGTGACTGTACTTAAGTCTGTGATGGGTAGCATCCGTGACAGCAGTGACAATGTGAAAGTGTTTGGCATCACAGATTACCTATGTTTCTCAATTTCGCGTGCGTGAGCAAATCCGCATGACTCTAAAACCGCCCTTATAGACGATAGGTACCTACGTAATGCCCCGAAAGACACATAGCCGGTTGTTTGTAGAAATTTACAGCGGCACTTAAGAGGAGGATGGTTTGATGTGATCTGAGCTAAGCACTATAATCCGACATGATTTTATGGCATCGCAAAAATGTTTTCAGGATAAATAAGAGCTCAGTTTGTACACTCAATACTCAGTACCTAAATAAAACTGGCAAAAATTATTACTTTCTGAAACTAAAGGGAAGCGGTTCTACTTGTTTTCATTAGGTTTATTCATACGACGAACGTAACAAAATTTTCTAAAGCCTGCGTCAATATTTCTATCTCTATAGTGATAGGTTAAGTAGGTAGGTACCTACATAATAACTTAAGTAAATATTGTTCGACACAATTCGTACTAAGGTGGAGAGCAGGCGGACTTGAAAAAAAGGGAATTAACTGCTGTTGTGCCTGTGGTCATTCGTTATTTACCTACTTCTAGGCACTTATAACATCCGCGCTCCAGAAATATATCGATATATGTCTGTAGTCCGCGAAAATGACGAATTTACCCCCTTAGGAGATGAATTTCCAAAAATCCTTTCTTAGTGCACCCGTAGACGTCATAAGGAACCTATGTGCCTTTGGAGTCTCTATATAGACCCAGTAGAGTTTCTAGACCAAGTAGTATTAACTAAGTTAATTCCATTTCGACGATTTTCATTTAGCAGACTGCACGGTGCATTAGCCCCGAAGAAAACTTGGTTCATTTCCTTCCTAGTGATTAAGTTTCTTGCATTTGCCCAAGTAAACTTAGCTAAGTATCTAGTCCCTTAAACTAATATTCACTTAGCGTCAGGGCCGTGATCATTACGCGTAATGAATCGCGCCAAACGTTTAGATTGAACTAGTATTTTTGTCTGCGCTCCCTTTAATCAACTTTTTTCTAGACCGTACTATGCTTAGCAAAGGCTATACTAAATTTAACAGAGGGTTCCAGAGGGCCCGGCCAGTTACCGAGGAAAATAGTTAGTTATTTAGGTAGTAACACGTGGTAGGCAGTGTTTGACGTCACGAAAAGTAATTTGTGAATTGAAGCGAATTTTCGCATTTTATCTAACGAAAATGATCATACCTACGCACAACTATTAGCTAAAAATAATTATTTTCATAATATAAATAAATTATTATAGAAATAATTACCTATTTATTACCGTGGGTCGTGGGTTCAAGTCCCACCGGACGACGCGGTCTATCGAGTTTTGTGTGCAAAACGAATCGCAGTAGATGATAGTTATACTTTTAGGATCCATTTTACTTTTGCCTATTTTATTGCCAATAACAAGTGTCTTATTCTAACTACACTTAAAATATCCATGTTCAATGGAACCATCATCAACAATAACATAAAATTTATTAAACATCCTTCCAAAAATAAGTAGATAGTTTTAACATAAAATGGCAATTTTGTAAGTACTACTTAACTAGGTAGGAAAAAAGCTGTCTTTTTACAGTTAAATAAAAAAGTTTAGATGAATTAAGCGAAGTCAAAAAACATAAAAATAAGGTTATAGTAAATTTACTGCCCTATCCGCCAAATTGGGGTAAGCCATGGATGGACAGTTTTAGTTTTATATCCTATGAAAATAAGGACAGAAAATAAGGGATAGAACTGTTACTAGTCTCGCCTAATAAAGGCTTTGTGGCTACTAAAATTACTTTCACGATAAGTGCAAATTACACATGTAGATATAGTGGGCTATTCTACACGCTAGGCAATCAATTAATTATGGATAATACCTAACCTACGGCACTCTAAACTTAATCCAAAACTGTTATGACCTTTTTATGACGTAAAGCTAAGTGCCACATGTGTGAGCTGGTAGCTATTCATTTGTATCGACAAAGACATAATAAAGGATATCCAATTCTAACATTGCTACTTACATTCGTTTGTGATGTTGTACATTTTTTTAATAAATGAGTCAATGACCAAAACGATCGGAACAACATCGGCATCAATTTGTTTTGCGACTTCGGGACGTAAATACGTAATCCACTTTAAATGAACGCTAAATTGTATACGACAAGAAGGGTCGAAGGTTGCCCGATAAATTGGATCAAACAATCTAATAAACTCCGTTAAATTCTTTCCGAATTGAGCACAGTCCAATTAAATTAAAACTCAATAAAGGTAGATACAAAGTATAAAGTTTACACGTAATCTTTTACTTTGATGAGCTTTTATTTGTTTAGATGTTTTAGGTAGGAATGAAACATCTGTATCCTAGCCTCGTGAGACTCAAACTATATATGTATATTGTATTGTAACTGTTCTGTGTGTCTAACATCACTAAAATATCCACCTATATGAACCATTGACTCAGTAAATATGTACAAATACACATATTTGTACATATTTACTGAGTCAATGGTTCATATAGGTGGATATTTTAGTGATGTTAGACTTCTAGCTGAATTTTGACCACAGAAGCCAATCTCCACAGAGTTGAGTCAGTTGGCTCATTCTCCTATTCAGTAGGGTTATCAAACATGACCGGAGAGAAATCGGGTACAGCGGCCAACGGCTTATGGTGATTTCTGAGGCACTTCCTGACTCCAGAACTGTGTCTGCGCAATTTTAAGACAAAAAACCCAGAAACTTTCGGCTCGATCCAGGGTCGAACCCGAGACTTCGTTGATAGTACCTACCCAGCGTGCTGACCACTAGACCAACGAGGCAGTCCAATTACTAGTAAATTGAGGAAATAATATAATAAAGGTAGAATTTATAGCTTTAAGACTTTTTTATTTTTAATTAGTTTACAACGTAACTTTTAGAAATTTTAACTAAAATAAGTATAACTATTTTTATTTTAGTTCTGAAGCAGCGACCATTTTTAGTCCTCTTTAAAATATCTCTGACTGACTATAATGAGAGTGTATCATCTAACTCACGTTAGTAGGTAAATTATTATTGTCCAATGCCTTTTTCTCCTCCCATAAATACCAAGTCAGAAAAGCTGTGTGTCGGAACCACCATCTTTATTTTGTACATCGACTGAACGTGTGTAGTACAAGTAGACATTGAAAAGTTGACTGAATATTTATCAAAAAGTTATACTTATTTATTAGTTAATGTGTTTCTTTAAGTTAAAGTTAAAGTTTCATTAAAGGGTTAAAAGTTATTACTGTAATGTTACTTTTAAGCCGTAGGGTGCATTTTCCCTTTAAACACTTGTAGTGTGATAAGACTTTAAAACGTTAAATTGTCCCTGCGACGCCGTTGAGGGTTTATTACGTTCATTTGTTTTTGAAAGGGGAAAAATACTAAACAAAAGCTGTAAACGATGGCAATAATGTCACTTTATGATCCTCTTCAGTACTGTGTGGGAATTGTGTTAGGATTTGTTTAATGTAAGACGTATCATAACGATGAACCTACCTACCTAAATGATAATAAAATTAGGATGTCACGTAGTAAAACTTACTTTACCACTCAAGTACATCTACATCTGTCTTTGCACTTTCCTAAGTTCCGATAAGTATAATACTCCAAGTTATGTAAGTAGGTACTTAGGGCAGAAAGCATAGAGGGATGGAAAAATCTCCACCGGCAAGAGCTCTTAAACTGGAATATCCTTCTTATTTATATTTAAGCAATTACATGACTATTGATCTGTCGACTTTTACACGCATCCATATAAACATATTTTAATACAATACAGATTGTTTGTTTAATAATAAGGATGTACTGTACGATGTTAGTATTCTGACATACTTACCCTATGACCCTACATATAAACTTCTGATATATAACAGTATAATGTAGTCTATGTTAACGGTACTAGGTTATTGAAATTTCTGGGCGTTTAACCACGAGTTGGCAACAATAATAGTAAAATATTCCTGACTTCGACCATTTTCTGGTGTGTTTACAACGCAAACAAAACTTACCCTTTCTAATGTGGCTTAAAAATCGATCGCTTTATTGATAATAAGTTTGTAACTTAGTAGGGTACCTACGCATTAAAATAAGCTCATTATTTGGGTTGGTACCTAAAGCTACGAAAAATAATACCATCTACCTACTTACATACTAAGTTTTCGGCAAATAATCAGTTTGTTAATTTTCGAAAGCTCATTGTGTTCATTGAGTGTTCTTATTATTTAGTCCGTAATAACTTGGACTAACTAAATAAATATTTTATACATACTAACCTAAAGGTATTAGTCAATCAATACGTATGTATTGATCGAGTATGATCTGTTGGCGAGCGCTTTTGATTTCGTTAATAATTTTGATAAACGGTCCGCTAAATATTGTTTTCCTTCCTTAATATCTTATTGGCAAATGACTGTCGTAAACGATAGAATTCAGTAACGGGATCCCTGGGCTAATCTTTGATTACCTTGCGTGATCACGGCCCGCTTATTACGTACGGGGCCGCGCATACGGACCGTTCTTTGTAAAATCTGGGATTACTTTAGAGCCAGACTTTGTTTAGGTATTTAAACTTAGGGGTCAAGATGATAAAACTATGGATACATGCCACTGTGCTACACTACACTCTCATTATCTTTTTAAACCATCTAAGCCTATGTATAATGTTTTACTGTCGATTAAGTAGGTATGTTTTGTAACTAAGCAAAACTTTGACTAGACAAAAAAACATATATTTTAAATGAGTTTTCCCTTGTCTCTAGGCTTCGATACCGAACGCTCATCTCGTGTTAAAATCTTTTTATCTTATTCAGTTAGTATTTTTGCTCGGAAAAGTATAAATAAGGGCGTTTTAGAGTCATATAGATTTGCTTACGCACACGGGATCGAGATAAATAATCTGTGATGCGTAGAACCTTCCTGCAACCTCGCAAAATACAATTTCTTACTTTTTTAGTTCTTTGCATCACAGATTATGTATCTCAATCCCGCGTGAGCAAATCCGCATGACTCTAAATACGCCCATAAAAAGAATCGAGTAAAAAAGTTCAGCCTGTACAATGTTCTGGTTTCACAAATTTTCCGTCGCATTTAATGCAAATCTATTAAATTGTTATTCAGATTCAGACAGACGCATTAGTGAATCGGATGAAAACAATTAGGAAACTCTTGAGGCCCTACTCCGTACGACGACGTCCGTTAGAATTTTCAGCTCTAGCTTTCGCGCTCGCTCGCATTGTTGTGCTGGCATGTGTGACAGGGACGGCTATAGTCGAAAACACGTACAGCACCATACAAAGTAGAATTTCTGGGAGTACTTCCAGTTGAGGGTGTAATCCCAATAACATTGATAAAAGCAACGCGGCATTACAGCGTTAAGAAGCACTTGAAAATTTCGACAGGCTCTGCCAACGCCAGGGTGGCCGAGAGGTTAGGCAATCGCCCGGCATGCGAGGAACGCGGGTTCGATTCCCGCCTCTGGCGGTCATTTTTTCAAGTGCAATAATATATTTAGATTGCAAAGTGAATGCTTATCACTTAAAAAAAAAAAAACAATAATTTATCGTACTTCCAGTTAGTTCGCATATAACGACTTTTAAACGTTTTCAAAAGAAAACTGACTGATCAACTGACATCAACACGCAGCCCAAACTGTTAAGATTAGAAACTTGAAATTTTGCAACATGCTTCCTTTAATAGGGTAGGTGAGCACTAAGGATTTTTGGGAATTCGCCCCTTACTAACAGGAAAAAATGGTGGGAAAATTTTGTACAATACTCTGTCAGTTTTGGCTAAAACGAATAAAATAGTACATAATATTAAGCTATTATGTTAAAAATTTAAAATGATGTACCTAGACCTACCTATATTTAAGACTTTAAAAAAAATCAACCTCTATAAAAAGGGCGGTGAACGTTTGTATAGGAAATTCAACATTTTTGCACCGATGAAGTCGCGGGAATCGGCTGGTTAATATTATTTATCTACTATTTTATTACGGTTTTGAATTCCGTAAGAGGCAAATGTTTAAATACAATTAAAACTAGCATTTGCACCTACGTAAGGCATAGTTGTTTATAACAACAACAAACAATGTTTCTTTAAGTACTTAAGTCTATCCGCCGCAATAGCGCACGCTGACGCTTATTTAGACTTTGTTATTAGTTATATTGTTGGGATAATTTATTTATTACATCTAGCCGACCACCCGCTAGTTCGTCTGCGCAAATATCGAATTTCCCATACAAACTCGAACGAATTTTAAAAATCCTAAAATTATTTCTTACCAAACAGATAAATTTTATCAATTTAGCCTAAAAACTGACGGATTTTCATACATACTTACCCCCCTAAAAAGTTATTTAAAAAATATCCTTTTAGTGCTCACCTACACTACACAGAAAGCATATAGTGCAGAATTTCAAGTTACTAATTCTAGTAATGGTTTGAGCATTGATAAATGTTGGTCAGACATTTAGTAAGTCGTCAAGTCCATTTTATTTTTTATATATTTAGGTATGTAAAATTGGTTCTGCTGCTATTCCGAAATATCACGAAATATTTTTATTTGGAAACTCGGGTTATTATTAAATCTTCCTTTCGCTATGAACATCGTTCACTTTCTAAAGCAATTACAATTTATGTCACTGCGTTTGAAAAAAAACTGGTTAAAGAACATTTTATCTGATTGAGGAAAAAGCTTTGAGCTATTAAATTGAGCAAGCAGGTATTACAAATTTATCCGATGTTATTAAGGAAATATTCCAATACGTATTTTAAAATAGGTTGATTTGAAGTACCTAGGTACTAATCGACGAGGGTACTAATAAACGCAATTCGGTATAGTCACTTTTAAAGATTCGCGATTGTTACACATAAAACATACACACAAATCTTAACGCGTTAAAAAATGTTTACCTCCAAATTCAGCCCGACGTTTCGAACGCGTTGCAGCGTCCGTGGTCGCGGGTGAATTTGGAGGTAAACATTTTTACCTTCAAATTGTTTAACCATTATCGCGTTAAGACCTGTGTGTATGTGTTATGTGCAATTCGGTATGTAAAGTAAAAAACAACCTATGGTAATTTCAAAACCATTTAGAGATATTATGCCCATAACCACTATACAGTTACTTTTATCACCTAAAATTAAAAGATGGGGGATTATTTATATGAAAATACGGAGTATAATTTATCCTTTGCCCTCTAAACGCACCAGATACTTACATATGACGTTACTATTTGCATGTGTGAGAGTTTCCAATCGATAAAAAAAGTATGCTTGTAAAGAGAATCCTGTAAGTATGAGAGAAAGTCGTCATAGGCATGCTAATGACGTAACAAGTTTAGATTTTCGATAATTAATGACAAAATGACTAACTGAATATAAAGTCAAAATACTCAAATTACTCTCTAAATTTAGTCTTTACTGCAAGAAAAAAATATAAAACATATACTTACCTTAAAATTTAGTTAGCATACCGAAATCAGTATACTTTTAACACTTAATAAGTTTTTATACTGGACGGTTTCCATAAGGACTGTGACATTTACGTTTTGTTTTAAGAAGTTGTTGAATTGTTCCCTCAACAATCCAAGATATTTCTAATTCTTCACATATTTTCTCGATCTAATAATTAATTAAGATACAACCCATTTTTGAGTGTTTTAGTCTTATCTTTAAGTTTTTTTATTTTACTTTTATTTGCATACTACTATAATTTCACACTTGTTTTCGCCTGTTTCAAATTATGACTAAAAGGCTACAATTATTTATCACTTAAAGGTAACTTTGCATGCTTCAGAAGATCTTGTATTTCAATTTATGTGTCAGATGCAGTACGGATAACCTCCAGGGCGAAGACTGTTTCTGAACGATTTAAAGGTTTAACAATTTGAATAGCACCATAAAAGAAAAAAGTTGCCAAGTTCCTTTTGTTGTTGAAATAGCATCACATGGAAAACGTCTAAATGTAAAGAAAATTTCCTCAACCGAGTCTTACGGGCAAGCTATTTACCTTTCACTATATATAATAAGGTTACGTGGATAATAAAGAACGAAATCACGGCCTCTTTTTAGCCTGACCTTTTTTATGCTAGGTATGTTTTTTATACCTACTACTTAATGATTAGTTAGTACTAGTGACCCGCTTCGCTATCCTTTAAGACATAATTTTTGCCATATTGTAGACCTGTAAAATAAACGATTATGCAATACATTGTTTTGTTTCAATTGACCGAACAGTGATTCCCTCTCGTTGATACCTAAGCTAATTAGCATTGAGTAACTAAGCATTTACTCTGTATTTATTGTTATTTCCTCTTCTTATTTTACTTACAGTTTTAAATTTATTTTTTTGTTCCTAACCAAATCTGTAAAAGCGAAGATACAATGGGACTGGCGTATCCATGTGGATAAATTTGATTTGATTTCCATGCTATTTATAGATGGCTGGAAAAGCTGAACTAAATGATAATAATAACCACCTAAATGTACCCTTTTTCAAACGCAAATAAACTTTCATTTCATTTAAAAGTCCCAAATTATATAAAGAATAAATAACAGACTCCGTGATCGACATTTGCGGATATCCTGTAGAACTTTCTTATTTTCCTTTATTTCAGATACGGGACCTTAAAAAAAGGATTATAAAAACATACACGTGTGTGAATAGATAGAGCGTAAGTGTTTTATTGACACAGTTCAATCGCAGCATTGGAGAGTCTGCATAGAGAAGCGAATGTTTACGATTTTGTTGTTTACTTCGTATGCGATCGGAACCACGTAAATCAATTTTCATTTGGTTCGACAAGCGAACAATCAGTCTTTGTGTGACAAATGTAATTTTGTGTTTTATCTTGTGTTGTTGTCCAATACGATGCGTAGCAATAAATGGTTTAATACGACTATATTGCCACTATCACACTTATCGGAAGTATAATAATTTTTTTTATTTAAAGTTTATGGCAAGACCGTACAGTCCTCAAAAAAAAATTTAATGTAGTTATATTGTACTTAATGAAAATTAAAGACGCGCCCCTTCGCACAAATTTTCTGACTGAAATGTAAAAAAGATTCTACAAATACCTACACATTGCTTTGTAATAACTAAAGTGGATTATTATATTTAATTAATTATAGGTACATTTAAATATTTTTCAGAAATCACTCAGTTGATAGATGATAATCGCAATCAATATATTCAATCGTTCTAAGGATAATCGCAAACATACATACAAACAGACGCGGCGGGGAAGTTTATACAGTCAAAAATCTAACTCATTCATAGAAAAATACACATACATTTTTAAAAAAAATAATACACACGCACGATATCTGCGTAACGATCATCTGAAAAGTGCAATGCGTTGTCATGATGGTGTGAGAAAGTTTCGTTATCTCTCTATTTTCGAATATTTTCAAGTAGATGATATTTATATAAAATACGAAAATGAAAAATGATTGTGACAAAGTCGTTTCTTTATATTGTTACCTAGTTAGTTAGTTTTGCTGGGATTTTTCCGCAGTTAGCCGCTTGATCGGGCCATTGTGCGTATTGTGTGTGTATCCTTCTACTCCAACCAACCCAGGCTCTCCCAAAAAGCTATTAAATTGCCGCACGCTTCCGGGAGTGATTCTGGTGATTGAAGAATACCTGCCTGTTGTATATATCTGTATATATATATATATATATATATATATATATATACTTTAAACAGGGCTGCAATGCAAACGGGTGCCAAAATTTAAAAGAAATTTAAATAAGATCTAGCGTTAATTGTGTATAAGTACTTCGAAATAATTGCAAATTCAACGAAAAGGTCAAACTTTGCACACATAGATAAAGGTTTTATTGTCTTACCAGTTTGTGAAAAGGTCATTCCAGTTCTGAATGAAAAGCATTTACACGACAAAAAGAACGCGTGTGGACGGCGTGTGACTAATTCATGATCTCCGACCGAGTTTATTCAATTAGGCAGTATTCGAAAATTCGGGACTTCCTCTGTGAGCGCAATTGAGATGCTGGATATGGCCCGAACTTTCCATACATAACAATAATGAAATTCTTATGCCTACACGCAGTTGGACATTTACATTTACAAGCAATATAAACACAATTTCAAGTATTTTCAACTGTACTTTAAAGTTTAAATTCTAAAGATTATTAACTATTTATTACTAGATTTATCAACGTTTTTACAGGAAAAAGTAAACTTATTTCGGTGTTTGCTATGTTGATGTTAAGTAGTACTTACATAGTACTTATCCTGAACCCACTACTAGGTGCTTTAGTAAAATAGCATAAGGACCGGAATTAACTAACTATTAAGAGTTGGCGTTCATGTAGTACTAGTTCTAATATTATTAGTTAGTTGGACACTACCTAATAAAGCTAAGCAAGTCAGCCAAAGAAACAAACTGTGTTAATTACGTATATAAGCAATAATAGTAGTTGTCAGTAAAGTTAAGTTTATTACATTGTGCATATTTACATAGCCATGTTCGCAATTACAAAAATATACAGGGAGTCAATAGGATATCACTATTGACTCCCTGTATATTTTTGTTGACCTATCGGTATTTATGAATAGAGTAAATCGATATGGGTATTATTATAACCGCCTCTGTCCCAAACTGTTGTCAAGGACTTTATTTCCTTATGACCCAGTCTCAGTGGGGTCGTTGGCACTTGTTACTGGACGTAGAACAGTGTATGATTTATCGTTGTTGCGACTTCGAGACCTCTTATGTGTTATTTTTGTCAAAATCACGTTTTTAACCAGTTTATTTCAAATTCTGAAGCTCTATCGAATATGCGAAAATTCTTATGTACATAGCTCTTATCTATTGCAAGTAGGTAGGACCAACTAAACTCAATACCTCTAATGTGCACGCTAATAAAAATTAATAAATGTATAATATAAAATGAAAAATATGTGAACATGATTTGCTTAATATTCGAGAACTTCCAAAACACGACTTCCAGCGGCCAGAAGTCCTTCCTTATAAAGGTCGCTAGATGGTGGGTCGGTAGTCTCACCACATGAACTGTACTTTGTGATGAGAATCCACCCATTTAACCCTCAGGGTGAAGTTGGACTTCCTTCGTACATAATCTACGTAACCTTTGCAGAACAGTGCAAGCACATATCTTATAATAGTTACTACGGTGCAAGCGGGAGACAAAAAACCAATTTATAAAAATATATAAATATATATATTTTGAAGATATTTGCGCCAGACAAGTACAAGTTTATTTATTTAGACTAAATAAATGAACTCAAAATGTTAGAGATATAGAAAAAGAGAAACGAATTCTGTGGTAAAATTCAAACGCAAATTCAAGATTTTTCAATAAAGTCGTATGAAAGCAGCTTGGTGAATAACACAAAACGTTGATACTTAGGTATACCATTACGGCCATAATTTCTTTTGTCTTGGGTGAAAGAATATCAAATTTCATCTGAAAAATAAAACAGCACAAGGTTACAGGCCCTTTCATCGTACCTTTAATTGAAAATTGAGACGTGGGTCAGTAAAGATTTTCTTGTCCGTCAAAAATGGACATGACAGGTCATTTCCAGGCTCATTGAAACAAAGTCGAAAAGTTATTTATAAAAATTATAATTTTAGAATCTTTGTACTATCTTTCCTTAACTTTATATTCTTATTAAATTAACCCGTATAAATAAATAATACTATACGTTTAGCCACGATACTTAAGAATTTTAGAGACATTATATTTATTAATGTATTCTACTATTAAAGACTATTTTCACACGCTGATTGATTTTAGATTGTTTGAGTCAGTTACGTTAACTTTAATACTGCATTCTAAGTCGAAATCAATCCTACAGTTTACGATACAAATTCCATTTTAGAATGTCAGTGAAATGAGTAAAAAAAAACCGGCCAAGTGCGAATCGGACTCGCGCACTAAGGGTTCCGTGCCAACTTTAACTGAATAAGGATCCACTTCCACTTAGCCAAAATACCATAATATTTTGTTAACAGCAAATATAGTTTTGTTTTTCATAGTGTTTGTATGAAGAACAAAGTTATGTTTGCGGTTGTTGAAAATGTGCTGTATCTCAAAAACTACTAGTTCGATCTCGTTCAAACTAATTTTCGTTGAAAAAAATTGCTACGATCTACATCATGTATTTTTTTTCAAAATTGACACTTGCTTAGTTCAAAAGTTAGATAGGGGGGACGCCCATTTTGGGACGCCCATTTTACCGCTTTGGAAGCGTTTATCTCTCAAACGTTACACTTATAGAGAAAATGATTTTAGAAACCTCGATTTCAATTTAAAGGACCTATACATAAACACCCCACACGCACAGGTTTGACAAAAATATTTTTTTTTTGTTTCAGTTTCAGATATGGGAGCCCTCTCCACCCCTTAAATATCGTTATTTTTTTTGTATGAGAACCGTTAAGCAGTTGATTACATCTACCCACCAAGTGTCAACTGTGTAATGCTAATAGTTTCAGAATAAAGTGGCTGTGACATTCGGACGGACGGACAGACAGACAGTCAGATAGACTTGACGTAACTATAAGGATCCGTTTTTTGCCATTCGGTTACGGAACCCTTAAAAGCCTTTGACGCATTTCATTATTTATTGGGCCCACTAGCGGCAACGGTTGGTGAATTATCTCAGCAGCAGTTTCTCACACCATGTAACTTTATACAAGGGCCGTTATTCGCAGTGTCTCTTAAGAATGGACGTTTGCCCACAGAATCACACAATGCAGAGCGATGTACGGAGATAAATGAGCACTTCCGAGTGGTGCAATTTGGTTTATAAAATATCCAGCCGAAATGACGCACTTTGTTTTTTTTCCTATCAACAAACAACAGTGACGGTCCGGTAATGTTAATTTTTTCATTCATTTCTCATCTTGCAACAATTATCACAGTATTATCTGCACTGAAAAAAACAAACCAATCAACCAAACTAGTTTTGTTAGTTGAAGGTTTCGTTATAGGGAAGTAACTTTTTGTTCAATATAAACAATCTTCTGGTTATCAGTAACAAAACTAGTTTGTTACTGATAACCAAAAGTTCGCAAGTCACTAGATTACGGCCTACTAGTAGCCAAATTTTGGTTGCTGTTAACCAATTATATTTTTCAGTGTGTGTTCGTTGATTTCCAACATTTAATATATACTTACTTCGCAATAAGCTCCCGTTTAGAACTACGCAAAACAGTTTCATTTAAATCTTTAAAATACTTATGTGACGTTAACCGAAATTTTTAGAGAGTTTACTTTTTCTTTATTTCATGCTACGTTCGTAGCATTCGTAGCGTCGTAGCAAGTTTGATTTAAAAGCAATGCGTAGTTGTTGCACAATATAAGACATAAACTTAACTTATTCTTGTTTAAAGAATTTAACGAACTGGTAGTTTTTATTTTTAACGCACTGAGGTTTCGTTTTACACATACAAATAGTTATTTCAAGATGTTATCATAGCAGTCACCCTTAACAGCCTGTAGCCGTATTAAGGGTGGCAGACACCCTTGCGTCAGTTCTGTCCTAACCGCGGTTCCGAACGGTCGCATTCGTGCGATTGCTCATAATCTTCAAGTTATCTAAAATTTATTTATTGCTTAAATACTCTATTATAACTCACTGATGTTGGCTTAAATTCATTATTTCGTGTGTGGTGTGTTCTTCTTCGAAGTTAAAAAAGTTTTGACGTGTTGCGAAAAGTTTGCGCGGCGAAAAAAGGATTTCACAAACTTGCAGTGAAATTTGTAAAGTTTTTTTTATTTTACTTATTTATTTTTTCTTAATGCGTACTTACGTAAGGTACTTTTTGAATTTATTAGTGTGCTTTAAAAGTGTGTAAGGGGTAAGAGTGGCTTAATCCAATGAAACCAAAGTTGTTTTTTGTAAGCTCCCTGTGTTATACACCGTCAATTCTGATTATGCAAATGACAGATTATTCGCTGTTATCGGCTCAAAATCTTTGTTTTGTTTTCAGAAGGAAAATAAGCCTGACAAAAGTTTTCCAGTGCTTGTATTTTGATCTTTAAAGTACGATTACTAACATAGAATAAATAATAGGTACTATTCATAAATTCAAAACGTCCGAACATTTGTCGCGTATATTTACACACTTCCACATTAACATTTAATTGAGAATTTAGACATTGATCATAGATAGTCAAGAATCCAATTTCATTTTTTTAAATACTCGTACACGGTAATTTAACAAAGCAATCATTCACCATACTTAAACAAGTTAGTTATGCATTTACATTCTTGTTATTACAGGTTTTTATTACCAAAATTACACTCCTTGGTGTCACTTATCGAAAAAACTAAGACAATCTTATAATGACCGTAAAACTTTGGCAACACGAAGTACTGAAATTTGTTATTAATAAACCATTTAAATTTTGATAAATTGTCCACGTCAATTTGTCGCGGAAGAAAATCAGCTTCTCCGTGTTTAAAATTAACAAACAGTCCGCGAACAGTTTTAAATCTGCGATACTTAAATGGAGTTTCCTACACATAATTATTAGTAAGCAGGAAAAGTTATAGAGTGATCGACAATAAATAGTATTTCCTACAATTCCGCCAAAATATAGCAAAAGTTTTACGCGTATAATACTGTAAAATTCCTCATTTATAATAAAAAAGCCACGATATATTATAATTGTAGCACTGAATGTGCTGAATAGTAAAGTGGCATCTTTACCACCACAAAACTGTTTTGCAGTTTCAGTAGCAAACAGGGGCCATACATACCTCTTGTTTTATCCTATAATTTTAAATGAACAATTCTTGCATATTTATTTATATCTCGGAAACGGCTCTAACGCGTTCGCTGAAATGTAGTATAGAGAAATGTAGAAGACATGGGTTCGAATCTCGCTCGGTGACGAAAAATTTTTTCCTTTTGTATTTTTTTGTATTCGTACTCAAGTTTATAGCTGTTTTTTATTTTATTTTAAATGAAGTTTAAATATAAAGCTTTTTTTATTAAATAAAAGTAACTGAGCAAAACTCAGACTTCCAAGTACGAGAATAGCAATTAAACATTGTTGAATATTGTAGCAGTGTGGTCACTTAAATCTTTTAAAGCAAAAAGTTACACATTTTTTTTAAAAGCAAAGAGTACTTAATGAAACCCAAGAATGTATTGAGTTCAGCCAGTAGAATTCTAATCAAAGCGTAGCTGCCGGTATAGGCAATCCGGCGTCGAATAAAAGGGGAAACAGTTCGATTGTACGAGTACGTTCAGCAGAAAAAGCACCGTTTTAATAATGGGTGGCATTTGTCAACACTATTCGAATGCATTCAATTGTTTTGAAAAATTCAGACTGATCTTAAGACCTGAGTTCACCAATTTTGAAACAGCCGGTATACGTAAGTTGACGGTAAATTTGACTTAATTCCTATACAAAATATGTCAAATAACATTTGAAAATTAAACATGTGTTGGTGAACTAACTCTTTACTAAATAAATTTGCCACTCCAATAACACTTAATAAATAAGAGACGGCTAGTTTTAAAATTAATGACAGAGAGGTGACATGACATAGTGGAGACAAACATTTCAAATTACCCGTCTCATGTTTATTTATGTTTAATAGCAATGTCAAAATCATTATAGGTATGGGAGGATTATTTCTCTATCGGGATCTAGGGTAACCCCCTCGAGGGTTTCACATCCATTCTGGGTTATATACAATATGTAAAAAAAAAACCCTGTCCGAGCCGAAAGGGTCATAAAGTTGCTTTAATCACAGTACCAAAATAAGTATCAAAATTACGTAATTCATTGATACTTTTTTTGACGATTTTTAAAGTTAACAAGTTTAGCACCTATTTACCCTAAAACAGGGTAAATTTTTAAAATACGTTAACACTCCCGGCGGGCGCGCGGCTCCTTTGACGCCGCCTACTCGCTTTGTCGGTACTACAATAAACGTAGCGGCGCGGCTTTTGACATCGCCGCGGCACGTGCCGGCGGCTATCCCGATATTATTACAGGTCAGTTTCGCGATGACATTACTTCCGAGTGGTCGTTCCGTTCCGTTGATCTGCGAAATATCGTATACGAACTTTAATATGCTCATGTGCCTGGATAGGAGTGACTGTGATTATTGTGAAGCTTGCACAGACTATGAAGTGCGTTTTGCTATTCCGCTGGGTATCACAGTGCCGTCAGAGCATGCGTTCCAGCGTTTGCACAATCGCGTGTTCACTACGGGCAACCCAGGGTTGGGAAAGCCATTGGTTTGACGCAGGCAGGCCACGAGTCCACCAAACACTAATCACCACCACAAGAAAAAGCTCTTTTCAGAGCTACCAAAAAATCTCTGTTTCTTACGATTGACACATTATTATCTGGCTAATAATAAGAGCCGGGTTTATCTGGGGTCATGACTGCGCTACCTGCGAGTGCCGGCGCTATGCCGCGCCCCCGCGCGCCCCGTCACCGCCCTTTGCGTTGCCATGTAAGTTTTTTTAGTATAGTATTTTTTATCTTTTTTTTCATGGGGTAATTTTTTTCTAATATTTTATGAAAATAATTACACAAATAGAACCTTGACTCTATACCTGATAACACCTTAACGGGTCGGACAGGGTTTTTTTACATATTGTATATACTGTCTTAAAAGCTCGGTCATTTCTATATCAGCAGATTCTTCAATTTACCCTTTTTTTAATCCGCCAATTTTTTTGTCAATTCTCATAAGGACACCGGCGTCTCCATAACAATTGATTGCCGTTTGTGTCTGGAAATAAGATAAGATTAAATTGAATAAAATTGCTGCGGTTTGATCTAGGTAAACTACGAATACGGATTATTTTTCGCTGCTTATGATGATAAAAGAAAACTCATCACTTGCAACAAACATAACATAATTGCTTGTATCTACTTATTATTACAACAGAAAATGTTGCTTCTTTTTAACTAAGAGTACCTATGAGCATGAACATAGAAACTGTATGTTATACTACTATGATAAAGTAGATCTTTCGTTTGTCATCTACTTCGTGCTCTCTGCTCAAACTCGGTACTTATCTGTTAAGTAATAACTTAGCTTGCAATAGTGAGCTTCAAGCTTGAGTGTAGTTAATGACGCTAAGGAGTTTATTTAATTCAAACTACTGTGAGTAAAGTCAAGGATAAGAAGTAATTTTATTAATCTATGTACGTGTTTGTTTTGTATGTTTTTAAAAGACTGCCCGTATAGGCTTTTATCTTTGCATTTTGTATAAAAGTGTCATGAACAAGCCGCTGTTTATTTCAGACAACAAAACAAGCTATTTGATATTAAAGGTACAGGGTTTTCCAATAGGTACTCGTACAAGTTATCTTTGTCAGTCGATGGCGGTTGTGCGCGATGTAGGGGAATTCGGAGGATAAATTATAAACTTTGGGTAATATTTGTAAGAAATCAATGTAATTCGTGTGAAGTAAAAGAAACAACTGGTAAAATAGTAAAAACGTCAAAAAGAGAAGGAAATTGAAACATTAAAAAAAAAGTATAAAAACACAAAGAGTTCGGTTTGCCACAGCGGTCAACATTGTCTTTTGGCGCGATTTTTTATTAGACGTGTCTTTTAAATCGTGAATCTTTGGCATTTATAAAGATGAGTCGCTATAGAATTGAACAACATGTAGAAATTATTCAGCACGTAACCAATAGAGGTGAAGTAAAGGCAATTTTTCTCCGAAACTTATCAGTGCTTGGTACAGATACAAAAAGTGTCAATTTTAACGTATATTTTTAAATCGATATTATGAGTGAGGAGATTTTTTGGTTTAGATCATAACTAACGACCTTTTAAACAACCCATGTTTTAAAATATTTATAGAAATGAGTGAAGTCTTTGACTTTGTGTTGAGGAAAAAACGAAGGCATTCAGTGCCAAGAGATTTTAACGGAATTTTCTTAAACAAAATTAATGACATTTCGTCTAGGTTATGTGCTCGGTGGTTGAAATAAACAAACCGTACTATCGAAATGGCAGTTCAATTTGTTAAACGATTCCAGCGTTACGAAGAACTTATGGTCAACAGATTTTCAGAATCAGATGTCAACCAGACATGATGTGATTCTACGCCTCCTGACACTGACCTCCATAATACAAGTACGCTGGACTAAACATTCTCTAAGAAATGACAGATAATTTTTCTGCCGAATTAAAGCGCCTCTACCGAGTGTCTGTAGAACTAAAATAGAGTAACTTGCATATGTTTATGTCAACTCTCATTAGTTCCGTGGACTGTCACCACACGCCCACTACAGCAGTCAGTGCCAAAATGGCGATAATCAAATGGCTTCAATTTAAGGTTGACAGTATGCAGTCCAGTGTACTTGTATGTGTATGTGTGTACAGAGGTCAGTGGGGGTAAAGAAAAAGAAAGAAAAATATTTTTTTTTATATGTGAAATCATTGGTGTATATGACACCAATCAAGAACTGTCGAAAACCGAAAAAGTAAAATAACACGCGTCTTAATGAAAAATTTGACTTCTCGTATTGACGTTACCATACGAAGCCAAGATAGTTACTTTAATGATGTGATATGTGATGTATCTACATACATACTATGCATAATGCCAAAAAGTAAGGCTTCGAACAATGATAGCGTAATACTGGGTGTTAGTGTTAACAGTCTTATCATTTAAAGGGATGAATAGTGCCATAAATACCTACAATTTTAACTATAAAGTCAAGATTGAAATCTAAGAAATAAAATCAGGTCAAATTGAATTTCGCTCACAGAAATTTATCGACTGTGTCATAAGGTGGGACTCGAACCCACGTCCCTTCGCTATCCGGGCGAGTGCTCTTATCAACTGAGTTCTAGTTCGAGTTCCACCGGATGACACAGTCGATAAATTTTTGTGAGCGAGATTCAATTTGATTTCGTAGAAGTTATGAAAATAATTTAAATCAGGTCCTTCATACAAACAAATAATTCTGCTACTTCGATGACAATATACAGAGAGCCAAATTTTTACGTTTCTACTTTAATAACTACTTCTAAGGTAAAAGTTGTTGGTGTTGATGGCCATATTCACCTCCTTAAAGGATAGACCTATCAGTTAACACTAACATCGTGTATAGTTGTAAACATTCAATGTGTGTTTTTTTTTCAATTCAAATATACTTACTCTATTTAAGTAGGTACACTATATCTATAATGATTAAAAAGGGATTATTAGTCTTATTATAATTTGCAATTTAGCCAATTTGATTTGAACTCATTTATTCCAATACAAAACATTTGATACGCATAATGAATGTTAGTGTGTGAGAGGACTTGTATAATGTCACTTGAAATAATATGTCGCTCGAATTCCAGCTTTTACGTAGATGGGCATATTCATATCACGCAGCAATCAAATCGGCTTGTTTCGACTATAATACAGATATTATAGTCGGATAGACGAATGTTGTTACCACTGATCATATAATGCTGTTGTTATGAGTTTTAGAGGTGATTATTATCAAACGAAATGTTGTAATCAGTTTTCATTGGGATTTATCCTCATTTGTAGAAGCGATAATTAAAACAACAAAATAAGAGTAGGGATTTTTACAAAAGTTAAATAAAGACAGAAACCAGAAGACATGGGAGCTAAAGAAAGCAATTTGAAATAAGTCTGAGTCAGTAATAATTTTAACCTAGAAAGCCTTTTCTAAGAAAGGTAAACCAACATGTAAAGTATTGAATGATTGATATTCTACTTAATATTTTTAAAAGTTGTCTCTCTATTTTGTATAGTTGTGTTAAACAAATAAGTACCTATTTAAGTAGGTGATGAACCTGATCTCTCTACATGGTCATGTCGGACTGCCGTGTCACCGAATTATGAGAGTGAAGGAACAGAGAGTGCACCTGTGTATTGCGCACACACTTGTGCATATCTCCCGCGTAGTTGGCTAAATCACGGTTGAGATTGGCCGCTGTAGTCGGAATTCGGCTAGGAGGACATTATTATTATTTAAGTAGGTTAATTGTGTGCAACAATAAGTAAGCTTGAGTTAATTCACAGAAAAAACAAAAAGCTTATTTTATATGCTATTTATTAAAGCTACGTGACTCTGCATAGTTGAATTAGGAAATGCTTTCCGCTTCCTCACAAAAGAAAGCGTTCGAGCTTTAATTAGGAAATGCTTTCCGCTTCCTCACAAAAGAAAGCGTTCGAGCTACTCGGTTCAATGTGGCGGATTTAGGGTTGACACATATTGCTTTGTGTGTGCTGAGAAGTGGATAGGTAATAAAAGCTATCACAAAGTTAAATTGAAAAACCTTTTTGTGGGTGATTGAATTTTCACTTTCGAGTTTCTTGTATTTTTGGCTTAAACTGTAGTACATACACCTTTTTATCTTGTTTTTTTTTAATGCCTTATAGATAGATGTTGCTTTTATAAAGCAAGGTTTATAGAATTATGTAAAGGAGGTGTAAGAGGTCTTATCGCTAAAAGCGATTTATTTAAGTCAATCTTTGGATAAAAGAATTATATGATAAATAGCAAAAGAGGTTTATGCCGTTCAGAAACATGTGGGTAAACGTACATTTACCTAAATAGGAAACCAATGAATATTTTTACTGTCAGTTCGACACTAAAAGCTCTTCACATTTCTCAATTAGGTCATCTCAACCCTCAGAATTTTTTAACGTGATAAACATTCGTATAATCTCCATATTTTTTTTTTGAAAATGAAAGAACATTGAATTTGACGCAACCCTGTTCCTTACATGTCTTGTTTTTGTATTCTCATCGGTACTTGGGGGCACGCGGCATCAAAATGGTCTCCTTTCTACAGTATATTGTACTCTACGAGGCGTGACAATCCCTATTCTTACTCGTATACATATTGTTCCTCGGTGAATTTCCGCCTTTTACTTAGGTACAGAAAGAACTGTACTACATTTATTATTATGTTATAGCATGGGTTATAGTAATAATTGTTCAGTACAGTTTCTTTCTGCACCTAAGTAAAAGGTTACTTATTATGTAGGTATAATTATTACTTATTTTGTAAGAATTACAACAAGTTTAGAGAAGTTTTGGGTATCATAGCGCGTACTCTTATTATATAGATAGGGTCACATATTTGTTTCTTCTTTCGATCGTGGTCACAGGGAGAGAGTCTCCCTGTGACCACGATCGCTGTAAAGTGTTCGAAACGTCAGGTTTAAAATAAAATGTAAATAAATCGCGAAGTAATCCGTAAAATTGTGTTTTAATGATATAGATAGGGTGTTAAAAAGTCATAAAAAAATATGAGGTGATGTAGAATTGATCATTAATAGGAAACAGATTTTATTAATAGAAAAAATGATTTTGTTGGTTCTTAGTTTATAAAAGGGGTAGAAAAGAAGTTTGACACTTCAAAGTGTTAGCAAAAGTTTAAGGGCTTCCTCTTTAATGTTTTGCTAACACTTCTTTTTCACCCTATAAAATTAATTTAGAAGGATCTGTTGAAATGGCAAAACAATTATAAATTATGCATTTACTTACTCTTGTAAATTATTATTAAGAAAACTCTTGTTTCTGAACTTTATAATACAAGTACTTTGGGACTAGAGCAATGCGTCTAGTTGCGAATAGTTCTGTTGGCTGGCAACTTAAAAATGAGGATGTATAGAGGCATTTGCTTTTCTTATAGCAATATAATCTAGCAGAGGTAAAATATAAAAAAAGATGGCAAAATATTAAAAAAAAACTGTATATCCATCCTATCATGCGAGCAAAGAACTTAAAGAAAATAGTAGCGGCCCCTTTCATAAGATGTACTGCCTAATTTAAAACCTGGTTCCTGTATAATCCGATGTGTTGCAAAATACACTTTCTTCAACCCCTATCTTTTCTAATGTACATTAAAATGTCACTCATTTAACTTGATAAATCAAACATCACAGCATCGGAAGCCGTAAAAATTTTATTCCATTTATAAACATTGGATTTTTTATTAGAAAAACTCTAAGATTAAATTTGATAGATCCTTTTGATTGAATCCAAGGAAAAAATATGTACAGTGGGCCCATCAACCTTCCCGAATCTGACAAAATTTCTCAAATGATATAGAACTCTATGTAATCAACATAAGGTTGAAATATGGTTGCGGTAATCCGACAGATCAGGGTAGGTTGATATGTGGCCCACTGTACGTACTTTGGTTGGAGTAAAAATGAATTTCGGGAAAATGATAACACATCTTTCTGATTTAGGACAGGCAATATGAAGCCTAGTTTTTGATAAAGCTTACGTTGTCTATCAAAGGGAAGAGGCTTCAAAGGAAATTGGATCCTACACATTTTCACCCACCACATTCGAATAATAGATTTAATCAGTTTTATCAAAAACTAACCCAATGATGTCTACATTTACAAGGATATGCGTTGATATTCTTTCATTGAATAATACACTGTCTTTATTTTGTTATAATATTTAACCTACGGTTTTCTGGTAGCTATCTGTTTAAACTAATATTATTTTTTTGTTTTCTAGTTACCTACTATCTATCATGTTTCATTAAAAAACGATGATGTGTGTGCAAGTGTTAAAACGTGGAGTGATAAACAAATAACCAATAGAAAATGTGTTTTACAGTGAAAAGTGAATGAACAATTTTGCAATGGACTCCGAATCGGACATTCAGAGCTTCTTTAACTGCACCCAGCAGATCCTGGGGCGGGAGAAGTGGGCTCACCTGAATGTCTCGCAGCTGTTGGACTTGCTGCCGAGTCAGCTTGTCGAGGACATTGACCTCAAGTAAGTATTCTGGTATATGCTTTTAATACCTCATCTATCTTTAATTTAAAAGCAGTGTTGCCTATCGATAGTCGACTATCGTTAAACTACCTATAGTGAGAACATTAAAATGCGGAATAGCGCGACGAATATTTGGAGTGCAGACATCGCTGTTCTACAGACAATCTGCCTGTGACCACGATCGGTGCAACTCGGTTGAAACGTCAGGCGAAATCAAAAGCAAATTATTTTTTTACCTACTATCCGTCGCCTTTTACCCCGTTTTAGTGGGTTCTCATACAGGTAGTGCTATCGATAGTATCGATAGTTGATACAGGGCAATAGTGTTGATATTATCCATAGTATCGATACTATCGATAGACTCAATAGAATATATGGATAGCGAAACTATCGATAGTTATGCAACTCAATTTAAGAGTTGTTCTGGTGGAACTTCCCTTCTCTTCTATTCCATGCCGTCTCCGTCACCTCCCGGTACGACAAACCACCTAACTTAACTTCCTTTTTATTTGGGCCATGTATTACCTTCTTGGCCTTCCCCTACTTTTTTCCTTCTACTTTTTTCCCTTTTATCATTCGTGTAAAAGCATCCTTCCTTTCCTATTCTCGATGGTATCCCATATTAAAAGTAAAGTAGATTTGACTTTATTTAGATACAGAATATAAGAATAGAAAAACAAAGACATGCATGAAATAAAAATAAATAAACTTAAAACCTACTTAATCAAAATTAAACCCGTGTCCTTGAGGCAAGGCGGCGAGGATGCTGGCTGCGTTACCGCGTTGGATAGCTATACTTATCCTTTAAGCGAGGAACGAGCCAGCTTCACTATTTGCCAAAACAGAATTTAATTTAGGTGCAATTTTTCCAAAAAGTAATTTAGCGGATGGTCCCCACGGTCCAAAAGTTTCAACGCCAAACGGCGCTAACACATAATCACTTGGAAGTGATGCATACTTGCGTCGTTTGGCATTTTCAGCTAACTCCGCTGCCGCTCCAGCTTTAAGGGCTGACTCCCTGAGATGAGATGGGGCCAAAATATCAACGCAAGTTGCGTCCTAAACTAAGGCCCGACCCCGCTTCCAGGGAATGAGCGTAAGGCCATCGGGTCTCTTGCCATCATCACGGACCAAACCACGTGGTTCCAACGTGGAAGGAACATTGATGCTGGCAAGAGCTCTCCTGATGGCGTCATTAAGAGTAGCGTGGCGGGCGAGACGCCCAGCACTTTGCTGGCAACAAAGACAGTGGAGACCATATTTGTCGACCTCCTTGCCACAAGGACACGTAAAAACTTCACAAATAGGGGTACCAAGGTGCAGACCCACACACACCCGGAATGACTCACTATCAAAAAGGGTGCCCAGATTTTTTGATGGTAAAGCATGAAGCCAGTGGCCTGAATCTTTGCAGGAAACTGCCAAGAGCCTAGCACGATAACAATCACTGACAGAATTTTGAAGTAAAAAATTAAAGGTCTCTCTCGCAAGAGGGACATCCCAGAGTTTTTGTTGATGACGTTCCTTTGGGATGTCTACACTAGGATAGAGACCTTGCCAAAACTCTTCCGCCTCTCTCACCTCAGAGAGCTGGCGAGAATGTTTTAAGATTCTTCCAGCTAAAACGAAAGTGCTGTAGAAAGAGGAGAGAAAGGGCAACACTAGAAATTTGACGAATTCCGACACCTCCGAAACGAATAGGAAGCGAAGCCTGAACCCAAGAATCATTGTCAAAATGCAAATTTAGATTTTTTTCCAAACAATTTCTAAGGGTGGTATCAAACATTTTTAAGTAATCCGTTTTTTTCCAGATTGGACTAGCACGAAGGTAATAAGTAAATTTAGGCACAAAAAGACAAGATTTTAGGATTGTATAAGCAATGTGAGCATTTAGATGTTCCAATCTGGGCGCTAAAAGGGTAAAATCATTCATTTTTTTGTCAAGAAAAGGTTCGATGCCGGTATCCAGAAGAGGGGCACCTAGAAGGCAAAGCGACTGAGAATTTAGAATTTTAATGTTTGGAGCAAGGGAGTTAAATTTATCAATGATATCCTGACGGGAACCAGAGGGTACATGGTCATTAATAAATAGTTCACATTTCGAAAGGTTAAGTTCTAGGCCTATTTTCTTGAAGCTGTCTATAATCCGAACGAGGTCCTGAAAAACAGTATCTGCTTTGCCACCGAGAGAGCCATCATCCAGATACCAGGCATTGAATTTAGAATTTAAGGATGAAATGACAGGGTGGATGCCTAAACTAAAAAGGGCTGGACCTAAAGGATCACCTTGCTGAACGCCGACTGCAGAAATAATCGAATGTTCATGGTAAAATAGATTTGATGGCGTATTGTAACATTAAAATACAAAAGGATAAATCTGAGACGTATGAGCTTGAACTTCATTCAGCATGGCAATCCTATCAAGGGAGTTGAAAGCATTCTTCACATCAACTTTAAAAAAAACGTCAGATTGGTCATCACAGGCGAGAAAATTACGAGCGGAATGAACCACAGCTTCGCAACCTCCTCTACTGCCAAAACTAAGTTGAATAGGTTGAAAAATTTCCTTCAACGGTGAAGATAGATCCCGACAGGCTAATTTGGCTGCGAGACGCCGGAAGGTGGATCCAATAGCAATCGGACGAATGCCACCATCTTTTTTTCGAAATGCACAGAGTCTTGCACCAAATAAATACGGGAGGAAACTTTCAACAACTTTACCAGATAAGAGGAGGTTACAAAGCTTAGTAATATTTGAAAGTAGAGTTCTACCGGCGTCAGGTAATATTTGAAAGTAGAGTTCTACCGGCGTCAAGGTGTGGGGAGTGATGCCATCGATGCCGCCGGCAGAACCAGCCGGAAATGACATAATGGCAGCCAACGTGTCGCTGTCATCAAGAATCTGAAATGGATTAAATTTTTGAGGAGGAGGAACAGGGGAAGAAGTAGAATCTGGACGTGAGGGATGCTTACAACGAAGGCTCTCAAGAGTTTCCTGAGTAGGGGGAGCGAGCGTGTCGTTGGAGAACAAAATACGAGCAGCGTTCTTCAGGTCGCCTTCCATAACCTTATTTTCAACTGATCGAAAAATATTCGATTTCGAAGAAACCAAAGGTGATGAGCGGAATAAAAGGGATGGATTGCGTGAAATTGAGGCATTATCTAAAAGTGCACGTGTTAAAGATTTAGACTGTGAGTTTACATGTAGAAATTAGTATGAAAATGTGAAAAGCTTTTGCCAGGCAGTTTCAGTGTTGAGTAGACAGTTTTGTATGCATGTAGAGAGGCATTTAGCGATAGCAATTCTCGCTCCCCTTAGGATTCTCTTGACCACTGGAGTAGATTGGTGGAGGTGTGTGATAGCAGATTCGAAAGATGAAGTAGGAGCTATTGAAGGAATTAAAGTAGAAGGAAGAGGAAGAGATGAGGGTAAATTAGAACTATTGTGACACCGGGCAATATGGATATTAAGGCCCCTCTTTCCTTTAAAAAGCCTATCAGAGTTACAAATATGACAGTAAAGAAACTGCGGCTGTGAGTGGGTACCTAGTGTTGCAGAAAATGTAAGTAGATTTGTGTTACTGTAGCCGTAAGGGTAACATTTACCGTCTGACCATATAAATTGAAAAACTTTAGATTAATTTAACTTAAACTTCAGCGTGCAATATCTTAAGTAGCTTACCAGTCAGGTTTCAAGTTTCTTTCAGCATCCTACGAGTACGTACTTGTACAGGTAGGTAGGTAATAGTTTCTACAACTTTATACCTTGCAAGAAGTACTTCGTTATTGATGATGCTACTAAAGTAGTAACTAACTAAGGATATTCTATCTCACTAATTTGCATACTAATTGACAGGTAGAGACTGTTAATTACTCTATTATGGTATTGCTTTTTCGGCGTAGAGATAATAAATATACGCAGTGATATTCACGATAATATTTTTGTTTATTTATTGTTTTATTAACAGGCAGACATTTGATCGCAGTCTCACTTGATGGTAAGTGACGATGCGGCGGAGGATGGAGCATGATGTTTGTCTAAAAACTCTTTATCTTTTAACGTAATAATAAAAATGACTTATCCATCGCTTTAATGCAAAATCTTGTTGCATTTCAGTGAACAATATTTTTTTGTTATCACGAGGTATGTTAAGCTTCTAAGTACGTAGTCTAGTATATTAATCATATCATCTAAAACCCGATTTATCATATTACAATAGCGCGATAGCATTCTATTCAATGGTCTATTGAAGAATAAAATTGTCTTAGAAATGATTTTTAGAGAATCGCACAGCTAATCGTCCTAAAAAGATTGGAACCTAAGTAGAATCATATTTTCTTACATTGCACTGTCACACACTAATCTAATTTTGACCACCACATTAGTGGTAACAACTTCCACCAAGCAATGATAAGCTCCCATTGTTAGCCAGTAGTTACCTACTTTGTCTATCCAATTGCTAGGGTAGGTTTTATCTCAACAGTTATAGTACATCCAGAGATACAGATTTACCCCTCGGCGCCATACTTCACGGGACAAACAAGAGGTCATGACTGGACGGTAACGGGTGTACAATTATTAATTTCTTCTTCTTCTTAAGGTGCCATCTTCTGTCGAAATTCGGCGACCATCATAGCAACTTGCACCCTTGATACCGCCGCTCTAAACAATGATCGGGTACTCTTTCCAAACCATTGGCGTAGGTTCTTCAGCCAGGATACCTTCCTACGTCCGACACTTCTCTTGCCTTAAATCTTTCCCTGTATGATTGTTAATTTCACTTAAAATAATTGGCAGGTGGCAGTACAGTGATTAGTTGATTATTGAACTATGGGTCCACAATAAAATAAAGATAAGGTATATACATTTAGTGATACAGGTTGACCTCCCTGCACCATAAAACAGAGTGCAAATTAGAGACCACGATTACTGGACGGCGATTGAAGTATGGTCAATTTGTATCATCATGTCCACGCAGACGAAGTCGCGTGCAACCTAGTATTCCATAAAAATGTAATCTTGCATCATTAGTCCGACAGTTATGATAAATAATAATACAAATATTTTCCACTTTTCTTAGTTTTATTGCTGAGGTCTATTCTGAGGATATTAATAGTGCCATTATAGTATCCCCGTATTATTAACGGCGGTGTTTTCTCACTCCTCCGCGGGTCATTTGTAGGGGTTTACGGGATCTATTTGAATCCTGTTATAAATACGGACCGGACGATATTTCACGGGAAAGGCTATCTGTCGACCCGCATTAAAATTTGCAATCACTCCATATCATCGTAAGCCAATCGAAAAGTACCATTGTGAAAGAGATTACGATAATTTCGCATGGCAAAAGCGGGAAGCGATCAGAATATATTATAAACTCGTCATAAAATATAAAACGGTTAAAAGATTATCAAAGCTCGGGAGTTGATGCGGGTTAAGACTTTAATGTGTTGACACTGAGTTGTGGGATTCTGCTCATGGGTAGTGTATAGAGATGTGTAGGTAACGTAGGTGCCTATTTGAGTTGAGTAGGACCATCTCATACCCATATCACGTTTCTATTACAGCAAACATTTTCGGACATGATTTGTTCCGTAACATACAGAATTTAACTCTTATTCTTGTTTAAGTAACTAATTAAATTGCTTAATTTACTAACAATGCTATGACAACATAAATTGTAATTTTCTCCGATCAGCTAAGTATTTCTAATTACAGTTGTTTGTTTTTCCTGACACTTTCAAGTTTGTCGAGGTAATCTATCTAGTTGAAAAAGTTGTGAGTATATGTAACTGGAGTCCGGAAGCCGGTACCAATCATAATGAGGTCACAAAAACTATTATAACTTTACCACTTAAACTCCGATTAACTTTTTGACGCATTTAAATGCTTATTTGATGTTAAATAGGCTAGCCACGCAATGTAGAAACTTTCGCTATTAATCGAATAGATATGAATTGACATTTCTTGATTAATTTATCAAAAATCGTTGCTTCTCTGCCGTTTTTTTTAAATGAAATCCAATACTGTTTCCTAGAAAATATCTAATGCAATTTGAAAGCAATTAAGTTCGGCGGCCTGTTGGCTGGTCGATTTAAAACTAAATGAATTTAAACTTAAAATTCGAAATGTAATGTCCACTAATTCACACAATGATTTATGTTGTTTTCCAAATTTGTAGTAAAACGAAATAATTTGACAAATCTATGACCATTTTATTACACCATCGAAACCCTATGTCTTGTTAAATATAATACAGGATTAATACCTACCCCCTGTACAAAAAGTTCAATTTTAGATTTTGTTTCACTCTAGCACGTTACGATGTTGTGACATACCTAAACCAAAAGGAATGAAATTAAACAGAAACTTTAGAAACCTCATTAGAGAATTCCTACATAGCCATGTGGCATTACTTTGAAATAAATTGTTTACAATCGCTCTCAAAAGTTGCTGCATTTTTCTTTTATCAATTTTAAGTTTAATTATTTGATTTTGTTCCTTATATACTTAAAAGAGTAATAACAGCACATGTATATGTACGTATACCGTGTCGTACGCTTGAATAGTTTCTGGTACTACTAGCTTGACCTATTCTTATAGGATGTACTTTTTATAAGCACGAACTACCAAAAAAAAACCTGACCAAATCATTACATCTTTTTGCACAGGAGCCAAATGATTCGTGATGTTCTTTCTAAAAGAATATTAAACGCGAGCGTATAAATGCGGAATATTTACGCGGGAAAATACTAGTATTTTTTCAATATCTTGACGGAACAAGATTTAATATCAAAAATACCATAATACTAAGTAGTAAGCATGTTTGACAAAAATATTGTTATCTCCCTTATTATAAATTCCATATCGCTGATAAAAACTATGAAAATGATCGATATGCCATTTTTATTGACTATTAAAGTTGCATACCCGTACATATTGTTGAATATGAGGTCAATTGCTGTACATTTCACATTAGCGTCTGATTTACGATGAATAAGCTCTTCTATTTAGCCTTTCACTTCAATGGCGCGTTATTTCCAAGTTTATTATTTCGTTCACGTTGTTGAATAATTTGAGTTGCAGACCACACTTTGTTGACTTTGATTAAAATATTTGATTTTCACTTCTGTTTGTTGAGTGATAGGATTGTATGGAAGAGAAAAACATACTGCGCCGACCCCAAATATAATGGGAACAGGGCAAGCGAATGATGACTTCTGTTTGTTCTGCCGGGAAAAATTAATCCGTTCTTTCACTCATAATGAAGTTATAACTTTTGTTGATATTTTAAAGCTTTTCTTGTAAACTAAGTACAGTGTTTGTCAAAGATATTGCTGCCTTACGGTGAAATGAAGCCTAAGCCTAGGAAGGAAAACTGCACACTAGTTGGCTAGTGTGTAAAATGGAGAAGGCAATGGCTTTTTGCCATTAAAAATTGCCAAGAAAGTTGTGTGTATTTCATCCCACATAATGATCACGACCCTCAGTCATGAGATATACGACTATCAAGAGAGAAGAGAGTAAATTGTATATTCACTGAAGTTTTAAGGACTTCATAACAAAATTAGGTAGTTTATTTTGAACAATAAAAACATTCTGAAAAGTTATTGAAGTACTAAAATACAATGCTTTTATACTTAAGGCTTAATAGGTCTATATCAACACACCTTAAACGAACCCCTTCTTCTAAGGTCGAGGACGCAACCTTTTAGCAGTTTATAGTGACAATTTACGGAGTGGGTTGAGTATTAGAAATCCCAGGAAAACGCACAATGGGAATATCTTTAGAAACAGGGTGTCCCGTTAATGAAGGATCAACCTTTATGTACAGATTAGTTTTATCAGCCCTATTATTTTACAGCAATTTTTTTAAGTATAAGTGTTACCATTTTCGAGATATAAATATTTTATTGTTGTATGACTACTTTTACAATTCATTACTTTTAAAAAGTCTGTTTCTATTTTAATACTCTTGAATTTAAAACACGAGAATCAATAGTAACTTTTTACTTAAAATGTTAGTATTGCTCCCAGTAATAAGAACTCAGCAACAAAATTTCTAAAATGGCAACACTTTTGCTTTAAAAATTATTATTTTTTGAGGAGTTTGGGCGGGAAATGAACCGTGACGGCTGGGCTTCGTTTTTTAATTTTCTAAATTAGTTGGTTGTGGTCATTGTTGTGATTATGTGGTGAAATAATCTTAATAATGTGCTGCAGTGGAGAACTAATGAAGTGAAAGTAAGAAACAAATTAGGGCGCTCCTATCTGATCCGGTTCGGTTTCCCGCTCAAAATTTCCTTGAGAGCATTGAACCATCCTTTAGGTAGGTTAGGTTAGTTTGTAGTTTAGTGTTAGTGTAGTTGTGTAAGTACATAAGAAGAAGATTCTGAAGAAAAGAATGAACAATGAAATGATACTGAAATACTGAAGACGTGGCTGTATGGACTTGATCCTTTGCCTACCCAGAATGGGCGAATTGTATAAAAAATTTTTTTTTTGCATGTAGAGCTGATGTAACTAATCTGTACGTAAAGGATTGTCCTTCATTAACGGGACACTCTCTATATTAAGAGGCATAAGGTCACACGAAAATATATCTAACAGTTGTATTTCTGCCTACTATTTTGACAATACCTCTACCGTAGGTGTCGAAAAACATTTTTCGACGTATTTCATAGGTGTGTAGTTTCAAACGACCTAGTTATGTTTCATCTATTAAATTGGGAGTCTTCCAGGATAAATCATGTTTGATTTAGCACGTGTACATGAAATCCAACCCAGGATCCTTTGTCTGCAAACTTTAAGTTATATATTGTGTTACATAGTTTCGTCGATAATTTCAGACAGCTTATAATTCAATTCAATAATATCTTTATTAAGATAACAACGCCCCTTATGTTAGGAAGAGGCACTTATCCTTAATATTGATTTTCTTGCTAGATTGGGGCCTCTCACAACATATATAATTTTTTGATGTACCGCACTTCAAACCAGGTTTTGCAGTGTTATTGGATTGCTTATTTGTATTATACACGATGTTAGTGTTAACATATTTTTGCACTTAAAAAAATGACTACCAGAGGCGGGAATCGAACCCGCGTTCCTCGCATACCGGGCGATTGCCTAACCTCTCGGCCACCCTGGCGTTGAGAAGAGAAGAAGAGCCTGTCGTAATTCTCAAGTGCTTTTTAACGCTGTAATGCCGCGTTGCTTTCATCAATGTAAACAGTCTTATCCTTTGGGTAAGAGGGTGAATATCGCCGTCAATACCTACAAGTTCTACGATTGTATCACGATCGAAATCTAAAAAAAAATCTGGTCTCTAAAATAGTTTTTAAAATATTCTGCTACCTCGATGTATGGAGAGCCAAATATTTTTTACGATTTTAGTGATGTCCCCTAGTAAATGTTAGAGGTATTGATTGCCATATTCACCGCCTTAACCCCTTGAGGATCATAAGACCGCCAGCGGTCGGATAACAATTAGATGGGAAAAATAAAATACAATTATTTTGCTTTAAATTTCCGCTAAGAGACACTAAAAGCTAGCGCAGGCACCAAAACCACACCAACCGCAACCGCGTTGAGTACCAGTTCAGGCAAATGCAGAATGCACCGCCCTCCCTCCCTCAATACGCATGCACTACAGCTAATGCAGTTGTTAGTTACCAACACCAACGTGCAAAAAACCTCGACGCGTTTCGCCACTCCACGGGGCATCTTCAGGAGATGTTGTCGCCTCGGCTGAGCACGAACTGACTGATTGATTATCTATTGTGATATGATACACGAGTGATTAAAGTAAAAGACTGTTTTCACTGACACCCTGTATTATTCAAGGTGTTACAAAAATACACCAAAACAATGTTGATTTTTCATACTAAATCGATCGGTCACGTGACCATGTGATTTCTATGGAGAGCCAAAAAACTTTTGGCATATTTAGGCCCATGATCATAATTTTAGGATAAAGTTAAGTTGCTGATATTGAGAAGCTCCCTTTAGGTCTAACGGTGCTATGCACCTTTAGGGTTTTTATAACACACAGAGTTATTTTTATTATCCTGTATTAAGCCTTTATCTTAAAGTTTATGTCACTGATTTCTGAACGAGTTTCTCAGCAAAGGTAAGGCCAAATAACGTAGAATAGATTACAAACGATCTTTCTTCTTGTTTCAGAGTAACTCTCGGCAACTGCATGGGTCTTGGTGTGAGGCCGTACAGCCCCCCCTGGTGGGGCCAGCTGGCCTGGTTCATCGTGTTCGCCGTTATGCTGCTTCTAGCCATCTTGGGAAATACCCTGGTCATATGGATTGTGCTTGGTAAGACTGTCTTTTATATTAACTTGATTGGAAAAAAAGCTTTGACGCCATTTTGGTGCAAAGTTTTGCAAGTTCAAAACATATTGATTATGCATGTCAAACACTGTGTTAGTCAAAAATCTTAAAAATACTTCTTACTGTAAATCCGCCATAATAATAATATAATGTCCTCCTAGCCGAATTTCGACTACGGCGACCTATCTCAACAGAGATTAGCCAACTGCGCAGGACATATTATAGTGCACAGATGCACTCTCTGTTCCTTCATTCTCACAATTCGGTGAGACGGCAGTCCGACATGACCGTAGAGAGATCAGGCGCAGGACCAACGGCTTAACGTGCTTTACGAGGCACGGGGGTGTTAACACCACCAACTTCCTGACTCCGGAGCTGTGTCTGAGTAATTTCAAGACAGAAAAACCCAAACACTCTCGGCCCGACCCGGGATTCGAACCCGGGACCCAGCGTGCCGACCACTAGACCAACAAGGCAGTCACTGACTTGCATAATTATATGAATAGAACAGAATGAGATTAAGTCCCAATAGAATCTTCAGCACGTTAGGTACTTAGTACTAGTAGGTATATATTCTGTTGCAAATTTTTGAAAATGTTCAATGCACCAATGCTAAAACATTTCGTCTAAGTGTTGGTGTACCGATCTTCATAGTTCAACAACTATGAATGTCGATACACAACTGGTCATAATTTGATGTTTTTTCTCTTTCTTACTAACCCTAGTTTTTATGCTTATTGTATACTAACAAGTAGTCCGCAGTTGGCACAATAAATCAGTTATAGTTATTGATTTCCCAGTTATTGTATCTTGGAAAATAGCCTCTATTTAGCAAATTATGAAGTGATCGTTCTAATTACGCACCATTTCCGTCAATACATTATTAACCGGACAATTATTCAAATGAGTCGTAATAACGCCAAAATTGCATGATTTCAAAACTCGGTCGCCCTCGCCACCACACAATTTTTGTCAACTGTATACATGACTGCTTTATATGAATTCTCTTATTTTTTTGTATTCAAAAGCTGCACATGAAGATTGTTCAGTAATTTGGAGCTAACATTAAATTACAAAGGACCCACTTTTGGATGCGCGAACTTTTTAAACAACAAACTCGTGTTAAAATTATATATGTAGATATATAGTCGTAAAGAGAATGGAACAAAACATGCGCTGAAAAAGACAAAACATATAAATAGAGTTTTACATGAATACAGAGATTATTATTAATAACAAAGGCTATTTCATCGATGCCCTTAAAACTATACCTAAGTAGTTTAAGTATAAACCTACATGAGAATATTTTATTAAATTTTCTTTAAATACTAATATGCATAAGTTTTTTCAATCTAAAAGATACCTATTTTACCCTTTGATGTAATAAAAATGAAAGTGAGAAATTAAGAATAAATATAATTTAACATAACGTAAATAAAATTTATTAATTTTTTTAAATAAAAAAAATATTATACGTCAAAGTTACAAACAGAATAAAATATGAGAAAAAACTCAAATTTAACGGATAAACCCCTATTAAATTGCATTACCGATAACCCTTAACAAACTACTACTAACCATGCTACTAATAATGCTTTTAACTTCTTCAGACTTCAAAGACACAAACTGATGTTAATAAATTGAGTAGAAAACAACACGTGCGACATTTTGTAAATTGAATCTCTAAAGAAAAAGAGTGTCTCAAGTCTCAACAAACAATAGGACAAGAAAAATAACATGAAGTCGTACATTTACTGCCAGTTGTGCTCAACATTGCCAGTTTAAGATGAACCCGCATTGGTAATGTTACAGCTTTAGCTAGAGCTCATATAACGGGAAAGTGTGGTTTTATACCTTTTATTTCTACCAACTGTTGGTTAAGCGGGATAAGATTCGTGAAATAGAGCAGACTATGTACGAGGTATTTGATGAGTAGAAAATTCTTTGACTGTAGGAGTTACAATGAAATTCTGATAGTGTACATTACTTAATGAAAATTTATATAATTTCTTTAAAATTAAATGCTTTAACATTGCATACCTCAAGGTCTTTCAGTTAAAAAATATATGCGTCGATAAATTGCTTTTCTCTGTGCCCTTCCTGTTTGTATTTTGCCAAACCAACGGTGATAAGGGTATAAACCTCACTTTCTGACAGTTTGGCCACGTTTGGCCGTTAGCACATGCCGACCATTAAATATGCAGGTCAAATTCGCAACATTTACTAAATTAGGGCGCTTATTCTGTGAGAAGTTTGTATGCTCCCTTGAGCATTTATTTGGTCGACTGTACATATTAGATACGATACATATAGGACCCTTGTCCTTTATGTATCGTATCTAATTTTTGGCTAAACATTACTAGCGGTGTGCGAGATATAATATGTTTAACATTTTCTTACCGTTTCAATATCATTTAAAGTGTTCTATATGTACTATAAAAACCAATATGAAATGATAAAAAGTTAATACCTGTGATAATGGACAATGGAAAAATTATGAGCTTGAATCATACGAAGTCAATTATTATATTATTTATTTATAAAAAAAGAATAAATAAATAGCTGCATATGCTGATAAGGGGTTATAGCATCAAAAAGCAATTACGGAAATGAATACAAGTTATTTGCGTGGCAAACTGTAATAAATAAAAACCCATTCATAGACTACTTTGACGTTCTATACTAATTGTGAGTAACGATATGACAAGAAAAAGCATGCGGTTTGCACTTTTAAATTGATGGTGCAATAAATATTTTTTCGTGTCATTATAACTGTTGTTGGTGTTCTTAGTAAATAAATACTTTTTTGTCAACCAGCTCACCGAAGGATGCGAACCGTCACCAACTGTTTTCTAGTCAACCTGGCAGTAGCTGACCTCCTCATGGCGACATTGAACGGTGCCCCCAACTTCGTCTTCTTGGTGACTGCCCACTGGCCCTTTGGAGCGGCCACTTGTACTGCGAGCAACTTCACAGCAAACCTCACCGTGTCTGCTGGAGTGTTCACCTTGGTGGCCATAACTGTTGACAGGTAAGTCTTAGACGATAGTTCATCTAAGTATGTACAGTGAACCTCGCATCAACCTTCCCAAATCTGTCGAAAAATCTCAAATGCTATGTAACTGTAATGTGGTCAAACATAAGGTTGAAATAATATGGTTCCGGAAATTCGACAGATCAGGGAAGGTTGATGCGAGGCCCACTGTACAGTGGTCAGCACATCGGAATATTTTTTTATTGCATAACCTATTTTTTTATTCCATAAATAATAAATATTACTAACGGCAGCATAAGGTTACCTCAGTGGGTCTTTAGGCGTTTCGCACCACGAGCGGTTCGGACCGCGGTGCGAATCGCCCAAATACTGTTTCTGAATGGAACCATTCGCACGGTAGTGCTTACAGTGGTTTTAATATAACTGTAATATTTATAGTTATAAGTAAGTAACTACTTAACATACCAAAATGACCCTTTCTCTTTATTTTTTCCTTATCTGCTTATGAGGTTGCTTGCTGACCGCAACTATATTGCACAATTACTACATGCCAAAAGCAAATTAATAAATTTAACTTGCAATTAAATTTCTTAATTTAAAAACAAGTAAGATAATAAATAAATCATCATATCAGCCTATTGCAGTCTACTGCTGGTCATAGGCCTCTCCAAGACGGCGCCAACTTTCACGGTTCCGCTCTCGCATCCAGCCACCACCGGCCACCTTCCTCAGGTCATCGCTCCATCTAGCAGGTCCGTCCATCAGACCACGTCTCGGGAAACGTAGTGTTGGACGCCCCCCTGCTAGATGGAATAAATAAATAAATACATATATGATATTTTGTTCACACGGCAGAGATGAATCAAACTATATACCTAGCCTGTATATATACCTAAGTATTATACTTAGTTGAAAAGCTAAGTAGCTTGAAATGATTTTCTTGACCTTTAAAAACCATTACTTTGTGTTTTACCTTTGTTGACAGCGAAGAAGAGTACTGGTTTAAATGTAATATCAAAGCTATTATTATGTTGATGGATCAGTCACGAATTATAGCTGTTAGCGAGCTCCATTTTCAAGTTGGTAACTTGAATACTGTAATAATTGAATACCTAGTTAGCGTAAATAATATATTAAAATACTAATGAAATACCTACGTACATACATTAAAATGAACGAAAATTAACGTTATCCGAAATATAAAGTTACTTCCAAGAATAATGAATTAATCAAGAAATGCTGCTATAGAACAATTATTCTACCGTACTTACATTATTCTAACCTTGCCGTTATTTGATTAAAGTCATAAAACAAAGGATATAGTTACAGCCTAAATACGTTATTTTACGGGCTATGAACCTACCTGTCTGTGACTGAAACGCTTTCAGCTTATTATGATAATTCAGCGTTACTTTTACATTTTTTTTTTGCCCAACTTCCTGACCTAGGTGTTTGGGTATTGCTATGACAAATAAGTGACCCTGTTAACAGGGCAACCTGACAAGTTTTGATCATGGTTACACATTCAGTCTTCTGAATGTGCAGTTCCTGACGATGTTTGTTCTCGCTGTAAGAGAATCGGTTAGTAAAACAACAGATTACTAATGTACATAACTTAGAAAAAGCCGTTGGTACACGCAGCACGTGGGATCAAACCGGTTGCCTCCCGCATGAGAGGCAACCCGCTAGCCACTACGCCACCGACGCTCTACAACGAAACAAAACCTACTCTACAGTACATAAATAATACTCATTTAGGTTACGTCTCATATAATTATTGGTCTCATGTGCAATTCTTAAGGCCTTGACTTCCAACCCTAATGAATAAGTGTAGCCAAAAGATGAACTGGGACTACGAAGCAGAATGTAAGGTTACCCAAGAATATTCAGCACAAAAATATTACAAGTACCTACAAGTTAGGCAGTCATATCGCTAATTATTTATTAATTTATTTTTAATTTTAGTTTGTACATTGTCTAATAAAATAGTTACGTATACTAAATTTATAATGTAGATAAAAATAAACTAAGAAATAGGCAAACCATTTATGTCGCATTTACGCATTTTATCCGCATTAAAAAAAAAATATATATTTCCCTATTTTTTCTCTTATATTAGGTGTTTTTGGTAGGTCTGTACTTTATAAACGATTTGTTTAGTGTTAAATGGATAAATCGATTTTACCTCCTACCGCTCCTACAAACGTAGGGCAATTAGAACTGATTTCCAATAGAATTACAGGCAAAATCAGCCTACTTACAGTCTCTTATCAATTTAATTCAAATGCTTCTGTCTTTGAGGTTAAGTTTATATTGTCAACGATATTGTCTATCCTATTGAGTGTCGATTTCATTATTACTATGTAGTTTATAAAAATATCTGTGTAACAGTTGAAAATTATATGATCTGTACCATAATAAAAGGTTTTTGATGTTGAATCTTGGTGTCTGGATTTGGCGTGGACTCTTTCATTTTCATCTGAATTACATTCCGATAAGATTTTCTTGGAATCATTCAGCAGTTTTTTGTGGTTGAAATGAAGTTTTCGTGGACAGGCACACACTGTGTAAAATATCACTGATGTACAATTCCACACCTCAAAGTACCTATTTATAGCACTCAATTTCTTTTTTATTTACAATCACGCAACGCAAACACCAAAAGGGTAGAATTGTTTAAGCGTGGTTCTGTCTTCCTGTTCAAATATTTGACCAAACTCAGAATAAATAATGGACTATGCCAGTCACTGGTCGTGGTCAGTGTGTTACTAGGACGTGACATGTTTATGGTAGCCAAGTAAACTGTGATTTTATGAGTACTTCACGGTACCATTAGCAACATTAAACTTTTATGGTAATGTCATGTTATGTGATTGTAACTAGGATGCTAAAAGGTCATTCAATATGGAGTTTTTCAATTAATTATTCGAGTCGTTATTTTCTTGAATAAATTTGTGATCAAATACCTAAACTAAAATACATAATTGCGTAAAATTTTGTATGAGTTATTTTTGGATTTCAACTTTCAAACAACGGTCTAAATACTTGAATAAATAATTTTGGGCGAACATCCCTCAGGACTCTGAGGTATGTAAGTAACTTTCAGTATCCTGGGGGAGCTTTAAAAGGCATCGTCATTCGAAAACAGATTTTATGGTGTTAATAAAAGTAAACACACGATTTTTATGAGCTAACGATAAAAACGTTAGCGCTTTAAAAGGATTTTACATTGATGGTTAAATTATATCCTGCATGAGTCGCTTACATTAAGGCCTATGATTATTAGGTATTCAGTTTTTTCTATCACCTATAAACATCACCCCAAAATAAGCCTTGATAAATTTAGGATATTATTAGGACACCTTTCAAAATAGTATTTAATACAACAGACATGACTCAATTCTAATTTTATAATTACTGATATTTACGTACCCTTATAATAAAATGGATTCAAATAGTTAATTATATTATTTACCATCATTAGGTAAGATTGTACGTAGGTTGAGTACAAGTTCCATTCCAGAAGGTTTTATAAATAGTTTGACGCAGTATTTTTAAATTAATAGGCAGACATTTGACAGCAAAAATAAAACAAACTGAAATTTCATAATTCAATTTTAATTCACATTATAAAGTTAAAATGTACGTAGTACTTTTCGTGAATACCTTTACCTTAAGTTTAATGTTACCAAAACCAGCGTTCAATTACCTATGCGTAATTATCTGATTACGCATACTTTAATACTAAAAAAATTTGCTTTAAGTTTTCTCAGAAACTAGGTAGGTACTCAATCAATTCTGAGGCTCTTAGTAAAAAAGTTTATTATTCTCTTCAAACACGTAAATCTGTATAATGGCGACCGAGTCACACTTTACTTGAATATTGAATGAGACTCGTCTGCCTACTATGAAATTGCTTAAGGTTTTCTTATCCAAAATATCACATCAATCTATAACGCTCCGACATTGTGTTAGAAGATAATAAATAAGAAAACCCACCCACTTTGTTAGGATTGAACTATTGAACATTATTTTTAATTTAAATAGTTTTTCCTTACATACATGTCAAGTTCAATAATATTGATTTGAATTACCACTTCATTACAGCGTTGAAACTCAAGCCTGAAATTAACTCCGTACAAAATACTTTGCAAGTACTTAATATTTATGATAAAACTTCGCCATTTGCATGTCCTTTCTATAGGTACCCACTACATACTGCGAACGCGTAATATAAAGTTGTAAATCACGAACTTCACATTAACTTTGTGTTCGAGTTTCAGGTTGTTTGTTAGAAATATTGGAATAAGCGACATGTAGAGGCATGTATACGGCCATACGTGCGTTTTTCGTTTACATTTGCACATGCAACACTCATACTCAGACTGCAGTGTTACTCAAGGCAAATTGTTAGTAGCACTAAGTAGGAAAGTTACAGGGATTCTTATTGAATAAGTTACTATTTAAAATGGAGTGGAGCTCGAACGTGTTACGAAATTTAAATAGCAAAAGGACACTTAGTAACCGAAGACCTTAAAAACCATGAAGATATTGAGAGGGAACGTAGCATTGGCGGTCAGATGAAACATGCTGGTGCGCAGGTTTGCACGGTGTAGTCAATCAATAAAGATCACTTTTTTAAGAACTTTTTTACTTCTTAGGGTTCCGTAGTCCGACAAGGAACCCTTATAAGATCGTTCAGTCCGTCCGTCCTAGTCTGTCACAGCAGAATATCTTCTACGTTTATGGGCTGATTTGCATGTAACTTGATTTGAGGATACTTCACATATAGATCTCATTTTTTAAAATGCATGTAATGTAATGCATGTAAAGAGGGGGGTGAATTTTTGAGTGCACCCCCTTGTGTGGGGTATCGTCGCACTTGGCCGGTTTTTAATTACTTTCTCAGTTCAAGTATTCTACACCTGCAGTCTGTGGAGTAGTTTTGCGCGAAAGACCATCAAAGCGCTACGAGTCCAATACAACAATGGTTTCAGAATGTTTTTGGGGCTGCCCCGGTTTTGCAGTGCATCTGGGATGTTTGCACAGGCTCGCATGGATGATTTCATCGCGAACATGCGTAAAGAACAGCTTTGCTGTGCTGCAGGATACAGGCTAGCTCAACTCTATTCTGAAGACCGTAGCGGGGAGATATGACTCCCTTATGATTCGTCATCTTATTAGAGTGTTGGTCAAGAGGGATACTGACTGACCCGCCTCTGTCATCTATCTATTTTGTGTTTCACTATTTTCTGTGTTTTATTGTTACTATAAGTTTTTAAGGATAATTTCTACCAACATAATGGACCTGCGTTGTCTGATTTTATTGACTAAAAGTACCTATGAGTACAAAATCTGTAATGTAAGTAGTAGTAGGTATTACAGAATTTTGTACTCATGGGTGACTGTAAAAATTATTGAATCACACTTTCACTTCATTTTGAATATTTCGTTTAGTTAAATGAATAAGTAATGTTCCAATTGTATTGCTTATTTTCGAAAGTCTTAACTCAAGTTTTATTTTCACCTTTTTGAATTATACTTTTATTGGTTTATGTTTTGGCTTAATTCCAATGCAATGTGCAGCAACTCACAAAAGGTATGAAAACTTGGCAATAACAAACAAAAGTTATTTACGAGTATACTGTCTATGAATAATGGTCCTACTTTAAAACATTTTGTCTATCTCTAGGATTTACATATTAATCCTTTGACGATTTTTAGGGTTCCATACCTTAAAGGAAAAATGGGGACCCTAAATGATCCTGACAACAATTCTTATAGATCTTGAATGCCAAGAAGGGTCTTACAGCATCAGTAAAAGAGAAAAATCCGAATATTGTTACTTTGTTGTTTCATTACAAAAAAATGTTTTGCAACTTTGTGCGGAATACTCAGTGCGCGAGTCTGACTCGCACTCGTCTGGTTTCACAAATGAAATTATAATGCCTAGATAGAGGCTTACTAGAATATGCGGTTTTCTATCTTCCAAGTGTATTTTATTTTTCATTTATCAAACTTGTATAAATGGAGCGTCGGTGGCGCAGTGGCTAGCGGGTTGCCTCTCATGCGGGAGGCGCCGGTTCGATCCCACATGCCGCCATGTACCAATGACTTTTTCCGAGTTATATACATTAGTTGTTTCACTAACCGATGCTCTTACGGTGAGGGAAAACATCGTGAGGAAACCTGCACATTCAGGCAACTGCATGTGTAACCTGATCCAAACTGGTCAGGTTCCCCTCGTAACAGGGTCACGGAGGTCAGATGGCAGTCGCTCCACTGTAATTACCTGATCTGCCACAACCTGGATCATGGTCAGCGGACCCTGGGCCCTCGCGTGCGAGAGCACCAACCGGGACAACGCTAGGAGGATGATGATGATCAAAATGGTGTAAATAATAGGCTAATATACTGACATGGTGAAATTACGATGCAGACTTTACGTTTTAAAAAGATAATTAAAAGTGTAGGTAGGTACCGTGGCCAGTACGTAGCACTAACTTTTTTCGTGGAAAAATAGTTTGCACAAGTTGCCACAGTATTTAGCTTGATTCGCTGTCATCCGTACTTTAAAAGTCATCGTATCTTCTGATAAGAAAACCGGACACGGTCGAGGTGGACTCGCGCACTGAGGGTTCTGTACGTACAAATAAAGGGATTTTCGGTATTTGGATTTTACACTTATCTACTTGTGCTGTAAGAACTTTCTTGTTGCCTTTTATGACTCTAGCTTTAAGTGAAGATATATTGGTTTTGATTTCGCTGCAAAGTGTAAGAAAATAAGTCTCAAACACCCGTAACTTTGGATTGCGATGACTTAGAAGCTTGATTTTTGTACAGCTTCAAACGAGTGTAGATATAAGTATTTGATGTTATTTTTAACTTAATGCCTCCATGAGCTTCCGAGGAAAGGGTTTTGACAGAGAGACGGACAGGCGGACAACCAAGTGATAAGATCCGGTTAAGGGATTCTTTTATGGTATGGGAAAAATGTGTATTTCTTCATAAACGGCACGAAAAAAATGTTTGCTTATTAACCAGAGTAGTAAGTTTTTCCAACCAACGGATCTGAGAAATCGTTGATGTCGCTTACAAATTCACAATACTTTATGAATCGTCATTCGACTAAATTCTTTCGGTCTACCTCAAATGTGAGGCACTTCAGAAATAATAAAGATAAAATACAAGAATCTCTTTACTAGAGTAAAATTGGTAAAACTCAGCTATCTACCCGATGTCGGTCGTATAAATTCAATCCCAGAACACTTGAAAGACAACCTTTGTAACGGTTTTGTCGAGAAACCAGAGTTTCAAAACGTTTAGTTGAGACATTCGATTATTAAACTAAATGTAATTGTTGTAACTATTTGTCAACCTATCTCTTTCTGGTAAAGTAAAAACATCGGGCAAGAAATAAGACTGTTATCAAAAAACGTTATTCTGTAAAGTGGCCTGTCTTTTTTAATACAATATACTTAACATTGATTACTTTAGAAGTTTATTCAATTGATAAGAGCTAATAAAATGTCGTATTTCAACAAGAACTTAGAGCATATAAGATAAAAAAGAACAAGTCTAAGAAGAAATGAATCTTACCTTCTTAGCTACTTGGGCGTCTTTGTTTTAATCGTCTGCTTTTAAAAGTACATTTTAAAGGTATTACCGTAATTTTAATAATAATAAGCCTGGCTTAGTACAATTATATCTAATAATTTTCAGCATCCAGCCAGATAGATGAAGCGAGACTGAACGTCCGCGTCATTGAAATAACCCCAAAAACACAACCCTTTCCGCTCACAATAAAGCCTAAATTTCAGTTTCCCGTACGTTGATTAAGCACTAATTACCTAATTGACGTGTACTCGTAATTCATCCGTCTACTACTATTGTTATTGGTTGGTAATACCGCCAAATCAATTATACTGAGCCTTTTTGGCATACTTGTTACCTATTTCATGTTATACAGGGTGTTGTTTTGGTCAACAGCTTTCGACTCAGGGCTGGTAGTATTCATAACACTGATGCCAAAAAAAATATAAAAATATTTTTGGACTTCTTCATACCAAATCGATCGGTGATCGGTCAACTTTGTATGAAGAAGTCAACATTTTATTTTTATTTTTTTTAAATATTTTTTTATGAATACTACCAGCTCTGAGTCGGAAGCTGTTGGCCAACACACCACCCTGTATGTGTTTTACTTTATAATTTTAGTTTGTTTTTCTTTTATTCTGTCTTGTATGGTGTATCAAAAAAATGATTCTTATTCTTATTCAATTACACTAGATTTCAAACGTAAGCTTATATTCTGGTGAAAGGGATACTATGTTTTAAAGCCCATAGAGAAATATCACGAAAGAAAATGCGTGACATCCGTGCAGTGTGTACGAGCACTAATTATTTAATTTTGAAACTTAACTACTTCTGCCATCCTGTAATTACCTTTTGAAAGTTTTTTTTAAATATTTTAAACTGTTCTGTCCAGGTATGTGGCGATAGTGAAGCCGCTGCAGCACCGGCTCAGCCGCCGCGTCGCGCGTGCAGCTCTCTTCACGGTGTGGTGCGCAAGCGCGTTACTCGCGCTGCCCAGCTTACTTTACTCTGACACTTACAAAAAGCAGTAAGTTTTACTTTAAGGGCTGAATTTTACACTTACAAAAATGCAGTAGCGAGTAACAAATGGTTTTGACGAGTTAACTTCTTATCATCATTTGGACGGATTTTGGAAGGATTTACCAGTGCCTACTGTAGTAACTGATATAATCTGTGACAGTAGTTAGTTACTGTGTGATTTCCAAACTCGTTACTGTATTTGTGGAAGTGTAAAAACGTCTTTGTAAAATTAGCAGACCCATGTTTTTTGATAGGCTAGAATATCTGCGCTTTTTTATGTCCTGATTTTTTTTCCATTTAAAATTCTCGTGATTTCTGCGATTTGAAATACAAACTATTGAATAGTTCAAATCATTTTACTGACTAATTCTGTACTTTGTGTGTTATTATAACATAAGCATCAAGTCGTCTTATAAGAATTATAAGAAAAATAATTGCGTAAGTTAATGTCGACTTCTGCCTGACACATAAATGAAACTTTAAAGAAAGTACAAAAATAAGCGGGTTAACAGTTTGTATACCAGATGACACACCATTAAAATGAAGGTTTTATTGTTGAGAAGGTTGTTAAAACTTTTAATTGCCTTTTGTACCTCAACACAAAATAGATAGACAAGGAGTAGAATTGCAAAGGAATGAGATAGCGTCAGTTAGGTAACTCAATGATAGCGCACCGAACTGGTAAATTAGAAATCACAGAGGCTTTTAGAAACGTCCCTGCTATTTAAAAGTTTACTTTGCCAATCGTCTTGTGCAGAATAAATTTCGCCCCCAAAAATGTATCGACCATCTTCGTGGGACTTGAACCCACGACCCCTCGCTATCTGGGCGATTGCTATTCCAACTGAGCTACAGAGGAAGTTAGTCACCAGACGAATTTGCTTGCGTGAAAGCGTTTGCTACTACGCCAGTGAGCCGGCGTCGATTTATTTCTACTTTGGGAATGTAATCCGCCAAGTCTCCTATGGGAATGTTTATGCAAATATTTAACCATCTGAGGGCTTAGTAAGAGTTTTTATTTGTCAGCCACACATGCTCACGATCGACCGAGTGTCGGAAATGTATATATAAAAAAGCATACATAATTATTGAATAAACAAAACATCCCATTGCAAAAATTATAATATTTTAGTTACAATTGAGAAATTCAAAAAGTATCGTAAAGTTTTCTATATATCTATCTGATTTTCTGTTAACTTTCCATAGGTACATCAATGGAGAAAGGGAAATATGCTTTATCAAGTGGCCTGACGGAAGTTATCCTACATCAAGAGCTGACTATTGGTAAGTTGATTTAATAAATTAATCATTTAGTTTATTTTCACAAACAACTGATACTTAGTAGTAATAAATAAAATATTCTAAACTAAAATACAGTTATATACACACTTAAACTTAAAAATAAAAACTTGAAACTAAACTATTTACATGCCAGTATGTCAGGTATTTTAAAAATAGGAAAAAACCTACAGATAATATACGTGACTTAGGTCGCTGTCCCGCGGGAAGGTGCCCATAAGGCCACATTACCCCGTTGGATGGCCAGGCTGATCCGCTGGCCGAGGTATAGGCCAGCCTTCGTATCGTGAGATGTCTCAACTAAACGTTTTGAAATCTCACGATGATTTAAATTCTTTATACGAAAAACCAACTTAAGTAAGTTTACTCGAAAGTATTGAGAAAGCCCAGTGCCCGATTTTCGTAGCTTAATGTTACAAATAATATGATGTGAACAGTTGGGTTTGTTACGGATTCTTAACTCATCGAAAAGCCCGCTTATAATTACACTTTCAAAGTTTATCTTTAGTCGTTTTACAATTTTGGACAAAGTAATTAATCATTCCTTCAGAAACATGCTGTGTTATTCTTGTTATAAGTCTGAAATCATAACTTTCATTAATTGTATACGATGCCAACATTCGTATTGATAGCAGGTACGTCTTGCAAATTCTAAGTTAAATTTTTTAAATACTATTTGTTGCCGATTAACTATGTTCAGCTTATAAAAAAAAGTGATAGTAGTACTATCCGTAAATTATAATCTATTAGTTTTTTTTTAAATAATTAAGAATATAAATAATTTTAAAAAAAAAATTATAAGTTGTCAAAGTATTGTCAAAGTGAGCTAAATCGTTTGAATCTTACTAACAAACAAAAAGCATTATTGTATGTAAGTCTACCAAATCTTTCGTGAGCACGGCAAACATCTTACCACCACAATTCAAACTTTATGCCGTTACAACACGGTTCAAAACCAATGAATTTAAAATGAAGTATTGTCCACGAAAGGTTTATAACTAGCAGATAATGCTATAAAAGTCATGATAATAATACCACATAGCAGGAGGGCAGTCATGACATTGATAATAAGCCTTCTACCCAAAATCTATAATATCTGATTATTAATAACCAAATCAATGTCTTGTTAGATTTAAAATAAAAGCTGTCTTATTGGTTCTGCGGTTGCTCATCCATCAAATAATAATTGAATGTATTTAGGTCTGACAAGCTGAGCCAATTGTATAATAAAAGTATCCTCCGGTTAAGTGATACAGACTCTTAGATAGAGTAACGAAGAATCTATTATATGGTACTTTCCTGCAAGAATAATGGAATAACTAATGATAGTGCATTTTAAAAGAGGTAGGTGTGTTATTAGCTTATTAGTGCGTGGAAATTGCTTGCCTTGCTAAATATCGCATTCAAATTTCGTACACATATGACATTTGACACGTAAACGAATTATGCTCGGCGCATCAAATTCGAATCGCCGCGCGGTAGGAAATGTTGACATATCTGTCTACCTCTTCTTTAATACAATGTCATTGGGAATAACATACTTTATAGTAAAAAGAATTTGTGGTTTGATTGCAGCAACGCTCCTCTAGGGTAGCTGATATTATATGCACTACAATAAGTAGATGTTTGATGTTCGCGTAACCTCGACTTCATCGTGATAATCAAAGGAAATACTTTTATTTTATTTCCTGCAAAAACCCTCGTGGTGTTGAATATTTGGTTTTATGTAACTTTTTCCTTTGCTTTTGATAGAATGGGCCAGCTGTTGATGGTTACAAAAGGTCTACCTTTTTACGTTTAAACAAATTACATTTTGGTACAGAGACTGATGGGACCTTAGAAAAATAACTATTTCGCAAACAAAACTTAAAGGAGATAGAATCCGACATTTGCGCATACATAATTGAGACCCTAATTAATATTCTTTCATTATTATTTTGACTGGGGTAAATAATCGACTCGACCATCAGTTGGTTTATTATGGCAACCCTTTTTATTATAGCTCACTGCTTGGCCCGTTGAATCTAGGAATGGCCGGATTTTTTGAAGAGTGAGTTTTGTTATTTCTTCCGGCGCGTGATTTGCTGCCCTAGTTGTAGCCTTATGTTGCTTGTAGTCATAAGCCACTGACCTCTATAATACATGTACGCTGGACTAAACATTCTCTAAGAAATGACATATAATTTTTGTGCCGAACCAAAGCGCCCCCACCTAGTGTCTAGGGAACTAAAATAGAGTAACTTGCATATGTTTATGTCAACTCTCATTAGTTCCGTAAAAGGTCACCACACGCTCACTTCAGCCGTCAGTGCCAAAATGGCGGTAATCAAATGGCTCCATTTTTAGGTTGACAGTATGCAGTCCAGTGTACTTGTATTGAGAGGTCAGTGTCATAAGCGATTCTCATAAGTGGCAGAATCGGCACATTGCGTCCTCTCAACTTTATGTTCAAAACTGTTTGCTACAACTTTACCCTTTCACAGCTACAACCTCGTGTTCCTGGCTGTGACGTACGTCGCGCCCATGTCGGTAATGGTCTGGGCATACGCCCGGATGAGCGCGGCACTTCGGGGACGCGCCATTGGCGAGTGCACCCACCATCAAATGCAGGTCGTTCGTGCTAAGAGAAAGGTCAGTGATAAGCGCTACAAGGTTTAAATACTTTTGGGTATTAAAAGGCAACAGTCCATAGCTGGGCACATAGAAGTGTGGCTGCGGCGTTCAGCTTTAAGTTTTAAATATACACAGTGTCCTAAAATATATGGTAAAGCGAAAGACAAGAGATAAACACCTCTTGGGGTACCCAAGTCATCCCCATATATGTTCCGCGATTTTTTATTGTTTTTGAGTTATGTTTTTTTTTAGTTATGTTTTTTTAGTAAATAAGAATGTCAACAACTATTTTTTTTAAATGTTGAAGTTATTTGAGATTTCTGTTTTGCAACAAATTATTCCTAAGATTTAGGCACTTTTATGCCTAAAATAATCAGATTCGTAACTTTGACGTTTTAAAAAAAAAAAAAATGAAATCCACAAATTGAAACTAAAATAATAAATACCTCTCAGGTACCTACTTTAATCTAGAATAAAATGGGGGATCTTAGGTTACAAGAAATTATGGGCGGGTCTCAAGAAAAAGGCTAGTATTTAATAAATAAGAACACTGAGCACACCCATGTGACCCCATTGCCCCGCAAGATGGAGCAGTGTAACGAAAAGATACGGTTGCCAATAAACTTTCTTTTTTGTGTTTGTGTTCCAATTTGTTTCTTTATAAGACACTTTTTATTGTCTAGATATATGCGCTGGTCTCTAATTTAAGTTGTAGTACAGTTTTATTGTAAAGAGTTATCAAGATCGCCCAGGTCGTTTTTAGGGTTCCGTAGTCCTGACAAAGAACCCTTATAGTTTCGTCATGTCTGTCTGTCTATCCGACGTTTTGCTAAGATACCGTTAGTTCTAGAAAGCTGTAATTTTGTAGGTGTATGTATACAAACTACGCCGACAAAGTGGTAAATAAAATTTTGGAAAATATTTTTTCAGGGTAGCTCCCCCACATGTGAAGTGGAGATATTTTTTCTCGTCTACCCCATCGTGTAGAGTATTGTTGACTAGCTCTTTTAAAATGACGTAGGGTTTCTAAGACAATTTTTAGATTTAAAGCACCATTTCATCATCATCATCCTAGCGTTATCCCGGTTGTATACTCGTACGCGAGGGCCCAAGTTCCGCTTTGGACCATGATCCATTATGTGGCAGATCAGGTAATTACAGTAGAGCGACTGCCATCTGACCTCCATGACCCTGTTAACTAGGAAATTTAAATTTAAACATGGATTTAAAGCTCCATTTACGAAATAATAAACTTAAAAGTGCAATTTTTTGGTCCAGTAGGGCGTCCCCCCCTCTAAAACGGGGGTTGACGACCGTCTTGGTGTAGTGGTTCGCGCCACGGACTTCTAAACCAGGCAGTTGCGGGTTCGAATCCCGCAAGGGGCAAATGTTTGTGTGATGAGCACGATCATTTGTACCTAAGTCATGGATGTTTATAAAAGTATTTAAGTATGTCTATCCGTTATCCTAGTGACCATAGCACAAGCTCACGCTTAGTATGAGGCTTGGTAATTGGTGTGTTTGTTGGAACAATTTATTTATTATTATTATTTATTAAAAGCTTAACTGCTGTTTACTATTTGATTCCACATATTCATCAAAATCCTCTATTAAAAGATTATACCTCTACGATGTATTCAAATATCTGTGCTACGATTTAGAACCTATCAAAAATAATAAAAATGTAAATGATTAGCAAAATAAGTGAACGTTATTTTGTCTGTTAGTTAGATTTGATAAATTATACTCGTCTCGTACATACGTTGTCGACAGATAAATTTGAATAATTTGTTACACAAATTTCACATTACGCACGAAAACGTGTCATATTAATATCCTGAATTTTCATAAGCCTAAATGGTTTTTACTGATGATATATATCTTTGGTGATGTCTAACAGAGAGACTAACAAAGTCGTGTTAATTATCAAAGGCTTTTTATCTAAATGCCTCTTGATATCTTGATTTACGAATTATGGTTCCCCGACTGCTCTTTAGATGTCATGCTTGTGTATTAGGAACAATAGAAAAGATATGTGCGTAGGTAACCACGGTAGATTAAACATGTTGACTTTGTGAGAGCCTCTATTATCTACGTAATAAAAGCTGTTTTACGGAAACTGCTTTGCGGTTTACTTTGACGTGCTGCCGACTGTACATGTATCGTTAATTGTAATAAGTATTCATATCGATTGCTAAATAAAAAGTAGAAAAACTAAAACCCAACTACGACAACTTTTTTGTCGTAGTTGGGTTTTAGTTTTTTTACTTTTTATTATTTGTACTATTTTGGTGTTAAAGTGTATTTGTGGCGCATAATATTAACAAAAGTTAAATTGATGAACTAAGTATTCTGATAAGTAGTAAAGAAGCTATGAACGAAAAGATGTGAATTATATGCAATTAGCCCATGATTACAGGTAAAGTCACAAGCAAATGCTAGTAATATATATATATATATATATATTCAAAATGTACAAGTAAAGCGCTTTCAAATGATACCAAACACGGCATATTTATCTTAACTTTATTTTTTTACTCTGTACGTTTTGTCCGCTAGAGGGCGCCACATTAGATTTTGTGAAACCCCATATAACCTATAACCAGCGGACAATTAAGACGCTTCTAATGATGTGTCATTTGTCGAATTCTGATAAGTAGTTTAGAAGTTACGTGGGAACAGATGAACATACATACATACATACATAGCCTGTCAAAATCATAACCCTCCTTTTGCTTTGCCGTAGTCGAGTAAAAAGGTGCCTGTTATTGTAAAGCTTAGTTAGACTAAAGGCTTTCCTCAAAAGGTATTTGTATTTGCGCAGGAAAATGTGACGTTTCCGTATTCAAAACTTATTCATTCTATTAGGGTGAACATGATAGAATTTAAAGAAAACCTTATCACAGATTTATAACTTTAGTAGGTATGTTGTGATGTTATTTATAACCCCATGCGTTCCAATAACCCCAACTATTCCGGGTAACGTTTCCTCTGTCACACCAAGCCATTAATTTTACTAAACGGTATAAATGATTAATAGTATCAGTGACAGCGACATAATAGCCCGCTACAGCTCGCTGAAAACGGCTTTAAACCTTAAAATACTTTCTTGCGCCCGTAGACAAGATGCAATCTATTCTAAAGCAAACTTCGTTTCGACTTTTGTTGGCGATAGCGACGTTCTATAGGAAGATTGCAACTTGTCTAAGGGCCCTAATTTCTGTAGGTTTTTATAAGTTAGAATGAGATTTAAGTAAATGGAGAAACCTTCTTAAAGATAAGAGTGTCAAACACTTTTGATTCCTACAAAGATAAATCTACCGACTTAACTAACTTCTAACTTTCAACTGAAATAGAAAAGGAGCTAAATCTTAAAAGTGCATCAGACTAGAATAGAAAGTGACTAGAAGATAAGTTTATGTTTAGTTCTGTTATGAATTCTGCAAATTTTAATTAAAATCTCACTTGACGTCAGTTAAGTTGGTAGGTACATACGTGTTCTAAAACTATATTACATTTATATTAAGTTCTCAAAAGATTCAAACTACGTATTTTGCGATTCTTAGAAGACGTGACTAGTGCTGGTTTTCCATTAGCTGACTTGTCACGACAACACCGACTACCTATATATAGCAGAGTCTATCTTGTTTATTAAAGTGTGATTAAGTATAAGGTTTCCTATCAAATTGCGTTCCTTTTAGTGGATGATTCTACTACTTAGACTGGTTCACTTGTCATCAATATATGATGACAGCTGCAATTTGGGTAACACTTAGCCGAATGAGTCTGTTTTAATAATTCGGATGTCCTGAAAACGAGTTTCGATATTGACACTCCCGAATATTGACTTTCCAGTCAATATTCGGTATATTATTATTATTAATATACCGAATATTATATTAATATTCGGTATATTAATATAATATTGACTTTCCAGTCAATATTCGGTAGTGCCTAGAATTAAAGATGGTGTCCATGATGATGATCGAATTTGTCCCCATGCTCCTATCCTTTCTTTTTTTTAGATTTCTACAATATTCTTTTTTTACTACTTTTAACGAATCCACTTTATTTAAATTAGTACTAGTATAGCTCCAATCTGTTTCCTCACTCACTCACACACTGTTCTCTGTCTTACTTTAGGCTAGGTATTCAAAATTTTATATTACCACTTCGGCGGCGTGATTAGAATACATTCATGCTAATTTAAGGAGTTTTCTAGTGCCAAAGGTCTCTTATCTAAACCGCGGACAGACAGACATGGCTAAACTAGCAGGGTTCTATGTTGACTCATCATCATCTCCTTAGCGTTATCCCGGTTGTGCACTTGCACGCGAGTATCCAGGGTCCACTGACCATGATCCAGGATGTAGCAGATCAGATAATTACAGTGAAGCGACTGCCATGTGACCTCCGTGACCCTGTTAACAGGGGAACCTGACCAGGTTTGTACCATGGTTACACATTCAGTCACCTGAATGTGCAGATTTCCTCACGATGTTTTCCCTCACCGTAAGAGCATCGGTTAGTGAACCAATAATGTACATAACTAAGAAAAGGTCCTTGGTACATGGCGGCACGTGGGATCAAACCGGTACCTCCCGCATGAGAGGCAACCCGTTAGCCACTGCGCCACCGACGCTGTATGTTCTATCTGCGGGTTCTATGTTGACTACGGAACCCTAATAAAAGTATAACATAAAATAATCATTGTGATAAATGATGGGTAGACGGGACGGACGGTAACTTCTTATCGAGAGAATTAAAGAGCAAGTAAGAAATGTTGATAATTTACGAACGTCTGAAAAGGGAAGCGCCCATTTCACACTTTTTTGAAACGGACATCTTAAAGAAATATTATTTATTATACGTCAAATAAAAGGCGAAAATGTTAAAGCTGAGAATCATTTTCCACTCCAGTGACAGCTTCACAAAAAGAGTCTTTTTTGCTTAGCTATTTTATCTGTGCCCATTGAACAAAAACGACTGACTAAAGCTTTCAGAGAATCAGACGTCTAAGCATCTTATGGGAGAAAATATTAATATTCGTCAACGCAAATGGAAATTGAGCTTTTTAATAACAACATTTTAATTCCTTCGCAACTCGCTTTGCATGTTTTTTTATTGTTAACGTCGTACGAGTTAGAAAATAAACTAAATTAGATAAACAAAGTAAGTTTTTTTAAGCAATGTAAGATTTTACTTAGCATGTTTACAAAATCAAGCTTTACAGGCAAATAAAATAAATGTGATGCTTTGATTACAGTAAATCGTAGGAGGAAATCGGACTTTGGAATGCCATAAACGGTTTATTCAAAGATATGATATAACATTTAGATTGGTACATCTGGAACAAAAATTGCGCTTTAAAGTTTGATATTTCGTAAATGGCGCCATATCGAAAACACTAATTAGTTACCCCTAAGTCATTTTTAAATTCTCTATTCAATGAAACCCCAGACGATGGGATGGAGCACGAAAAAATGTCACCCCCACTTCACATGTAGGTAAGGGATCTACACTAAAAAAAAATCTACCAATTGTAGTAGTCAGTATTTGTCGGCATAATTGGTAAACATACAAAATTACAGCTTTCTAGTACCTTAACGGTCTCTTACCAAAACCTCGGTCAACGCAGACGGACATGACGAAACTATAAAGGTTCCTTGTCAGGGACTACGAAATCTTAAAAAGATAATGGCAAAAATATTTTCTATTTTATTTTATAGGTATTTTACTTTGAAAATAAATTGAATGAGTAACTGTACACACCAACGTCCATCTTTGAGAAACATTGGTAAACTAGTTGGTTTGCTTTGACGTCTGACAAAGACAAATACAAAGAATGCACCGTAATAACAGAAAAGTAGAAAACTTCGATAGAACTTTTCCCTCATGTTCCGTTGTTTGAAGTCCATTAGATACGAACCCGCCTCATTTCCACTTCAGACAACTATTTGCCAACGAAGTTCCTTTAGGAAACCAACCAAAACGACCTATTTCATATCTTTGTTTACTATAAATCCGTTGGTAATACTGAGAATAATGCGAGCGGTCAAAAGAGCAGAAAAATATTGTACTAGTGTACATTTTCTTAGTTTTCATGAAGTAAAAGAATTTGTAGTAAATAGGTTACCTACGTCATGTTTTGTCTACCTCACTTCATAAAAGAAAAGTGTCCATTACTCAAACAGGAAAGGGTAATCTACAGCAAATTTAATTATGCAGAAAAATTGTGCGTTATTAGCTATTAATGTGCGCCAAATAAAAAATTTGTGGGGGTTTTTAACTGTATATATTTCCTTAGATTCAATCATTGGGCTTATCGTCACTAGTTACAGCCTATCCATAAACGTTTACTCTACGGTCGCACATGCGATGGGATCCGAGATAGAAGATTTTGCGAAACGTCACTCCAGCTGAAAATTGAATATCTCTAACGAGGTATGGCCCACAGTTTTGATTTTAGGTGCCACATTTGTAGAAAAGTAAGATCTACACGCCCATATACTTTGTTTTACTGTCAGACCACTATTTCAAAATCTTCCTGCTGGAGAGACATTTCTCCAGCAGAATCCGTTTTTTCGCTTTTATTGGAAAACGAAAACCCCCACAATTTTTTTATTTGGCGCACATTAATAGCAGATTACGCACTATTTTTCTGCATAATTAAATTTGCTGTAGATCACCCTTTCCTGTTGGAGTAATGGACACAAAAGAAAACCTCCGCGCCGCGTCTGTCTGTATATATGTTTGTACGCGCTGATCTCAAAAACTACTGAATGGATTTTCGTGAAGTTTTCGTTTATCAACAGAATAAATTTCGAGGAGTTGGTTTAAGTCTAAGTTTTAGTCTAATATTTTGACGTACGCGTGGTTGAGGTATGGTGTAATACATTTTCGATTGTATTTGCATCAATTGTATTTTTTACTATATTCAAGCCAAATCTTAAGTAAAGTTATAGCGTTATTTTGGAAAGTTGCAGCCTATAAGTAGGTCATCATGTAAACTCTTTCCGGAATTTATTATTAATGTTTTAAACACATGATCAATATTTTTCATCTCTCCTGTTCGGAAAGTTGGACTATCATGTGTAGACAGCCGGGTGGAAAATAGCTTTTCCCTCCCTAATACAATTGAATAAAATGCCACTAACGGGCAAAATTATCGATAGTATCAATGGTGATAGTCTATCGATACTATTGCTTCTGCCTCAACTATCGATAGTCTATTGAAAAACAATTGATAATGGACTATCGAGCGGCAACGCCATCCACTTTGGCGCCGCTCGCGGACCAAGCAAAACGCCAAAATGTGTCGGTCAGGCGCGCGTCGTGGATATCAAATGAAACTGATACACTATTTCTTTCCTCACAGTCGAAATGAAAAATAGTATGTTTAAATCGGGTAAAAGCACCCATTTCTTCACTGGAATGGGTCACTTTCTTCCCTTGTATAACAATCTACCTACTATTGCAAAACTACAGAGAATTCAACTCTTAGACACAACTTTTCGTTATCGTTTTTAACCCACATAAACAAAAAGAAAGGAACTGTATGCCATTTTATTTAATCTAAATAAAGCATTAAAGGATTTTTACCTGTGTTGTACTATTCAAACTAAACAAGTGCAAAAGGGTCCTAAATATAGTTAGATTTATATCGCAGTAAAGAGCCTATATGTTTAATTGAAAGTCTAAAGAATAAATTGATGCAAGGCAGAATTGGGCAGCCTTATTAAAGCAAAGGTTGAACGCTATCAGTATACTAATTATCTTATATTAAAGTGGAATTGTCGTCCTTAATAGTAGTAACGAGTTTATGCATAATTCCAATATGCTACACAAGTCAATAGCACAGTCTGGAGTTTATAAGGTAATTGCGACCCCTATACATATATTTTTCATTAATCTGCAAAATTACCTCAATTACAAATGATGAATAAGATACCGCAGTTTGACGCGCTGTCGTCCGTACACAGATTACAAAAAAAGGTTTGCGAGTCAAATTAAAAAGAAAAATGGCAATCCACTCTTCGTGGTGTGTCTTCTGCGAAGGACGAGGGAAACCCTTAAAATAAACACAAGTATCTGTGTAACTTAATTTTAAGTTCACTCGTAAGTAAGTACTTTTCATTTGGTGTTAGAACAAATTTATATATGGATTTTGTCGAAATTATTGTAAATAGCTACTTTTCATTTGGTGTAAAAACAAATTTTCATATGGATTTTGTCGAAATTATTGTAAGTAGGTAGTTAGTATTACCTACATCAGAATTATTGAAAGGCGCTTTTCACCGAAGCGTTGCCGTTAAGGCAACGATAAGGTAATGCCGGATTGACCGAGCTGCTTCTTATAGTTCCACAATAAAACAAATAACTAGAATGCCATAAATATAAAAACCTATCCTAAGATCATCAAAAATTTACTATGGAATTAACTCTACTACACACACTTCCACACACACACCCACGTAAATACACTTACATACACTCAGGCCAGTATTTTATTTAAACTATGTTCTTATTTCTCATTTTCATATTGATCCCTAATTATATACTTCTAACCTCCCCCTTGTCTTCTGTATCTACGGGTGGGGCCTGGCGACCTGTATCACCGGTTTTTTCAGACCTATCTCAGGCGCCAGTCTCTCGCACGTTAGGAACCTTTAAAATTGTTAATTGCTAATTATGTACTAAATATTCACCTAATATCCTAGAGAGAAATAAATGAATGTATTATTATTATTTATTATTATTATCTCCAGATTTGCCAGTTGAACGTTTTGATAACTTAGCAAGACGTTGCTCTGTGCGGTAGTACGAGGGTCAAACTGAAAGTTCTTAGAAAATCAAAAACTGATTACATTAGCCAGTTATTAGTTTTATTATATCTTTTCAAAATATTGTCCATTGACGTCAATACACCGCTGCATGCGATGGAACCACTGGGAAAAGCACTTTGCCCACTCGTCCTTAGGGGTCTCTTCAATGGCATCGCGATACGCAGCCACCGCTTCTTCAGCATTCATAAACCGCTTTCCTTTAAGTTTTTCTTTAAGTTTTGGAAATAAATAAAAATCACAAGGCGCGAGGTCGGGGCTATACGGCGGGTGACCCAGTAATTCAACGTTTGATGTCGCCAAATAGTCGATCGTTCGCTTGGCGGTGTGCGACGAGGCGTTGTCGTGGTGAAGGAGGATCCTACTGCGAGGTCGTTTCTCTCGAACTTTTTCCAAGACAAGTGGCAAACAATTGGTAGTGTACCATTCTGCAGAAACTGTTTTTTGATCCTCTAACACAATTGTTGCGAAATGACCTATCCTTCCAAAGAACGAGGCCACCATTTTTTTTCCCGCACTTCGATCTCTCTTCACTTTAGTTGGCAACTCCTCGAAAGGAAACACCCACTGAGCAGATTGTCTTTTGGTTTCAGGATCATAACAGTAAATCCAGCTTTCGTCACCTGTTAGTATGTCGAACACAGCATTTGAGTCACCTCCGTTAAATCTTTCAATCATTTTACGGCACCAATCCACACGATGGAGTTTTTGAGCCTTAGTCAAATTATGAGGTATCCACCGGGCGCAAAGCTTCCTGACCGCTAAATGTTCGTGGAGGATTTTGTGCACTTGACTCATACCGATGCCTAAGCTTGTCCGAATCTGCTGATAGGTCACTCTTTTGTCAGTCTCTATCATACGCCGCACAACACAGATGTTATTTTCAGTCGTCGCCGTAGAAGGCCGTCCCTCACGTACATCATCAGTGAGATTAGTGCGACCACGTTTAAACTCATTAAACCAGTTGTAAACAGTCGCACGAGATGGGGCTTCATCGTGAAAGGCCAATCGTAGTCTATCATAACTTTCTTGTTGACTTAAATGACATCGAAAGTCATAAAAAATCATTGCACGAAAATTTTCTCGTGTTAAATTCATTTTGACGTGACACAGACAATTTTCAATTTGCCGCCAAGTCGTAAAACAAATGACAAATGAATGAAATATATACTCAGTAATATTGGCAAAGAGTTCTATTTTCAAATTTTAGAATATTTTTTTTATTATATTGTTTATAAGTGGCTAGTTCTAAGAACTTTCAGTTTGACCCTCGTAATTATCATTATCTATGCTGAGGACGATATTTCAATAGATACTAGCTGTAACCAGTCATTCAATAGATATGGCCAATATCTTGCGTAACTGGAGACAATGTAGCCAGTAGGTACTATGTATAAGTGTGTACATTCAAACGTGCAAAACTCTAATGGAGTCATTATTCATTGAGGATTACTCCAAGGTTTGAGAGTAGGTACCAAAATTAATAATCATAAATAATAACCGCACGTTACACGGATTCGCGATGATAAAATGTGTTGCCATTGAAATAACGAAAGCAATCAAATTAATGTCTTAATACCTACACCTAAAATACTGTTCTGGATATCGAATGTTACAGACACCGTGAGATTGTAAAACTGCTAGTTAACAGTGTAGCTAGTTAAGTCATTAAGTGGCAAAAAATTGGTAAAATGCTCAAAACCATTTACAATATAACGGCACCAATCATTTTCAAACTACTTAAATTCGAATTACTTCAATCTTGATTACATTAATCAAATTATACAATCCTACGTTGACAATAATTTAAAACTTACTTCCTAAAGTTTTATTGGTATGCTCAAAATAAAACTGCTAAATAGACACTCCGTTTGAGTGGAAGCAAAAAGCAATCACTCGGGATCCTCTTGAAATGCAAAGTGCAAAGTAGTATGCATAATGTTATTAATTTCATGATACTACTTTCAGTATATGTGTAATTAGTTTCATGCAGCATGTTCTTTATTTTGCATTGCAAAATGTTGTCATACAAATGTTATTGTATAAAATGAAGAATATTGGTGTATTAAGTGTGCAAAAGCAATAAAGCATCGGGTGCTTGCAAGCACACAACGACTACAAAACACACGTACTATCAGCTCAGGCACTTTCGCAAGAATAGTTTCACGTCGCTTTTATACGATGACATTAGTTGCACGACACTAGTTTTATCCACGTTATGAAACTGTTTCAGTGTCAAGTTTTGCAATGCACGCATCGATTTTACGAAACGCTTCACGTGAAATCGTTCGTGAAATTATTGTCATGGAACTACTTTCATGCCACTAGTTCTCGACGGCTTAACTGTTTAAAATCTTAAGATGACATTAAGATTGAACTATAGTTTTATTTGTGTGCTCATAATAACCTACTAAATAATTACTTCGTTTAAGCGGAATCAGAAAGCAATCACTCGGGATCGTTTTGAGAGATGCAAAGCGTAAAGGCTTGATATTTACATATATGACGGCAAAAAAGTCCTGGTACACTGCACTTTAGAGAGCGTGTATGATATTACACCGTTATTACATTTTGCTGCCAGAGAGCACCAAAGGATATTGCTGATCTGTACGTGTAGGCAGCATTTAAACTTACGTAGCTGCTAAATGGCTACAAAACCAGATACTCATTTAGGATGCCCTAGATATTCGAATACGGAAGACGTATTTGGCGCATTTGATCTCAATCAACCATACGAGACGTGGTTCCATACAGCCAATGAACAAGAAAAGCGAAAAAAATATTGAGTATTAGTTTTTATTGCAACACCCATAAAACGGTCTATAAATCATATAACAGCACCCTCCTTTTCCATGCTTCATTTTCTTGGCACAATTTATGGTTAGTCCGCTTTTGCAGCTCTGTTTTCCCATCGTGTTAGATGAGGGAAATAAGTAATTTGCTAAGACACAACTCTTTATGGAGTACTAAAATTGGCACCAACTTTGTTTGCGTGTTCTTTGGCTGCATCGAAAAGATTAAGAAGTTTATCCATTATTTTACCACTCTATAAATTCAAAAGTGGTGTTATACCACGGCAGATTTTGGCTTTGAAAGAGACATTGGGTATTATTAACTTTAACAATTAAATCTAAATCATTACTTTTCATGCCATGCTATATCAGGTAAGTATCATTAGTTACTGATCACCAACAGGAGCCATTTATTAAACTAGAATACATGAACGCAAACGAAAAAAAAACGGTAAACAACAGCATTCATAATTACTACCAGTACTTTATAACCCGGCCACTTCAGAAAAATGTTGAAAATTATCCCATTCGTATGTTTTGCTATCAGCAGCGAGCTCCAGAGAACAGCATACAGGCTGGCACATTCGTCACAAAAAACATATAAAAAATTCTGCCACACAAACAATGAAGTAACAACTCAGCTTGCGACTTTTAAAAACCCAGTGGTTTTTAAAAGTCGCAAGTTTAGGTCAAGTGAGTAACGTAGTATTCGGTGACCGATGTTATGCGACGGTAGGTAAAATGTGAAATATTTTTTCCCTGACGCAAAGTTCTAAACAGTCCACTTCATTTAAACAACTCTGTATACAACTGTGAGTAATAAAAAGAAATTACCTCCGCTAAGGCTATAAAAAGAGGCAATTGACGCAGATTAGCAAAAGCTGCAGAAAATTCTCAGTGTTGCGGTCAACGAATTGTAAATGTCCGTTGTCCATGTGAGCCTCCTTACTTCCCATTTCTACGACTCGATAAAGTGAGGTTATGCTTAGATCCCTGACGCAGGTATCCTTTGGTTTTGGAGGTCAATTCATTTGTGAAAAAACTTAGGGACCAGTGATCCTGCTTTTGCTTTCAGTTTATGCAAGTTTATTTTACGAGTATTTAATTTGGTGATCGGATAAACTCGTTAGTATCACTTTGATAAAAGTTTTTTCAGCTTAATCCTGTTATCTATTTTTTTATTGCATCACTTTATTTGACCTGACTGTGTCAGAAATTGGGCAATGTTTTTGGAGCACATGTGTATGCGTATTTATGTATGTCTATTTCGTTTTTGTTGAATTTAGTTGTTGTTGAATTTGCTAGAATTGTGGAAGTGATTTTTGGCTAAATATATTTTTTTAAGATCTCCAGAGAATGGAAAAAGGGAGGAGGGTTGTTTTTTTCTTCCCATAACAATATGAGTATGATATAAAAGGTAGCAAAAAGACTTTTACAAAAATAATTCTTTTTGTAACTTAAGCAATTTGTTTTCAAGTTTTTACGAAATTTAATTTGGTTTCATTACAAAAATGTTATAATTTATGCAGTCGTTTTTTTTTCATTTTTTATTAAATATTTACGTTCCTTGTTAATTATTATTAGATAATTTTCAAATAAATTGAGAACCACAGTCGAACGAGACGGATATTTGGATAGTAAAATGGGAAAATAAAAAACCTCATTTGTATTTCTATCGTAGTTTTGAACTTGATATCACTTTTAATTTTAGTTACACAAGCAAAATTGTTAGGAAATCAAAGAATAATCTTGTGAATGGTTTTGTCATGTAACAAACTCTCATAATCTCAAAGAGGGTTAACCCCTTGACATCCAATCTCGGAATTCAATTAACGATGAATAAAAGAAAAATAATCTATGGGATCCATCGATTGGTGGCTCTGGCTCGGCTTAATAAACTGCTTTCCATTAACAATATAACTGAGCAGGGCAAAGCTATTAATTTTATCATTGGTACCAATGATTAAACTATAAGAAACTTTTAAAACTCAGAAATATCGTGTCAATATTGATTGATATATTAACCATTTCGCTGGCGCAGCGACCCAAAGTAGATCTTGGCCTCCGACACCAGAAGACGCTACTCTTTCCGATCCTGCGCAATCTCTTGCCAATTGGCTATTAGGAGTTGGATTAATATATTTTCACACTACCTACTCAGCAATGTTCAATTACACATCAAGTGAACCTGACTCAAAGTGAGTCATTGCATCCCTAGGGACGTAATGTTGTATGAATTTTCATTACGCCCCCAGGGAGGCAAAGTGATTTGAATTTCGAATAAGAGTTCGTAGGCATGATCACACTAGCCCATCCCGCACCAAAGAGAACATATTTGAAATTTGAACCTGGCAGCCAAGAATTTTAGCACGAATGGAATGAAAAAAGAAGCGCGCGCTTCTAAAAAAGAAAAATAACCTATGTATTTTAAGAAATTACAAAAAATGTTTTCGTAAAACTGTCGAGTAACGAAGTTTATGACACTAAAGTCCATTAGATGTAAAGCTGCTGGTATTGTTTATAATAATAATTTACTGCCAGAAAAGTCAAAGGATATACTTATAGATAAAATAAGTTTTTGTAGTACATTTTTTTATTGCCGTAGGAAGTGTGAAAAGCAGAGTATTTTCCTCGGGGATAAAGATGTCTTCGTCTTGGGCGAGCCTAAATCCCTCGCTCCACTCAGGATTCTACTTTTAACTCCCTCGCTATGCTCGGGGTAAACACTATACTCCCTCGCTGCGCTCGGGAGTGAACTCTTGAATTCTTCGTTACGCTCGAGATTCAAGATGACGCCCGTGACGTAAGACATCACTTTATCCCCTTGTTGAATAATCTACTATTACTTGGTCAATTTTGAAGACTTCAAAAAGAATGACTCATATTCTAATATTATGCAAATGTATAATAACACTGTGTCCGGGTTTCGACAGGTGATTATAAGGGTACTACCTATTTAATTCATCAATGTTATTAACAAAATCTCCCCATGAAAAGGTCTTACTTAAATATCTAAAAGAAAAACGACTTATTGGGGTTAGTTTTAATAAGATTTAAAAATATGTATTAAACTGTTTTATAACTATAGCAAGATTTCTTATAATTTAATTATTTTCTTCATGACCCTTAATACTTTTAATTTGATCTTTGTTTCACTTGCTAGATGATATCGTTATCTTCTAAATTAATTTAGAAGCCATCCAGATTCATAATAATAGAATATAAAAAATGACTGCCATTTTATGAGGGAAATTTAGAACCCAACATGTTTTTTGTCGATAATATTTGATAAATTAAAGGCCCTTTAATTCCATTTATCTCTAGTTTTGGCTCTGTCTATCCAGTCTTTTCCTGCTTCCGCAGAGGAAGCCTTTACCTGAAAGTGGTCCATGCTCGGAAGAATATAATCAAATATTTATATAACAGTTTTAATACTTACATTTATCAGCTACATTTAAATAACTGTACTAATACTGTACTCTTAATTCAAACGAACATACTCCGTAGTAATCTTCGTTAGATCCACAAACAAAATATATTTGTAAAGAACCAGGCACATTAAATGTGCCTAAAAGTACAGGTGCTGATAACGATGAACAAAAGCGTTTCAGAGTTGGGCACTTTCTCGGAGATGTTCGTATTTTTAGACTAAGAGCTCATTAAGACGAGTACGATTCGTGTTTTTTACTATTCGTCTTTTTTCACGATTTGTTCTTTTTTTACGGTGGCAATGCTTTTTGAATGCCCATGTTCACACGGATCACGAATCGTGCAAAATGACGAATACGTCTTAAATCTAGTATGGTGTTTTTAAAAATCACGTTCGTCAAAATACACGGATTTTAAATCCAAATTCAATTAGGATATTTTGACGAATCGTGAAAAAACACGATTCCGTATACAATGTGAACGTCCATCTGTCATGATGACGTATCCTGTATTTTGAGGAATTGTCAATGACGGATCCCGTGTAAATGAGCCCGTAGACGTCACGCATGTTCGCAATGCTAGGCTATAATAACATGAGAGACAGGGACAACTATAGGCAAAAATAAAGACATCGTCTTACAAAGAGGAGCTTTATTTCTAGAAGAAAGCCGAATACATCCTTTGCTTATTACCAAGACGGCCATAACGCGTGGTGTCATAATTCCATCATAACTTTTCTTTCATATTATTTCCCTCTTAGCTCGCGGCTGTGTATTTTAGCGTATCCCTGTATTTAACAGCAATTTAATATTCGTTTCCTCAGTCTTCGTTATTATAATATTCTAATAAAAAGCAGACCATGCCTTGGTGGTTACACTTCGGGACGGCGTTCTTGAACTTTCTTAAATTAAGATGGGGTTATTAAAAAAAACTTTAAATATTTTTATCTATACGTTATGTTGTGTTTACCTAAAAGTAACTGTACATTTAATTTACAACCAATTTAATGTTTTAAAATGAAGATATTATGTAACAGTTGTTGGTAAACTTAATAAATAAACATATGTATTTGCCCGTAAAAGTTTGTTAATTATTTTTTTCAATATTATGGTAGTAAAATTACAGGTTACCGGCGATACCAACATATTCAGGACAGGCATAGTGTAATTTGACGTAGCTTTGCAATTCTCTCTCTGTTTAGCAAATTAACTCAGGAAAATTATTATAAGCATTAGTTTGTTTGTAATATTCATAATATGTACATGACAAAATTTCCTTGTCCAATTAACATAATATACATACGTAGGTAAATTGTTTATTCATAAAATATTTAAAGTGGTATTCATACTGAAAGTTACTACATAATTTACCAAAAGGCAAACTAAAACGCAAATACTTACTAAAACAAAACATCATAATAAGAGTTATACTTAGTTGTCGTAGGACAAATATAGCAGAGTTCTGTGGTATAAGTAATTGTGCCCTTCAACTGGCTCATTCTAATTGAATAGATGCATTAACAGTCACGCGGTTTAACAAACAATTTGGTTCCATGCCGCAATCTATCATTAATAAATTAGAACAGTAACAATAATTATATTATGCCTTATTTCATTGATTCATTAAAGAGCCTAATTCATGAGAAACTTTGTAATATTAATCCGGAAACGACACCAAAATGAAAATCGATAATAATTAGTGACTTACAATCCCAATGGTGAACTATTGGGCAGCGTACAAAACAAAATGTTTTCCCCTTAAAGTTAATATTTGTCTGGTTTAATTTCCTTTTGTGTTTCCACATTTTAATTACAAAATTTCCATATGAATGGAGCTTTTGTTGGTAACTAATTTATGGTCTGAGTCTATTTGAAAGAGGCATTCGCAATGAGAATGTCAGTGCGCTTGTGATCAATAGTGACGTCGAATGCTAATGGATTAGTACCTATAGTTCCTTTGAAACGTAATTGTGGAATACTGTGTAATACTAAGTGTATGACTCCACTCCTTTCCAATAAATTAAATTTCCGTTTAATTGGTTACATGTTTATTTTGGTTTATTTACTTATCACTTAAATATAAATATTCGAATTTTGAGGTTCTCTTATTGCGGATTTTAATCTAACAAAAGTTTTAAATATGCACAAAACAGCACTCTTGTGTGAGCTGAAAATTCCAAGCCAAATCCCAATTAACATTCAGCTAATAACGGCTACGCATATTCAGTCTAATTTCAAAAGTTCGCAAAGAATGAAAATAATATTCCCCATCTAATTGAATGGAAAGCCTTAATCTCCCTTAATGAGCTCATGCCTGCCACTGACGTCAGTGTACTTCAAGCTGTTTAATCAATATCGTGTTTTATTTTAGGTCCACACTTACAATTTTTATGTCAATCACTATTCATTGTGATATAGTTCGTCACTATCGGAGTCAGTTTCTACGCGGAGTGGTTGACTCTGAATAATTTTTAGGGTTCCGTACCCAAACGATAAAAACGGGACCCTATTACTAAGCTTCCGCTGTCTGTCTGTCACAAGGCTGTATCTCATGAACCGTAATAGCTAGACAGTTGAAATTTTCACAGATAATTCGTATTTTTGCTGCCGCTATAACAACAAATACTAAAATCAGAATAAAAATAGTATTTAAGGGACGCTCCTACACAACAAACGTGTTTTTGGCGGTTTTCGCTATACTCGTATATACACACCGGCACAATTAGCGGAACAGAAAAAAAAGTGAGACTATGAGATAATAACGCATATATTTGACGAAAATGTAATTAAACACAAAATAACAAATTGATTTACATCTTTTAACAACTACTTTGAAAGTCTTTGTTATTTTTTATTGAAAAATAAAGAAATTTGAAATAAGTGAAATTTTTAGATGATTATGAACCATCACAAAAAATAAAAAAAAGTAAGCATTAAATGATTTAACAATAAAATTAAAGCAAAATTAATAACGAGTTTTCCCCCTCTTGCTCTGATTACGGTTTCCATTCGTATGGGCATGCTACAGATATTGTTATCGATGATTTCTTGAGGCAACCGCTCCCACTCCTCAAGTAATGCGTTTCCAAGTTCATTCAGATTGTTGGGGGGTGGCATTCTGAATTTAACCCTTCTTTTTAGCAAGTCCCAGACATGCTCTATCGGATTCATTTTGGGGGAATTTGCTGGCCACTGCATCACCGGTATACCTACGTGGCTCAGATATGCCTGTACCGATTGTGCACTATGAGCACGAGCATTATCTTGCATTAGAATAAAGTCGTTACCAATAAATGGGGCAAATGGTACAACATGTTCTTCTAAAATGTCTCTGATGTATCGATCTGCTGTCATGGTCCCTCCTGTTGTTACATATATAAACCCTTACCGTAAAAATTATTCACATACAATTCCATTTTGATCATTTATCAGTAATTAACTGCATTATTTAACTAAACATAAACAGTAATTGACCAAAACAAATAACCTGATGCTTTGACAGTGACAGATTCCATAGATTATCTATTCTTTTTAGTTTATTACGTCGCTGTCAAGCTCACGGGACTTTGTCAATCTTATGGTTAGTCTTTTTCTTATAACTCAGTTTATTTTATTAACAATCTGTGTTGATATTTATTTGTTTTATCTGTTAAAATTAGATTTTGTCATACTCACTACCATGATTTATCATACCATACCTAATAGATTATTTCGAAATTTCTAAATTGAGTTTTGTTTCGTCTTGTGAACTGACTTGGCTGTATGGACTGAGGTCCTTTGCTATTTACTTATTGCTAAAAGTAATTTTGTTTTCAACTTGCCTTACTATGACGTTTCTTCCTGATTCTCGAATTATTTAAAATAACTGGTAGATGAGCTGACCATATAAATAGGGCGACACTGTCTTTAAGGCTTTTTTTCCTCTGTCGCCTTCAGAAGACTAAGTTCATCCCCAAGCTATTCGAGCATCGCTGACTAACCTGAGTGAAAAAGTGTGAAGCCCTTGTACAAAGTTTCCTGCTTAGGCCATCACACATTTATCCGCAAGTTGTTCTCAAGTTATTATTGATCCGGAGGCATAGGACTGTTTTGGTACCATGGTGTGGCGTGAAATGAGCACCGTCAGGATGCCCTTCTGCCATTACATTCCCTTCAAAAATCCCTTACAGGGTTTTTTTTATCTCCTTACTGAAGTCTGCGTTTGGCCCTCGGCTTGCGCAGAGCCACGTGTACCACCAGCTACTCGTACTACCCTCGGTGTTGCATCACATTACCCGCAGAGGAAAGTTCTATCTTTTTAATATTAGTTAATTTACTTGTTTTGGGAGGCACACCCTTAAAATAGTGTCTGGCGCCCTACCTTTTTCTTACCTTTTACTTTAATCTACCTTACTGCTCCATTTTGTTGTGCATGACCTTTCTCCAACGCTCGGTAAACCCAAATATCTTGCCCGCGCCCTACCCCGAGCTAGGCCCTTACTCTTTAATTTACTTACCTATAAGTACCATTACGTACATTACCTTTAAGTACCATTGTATAATTACATTTTATTAATAATAGTTATACTTCTCTGAGTTAAATAAATACATTAACCATTAAAAACTTTTTTTTATTTAACACTGTGACTATCACTAACTCCGTGCGAGCTTCCAAACATATCCCTCCCCAAACCATAATCGAGCCGCCACCATAAGCCACTGTGTGTTCAAAATTAGACTGTATGTGGCGTTCTCCTTTACGTCTCCATATTCGCTGTCTCCCATCGATCTGTTTTAAAAGAACTCTGCACTCATCAGTAAAGAGAACCTGCTGCCATTCGTTCAAATCCCAATAACGATGTTCTCGCGCATAGCTTAATCGGTTTACGCGGTGACGTCTCTCAAGTTTTGGGCCTTTGGCAGGTATATACGACCCTAAACCAACTTCTTCAAATCTCCTGCGAACTGTACGCTCACTTACTCGTACTCCTCGAACGTCTTCCAGTTCATTTCGAGCTTGTACAGCCGTTAATCGTGTATTCCTACGAACTCCAAGTTGTAAAAACCTGTCATCTCGCCTCGATGTACATCTTTTTCTACCTTCACCCCTCCTCCTCACAAGAGAATTAGACGGCCTGTACCGCTGGATGCTGCGATGAATCGTTGATACTGGTCGACGAAGCCTTGAGGCAATCGATCTGTAGGTATGGCCATTTCTTCTCATTTCATCAGCCCTAATGATTTCCAGTGATGTTAAGTCAGGCATAATAAAGAGCTTTTAATAAACAAAATTGCCTATAGAATAACAAATTTATAAATAACCATTAAGTGCAATTTTTCAAAAAAATACAATTACGTAGTTATTACTCGAACAAGTTGACAAAACGTATTGTTCGGGAAAATAAAACAAATGAATGAAAAAAGTGTATGTCTTATAATTTTATATTTTCAAATTTGACAATAAATTAAAAAAATATCATAACTGGCCAGTTCCTCAAGTAAAAGATTTTAAAATCCTGCTTTTTTTGTGTTCCGCTAATTGTGCCGGTGTGTATATTAATAACGTCAACAGGTAGACGCTTGAAATTCACACAGAATATCAATATGTACATAAACTTTGAAAATAAGTAAATAAATTAAAATAATGAAAATATTTAAGGGGCCCATACAACAAACGTGTTTTTTGCCGTTTTTTGCTCGGTATTAATAAAGGCAACAGGCAGACACTTGAAATATTCATAGAATATTAATTAGTATATAAATAGAAAATATAAATATTTAAGGGGGGCTCAAATACAAACGCGTTTTTTTACCGTTTTAAAACTAAAATAAGATCATATTATAGCGTCTAATATTATATAGGTACGGAACCCTTCGTGCGCGAGTCCCACTCGCACTTGGCCAGTTTTTGATTGATGAAAGTGCTTAAGCTATATGGTTAGACTAGCGGTTGCCCGCGACTTCGTTCGCGCAAATGTCGAATTTCCCATACAAACACCGACCCTCCTTTTTACCCCTCCGTTGTTGAATCCTGAAATACTTCATTCTTAATTTCTAACCAAATAGCTAAGTACCAATTTTCATAGACTTAACTTCAAAACCGACGGAGTTTTATACAAACTCCCCCTTTTTTACCCCCTTAAGGGGAGAATTTCCAAAAATACTGTGCTCACCTACACTATAAAAGGAATGTTTGTGCAAAATTTCAAGTTTCTAATCCCAGTAGTTTGGGCTGTACGTTGATATGTCACCTTATGTCTGTCATTCTTTAAGTAAGTTTTTTTTTATTACTAGTGGTTTCCCGCGACTTCGTCCGCAAGAGTTAGATTTTCCATATAAACTTTCATCCCCAATTTCCCCCTTTTTTTATATCGCGACAAAATGTAGCCTATGTCCTTTCCAGAGTCTTGAACTGTCTCCATACCAAATTTCATCTGAATCGATTCAGTGGTTTAAGCGTCAAGAGGTAACAGACAGACAGACAGAAAGACACACTTTCGCATTTCTAATATTAAGTATGTATAGATGAATAGATTGTTCATCTTAACTTTAATTGGTAATACCAAAGTTGAAGTTCAAAACTGAAACTGTGTTTTCCTTCTTAGCCAACATCTTACCACAGATCTTACGTCAGATACTCGGTCGGTAATGGATACTTATAAGCTTGCGAACGTAAAGATAAGGAGGGTCTAGGGATAATACAATAATATTATCATCAATAACGAAATGAGTGAAAGTTATACGATATAGTCTTAAGTAGGAACTTAGGTGGTAGTAACATGCTCTAAGTAACAGTATTTTCACAAAATGACCATCAAAAGCATTCACCCGAACAGCGAAGTGTCGCTTCGAGTCCGACCTGGAAGACGATCGATGAATTTTTAAATGCAATCCTTACAAGGAAAGGCAGCTCTCCGGCTCCGATTTGATTTATTTAAATAAATGTCTAAGTGTTCTTAAAAAACAGCCACGTATTCTTTTTTACCCAGCTGCGACAGGAAGAGGGTAATGTTTGTCGAGCGTATGTATGTTTTCATGTTCCTATGTAGTATGCCCATTTTTTAGCATGTGCTACAGCCTAAACTGCTGGACGGTTTCTGACATAAGAAGTGTTTTTGAATTCGTCAGAATTGTGGTACTGGCATGGGCTATACAAAATTTAAAAATAGCGCCCGAAATTGAAAAATAGTAGGGGGATTTTTCTCTTTTTGTTACCATATCGATATGGATATCAAATGAAAGCCAGTGAAACCATTTCAAAAATATTATAATTTTTGCAGTTGGGCTTTCTGTTTTAAATAATTGTGTTTGTTTGTTAACTGGCCAAACTCAAACTATTTAGTGATATTGTCTTGTTAGTGATATTGTGAATGGTACTAGGCTGAATGTACTGACCTAAAGATTTTCATGTCATGGCATAAACTGTTTTATTTGCTTAGTAACCTATGTTTATCCCACGTCTCAAATTATTATGTAATAAGAAGTTCGGAAATATATAAGAAAAATCATCTGTTGTAGTTAATAGATAATGAACAATATTGTAATGTAAATAAAGTTGAGGTTTAACAATAAACAAGTCCACTGCAGCGGTTCAAACACACAATAACATATTGATCGAAGACGAAATATTAAGATATAAATAAAACAGTATAATATCTTTCCGGTGTATGCGTCATTCAAGTTCGCAAGATGCTCTCAGGAATCTTTTCTATGATGTGGCGGTAAAAACGGCGCCAACAACAAGGAATAATAAGACACAGTCTACGAGTACTACCCATTCAAAAGCTTAACACTTCAGCCGAAAGTCAATTACAAAAATTCCTATTTTATTTTCACAATAACTCGTTCACTATAATAATAACGCACTTTTTACGAAGAAACCACAGACTAATAAGAGAACAAGTTGGAGAAACTAAACCCAACACGTAAAACATATGAGCAATAGTTATGACAGATGTCAATGTCATCTTTTTTTGTTTTCTTTTTTAATCAGTCTGTGATGACTCTTTGAGGTTATGCAGACTTTATGAATAAAAATAGGATTTGACTATTTTCGTTGTTCCTTCTACTTTTTTAGCAATATGGTAGAAATGTCAAAGACAAGTTTAAAGGAAACAAGAAAACAACTTATTATTTTGCAAAAATTAACCCTATTACGGAAATGTTTGTAAAAATATTAAAATGTTCTATAATCATTTTATTGCTTTCTTTGTATGAAAACTATTCTGACACAAAAATTATATCCAAATACTGGTCGTGGTCAATCTCCTTTAGTACAGAGATATTGCTAGCTATTTGTCGCGATATAAAATCATTAGATGGGTGAAATGGGCGATGAAATTTTGTATGGGAAATCAGACTTCTGGCGCGGGTTAAGTCACGGTGAAGTGCTAGTAAATATTTTCCAAAAAAAACACCTTTCAACGTTTTATACATTAAACAAAATAATGAGAAGTATTCAGACAGACACAAGGCCCTCTTCCTCAGAATATGAGAAACTTGATATCATTTCGATGTTGTTTTGTTTGAAACAAGTAGAACGTTCACACAGCTTGCAATACCAAAGAGGATATGCCCTAATTCCATGCAATATAACTGCAATAGGTCTTAACAATTTTGTATTGACATCACATAATATGGTAAGTGACTTACTAGGTCCAAGATGTCAATACCTGTGCATGTTTAGTATTATTTATTTATTTATATCTTGTTGAATATATCCCATTACTTTATATAAATATTGCAAATATTTGAAATGACGCAACGGGCATAGTGACTCAGTTCCTTGTGCTATTTTTTTTAACACTAGCCTACAAAATTTTGTCCTGAAGCAGTGGTAGGGTTGGGATGTATGTTGTAGTTGTTGCACAGGGAGATAAAATATTAAGCATTTGCATTACCTATTGATGTGCCCTCTGTGAAACTAGTGCATCTTCTTCTTGTCGTGTCGACACTGGCGTTATATTTTTGAGGACCAATATTCGGCGGCAACAAAGCATTATCAGTAGCGTTGTACAGGTCCTCACGTGTGCAGCTTTAGGGGCACGTAGGGCATGACAATAGGTGTGCCATGGTCTGGGGAGAGACACCACACATACATTCGCTGTCCGCAGTGTAAGCAGTCCATCGATGCATGTTTTCCATGCTTCAGCCGACTTGTGTCCGCAGTCTATAAGGACTGGGCATGATCTTGGCAAACTTGGAAGTCTTTATAGATCATACCCAGGGGGGAGCTGCTCTGCTAGAGGAATGTATCTAGTATGTATGTATGTACTAGTGCATCAATCTATAGGGACTTGGGTATGACCCCAACAACCTTCTTAGTAGAAACATTTATTTTGTGGTAGAGATGAGGCGTGTGTCTTGCAGTGAGGCATATGAACATAATAGTTAACTTATCTAAAAAGGACCAAAACTCATTTAAGAAATATAACATGTGTTTCAAGAGTGGTCTTGACAATAAAGATTCAGATCACGTTTCCATCGTCATAAACCTGGATCAAACAAAAAAGGTTAATCGCATCGGGTTCGTTTACCCCAACGTTTTATTCCTGTGTTTCTTCTTGCGCAATTTGTAAATAGATTTGTAAGTATCTAAAGGGATTCTCTTACAACGTAACGAGTGCTCAGTAAATAAATAAAAATGTTTTAATATGTTCATTGGTTTGTTTTTTTCAAGCAAAATCATTTTAAAATAGTTTTAGAAAGATCTTAGAAGAACATTGCGACTCTTAAGTATTTTAAATGAAAAATTCTGGGGCATGAGGAAAATTTAGAGAGCGCATCATTTTTGATATGTTTAAAATTGCCGTTAAATTACATAATAATAATTTTTATTATTTAAGCAATTATTTTGCAAGTTTTAACGAAACTGAATTTAATTTCGTAAATTACATAATGTTGCCGTAGAATAAGACTCAATTCAACTTATCTGGGGTCTATTTTAATTTAAACTAAAGTTTATTTAAAAAATGTAATTTGTTTGTCAATATCTAATGGTTATAAACAGATAAAGATGATGCAACGTAACTTAAACAGTATCTTTAACATCACTAGAATTTTTTAGCACTAAGAAGCCCGAGTTGCAATACCACTTTAACCGTAACTATAACAATTATCTGTTAAGGGTTCCGTAGCCAAATGGCAAAAAACGGAACCCTTATAGTTTCGTCAAGTCTGTCTGTCTGTCCGACCGTGCGTATGTCACAGCCACTTTATTCTGAAACTATTAGCATTACACAGTTGGACTTGGTAGGTATATGTATCCTGTTAACCGCTTTACGATTCTCATACAAAATAAAAAATAATAATATTTAAGGGGTTTTTTCTAAAAGTGTAATGTTTGAGAGATAGACGCTTCCAGTGGTAAAATGGGCGTCCCCCCCATCTTACTTTTGAACTAAGCAAGTGTAAATTTTACAAAGAATACATGTATATCGTAACAAATTCTTTCAAAGAAAATTGGTTTGAACGAGATCAAAGGAGTAGATTTTGAGATACACATTTTCAACAACCGCAAACATACAAACACTATGAAAAAAAAGTTATTGCTGGCAACAAAATATTGTGGTATTTTGGCTTAGTGGAAGTAAGTGGATCCTAATTCAGTTAAAGTTGGCACGGAACCCTTAGTGCACTAGTCCGACTCGCACTTGGCCGGTTTTTTCGTATAGATTCAAGTTAAACAGATTCTTGACGTTTGCTACGGTTAAAGTTAGAATATAGTGTCCTCCTAGCCGAATTTCAACGACAGCGGCCTATCTCAACAGAGATTAGCCACTTGCGCAGGAGATATTATAGTGCATAACACAGGTGCACTCTCTGTTCCTTCACTCCCAACATTTCGTGGAGACGGCAGTCCGTCATGAACGTAGAAAGATCAGGCGCAGGACCAACGTCTTAACGTGTTTTCCGAGGAACGGGGGTGTTGACACCACCAACTTCCTGACTCCGGAGCTGTGTTTGAGTTATTTCAAGACAGAAAAACCCAACAATCGGCTCGACCGGGGATTTGAACCCGGGACCCCGTGGATAGTACCCAGCGTGCTGACCACTAGACCAACGAGGCGACTTTGAATATACAACCCAGCAATATACTGTTCTATGTTCGCAGGTAGTCCGAATGTTCGTGCTCGTTGTGATGGTGTTTGCGCTGTGCTGGTTGCCGTACCACGCGTACTTTGTGTTGGTGTACCATCACCAGTCGTTGGCGTCGGCGCCCTTCGCCCAGCACATATACCTGGGCTTCTACTGGCTGGCCATGGCCAATTCCATGTTCAACCCACTCATTTACTATTGGATGAGTAACAAGTAAGTATTTTACATTAAACTCGACAGTTCAGAACTTTAAATGAAAATTGTACTGAGTGTGTCTTTTGGAAATCCAATACTTTATAATCGAAAACTTTTGCATTACAATTAGTATATTTATTTAGCACACCAACGATAAATACAACAATTTAGTCAAGTTATCATGGTATACATACATAGCTTATTCCATTATCACTTATAGGTGTACTCCGCATGATACAATTAAAACCGTTACTTACTAAAAAAGTAAAAATGTGTAAAACTAAAAACACAAAATATAAATAGTAAAACCAGAAACAAAATCAAAAGTGAAAAACACAACTTCCTTTGGCCGTATGTGCAACTCACCTCTGCCACTCTACAAGTTTCATTTTCAATTTTTTTTAACTGTATAACTTATATAGGTAGGTCTAAATGTACCAGTATAAGACATATATGAAATGTCTAAATATTATGAAATACTATTAGGACTGAGGTAATATTATTTTTTACGTGACACGGTTAGTGTAATCCAATCGGCGCGGCGCGCGAGAAATAAGTTCCTACGAGTACCTATCCTTCCTTTCCTTTTCCTTTGAAATCTACATGGAATATTTTATTATTTTACCCACAATCACAGGTGTAAACATTGCATTTAGACCCGAGGTCGCCAATTTTTAGACAGCTGGTAAATCCGTTGATGGTTAATTTGACAGATTTCCCATATAAAATATATCATATAATGCTAAACCAGCTAATTAGAAATAAAAAATGTGTCGGTGAACTCTAGGCTCTTAACATTAGTATATTATTTTTCCTAAGATAGCTGATTCTTCTAACTGGCTAATAAACAGCTAAACTGTTAAGCTATGGACTGTTACTGTGGGGTAACTCGGTTGACGCTGAAAGAGCCTTTAAAATGCAAAAGAGATGCGTCAGAGTAATAAATTCTGCTTGGTTTCTGGACAGTTGTAGACCACTTGTCCAGAAGTGTTACGTTCTGCCGCTGCCTTGTATGTACATTAGGGACGTTTGTAATTTTGTTAAGTCTAATCCGGATTACTTTAAAAGACGAAGCGATGTTATGCCTTGTCAAAAGCGTGCCAAGTTCAAAAACCTGCTCTATCAGCCTCCATGCCACAAAGATATTTATAAGAAAAATGTTTATAATATGTCAATCTATATATATAATCAATTGCCGGAAAGACTAAAAATACTCGAAGGTAATACATTCAAGAAAAAGTTTAATGATTGGCTGTTTATTAACTGTTTTTATAGCTTAAGTGAATATTTTAATTATAATGACTAATTTAATCAATGAATATGACATTTACGAATATAATAATGTGACAAGGCATAATGTTATGTGTTATAAAATTATGTACTTTTAATATTAATATTTGCATGCCTGCACGCAGGCTGAATACACGGACTAATTTTATTTTAAGATCTGCATATGTTGTATTCTTGCAAATAAACACTTTCGTTTCATTTCATTTCAGAAGTTAGCTGAAACCACTGATAATATATCTAAAGCTTAAGAAAAGTTCTAATAATAACAAAAAAGCGATGGCTTGGGGATTGAGTTAACTCAAAAAGAGTTTAGATAGGTACGTTAAATGTAAAAATAGCTTCCCAATTTTCCAATGCTTGTTAGTTAAAATATCTTTGTACTTTTAGTTCCCGCTGGGACAGCTTGAGTGTTTTGGTAATAAAGACTTAACTTTTCAGAATTCGCTAGTTGGTCCCAAGAGACCTGGATACAATTCTGAAATACAAGTTAGTGTATTAGCATAAAAACAGATTTTTTTCTCCCAATTGTCAAGACAACTTAGTGGAAAACTTGAAACAATGTTTTGTTTCTAAGCTTACTCGTGCAATAAACACCCACTTATCCCTCTTACTTAGAATGTAAATCCCTTTTATTATTACAGGCTGTAAAAACAAAATGCTTATCTCAATCACAATAAAATTTGCATTTGAATGGGAAGTTGTAATGCCGATCGATTGGCGGACTAAAAGAATTAATGCAATAAATAGGATATAGATTACACAAAAATAACTTTGAAACAACCATCCATGATAGTATAGGCCATAATAATATTGCTAATAAACATATTAGCGATGCTCATTTTTTTATAAATGCAGACTATTGTTACCTAACGATCGAGGTAGGTAGAATGATGTCGTGTCCGTGGCTTTCCCATTAATATGCCTGATTTTGAAGATACAATTTTTTTAAAATTAATAGGCGGACATTTGACCGCGATCTCACCTAATATTAAGCGATGATGCGGTCGAGGACGGGTTATGCCTATAGACGTATTGCACAGACCTCGATATCACTTCGAAAACATTGTTCTAATACCACCATGATTGTAGGATTTTACGTAAACCGATCCGAGAGTAAAGTCTTGGGACATAAAATTTTACAGCTCACGAGAGGTCGCCGATAAGATAACATGTTTGAGATAATACTTTTAAGAGCCGCATTTCGCGGCCATTTTCGTTCTCTTCCTACTTCCTGGATTACTTTACTCAAAAAGATTTTTATTTGCAATCGCTCACTCAATACGGGTACTTCAAGTATAAAACGTCTAATAACGCAAGTACAACCTGAGCCCACATCAATAATAGGTGACTTTGATAAGCGGACCATAATTTTACTAAAGTTGTGCAATGCAAAGTAAAAATTCATACTAGTCTTTTGTGTGAAAGTAGGGAGTCAAATATACAGGCGACAAATGTATAAAACATTATTTAAAAATTTATATTACATAATTAATATAATACTATACTCGTACTATTCGTCATATTAATTATATATAACACAAACGTAAAAACTGTAACTAAAACTAATATATACAAAAATATATATAATTATAGTATTATATGTAAAGAAAAAAGATTATATCAAAACGCCTTAATCATTTAACCCCTCCACCAAGTTGCTGGTGGCAGCATTAGGTACTCCTCTTAATAACCGAACTCAAACGTTGACCGAGGTAACAACTCTTCAGATTTCAGCTTCTTGTTTTGTTTAGGATGTCTATACTATAGCATCGATATCTGCCAAGACAAAATGTATAATAGTATAGACAACTTAGCCTGGTATTACCAACACATCTTTTATTTTAATCAGCCACAATAACATTGTTTGACATAAATTGTATGGGAATTCTGACAAATCAACCGTCCATCGAGGCTTACCGGCTGTTTAAAAATGAGTGAACTCGGGTTTTAGAAATTAACAAGCTTTATCCAAAACGGGGTGATTAAAGTGCTAATATACTAAGGTTTTTTTAACATGTACAAAAACAGGAATTTTAAGAAAACCTAAAGGTCTACCTTTAGGTTTTCTTAAAATTCCTTCGAAGCAATGCGGCTTGCGGCTCCGGCTCGCCGATTCAAAACTACAATGGGGTCCTCATATCGTGGCCTTGTCAGGAAGACTTAGTTCAGCTGCTTTTGCTGTAAAAAAGATACGGCGCTTGACTGATATTGAAACGGCCAGACTAGTATATTTTAGTTATTTCCACAGCTTGATGTCGTACGGTATTTTACTGTGGGGCTCAGCTGCTGATATCGAATCAGTTTTTGTACTACAAAAAAGGGCCGTACGTGCTAATTATAAACTCAAACCTCGAGATTTTTTTAAAGATATAAGGATATTAACGGTAGCCTCTCAATATATTTATGAAAATATTATATATGTGCGCAAAAACCTGCATCTATTTACAAAGAAAAGTGATACACATTGTTTTAACACTAGAAATAAAAATAAACTTGCTGTTCCACAATTCAGGCTTCAAAAGGTTGGTCAGTCTTTTATGGGGAAATGTATCAATTTCTTTAACAAATTACCACAACATATTGTAGAATTACCAATTAATAAATTTAAATCATTAATTAAGGATACTTTAATGACAAAGGCTTATTATAAGGTGGACGATTATTTGAATGATGTCAACGTGTGGACCAGCTCGCACACGTAAAATTTTAATTTCTGTATCAAAATATTATTTTTAAAAGAGGCTTTGACAAAAGTGACTGAGTTTCTTGCGCTGCTTTTTCTCAGCACTAGCCCAGAATTTGTCCCGAAGCAGTGGTAGGTAAAAAACATATGTTGGGACGTGTATAAGTGCCCCCAGTGGGTCTACATGCATAAATAAATGACTTTTATGACTTTATGACTTTTTTATTGCGGCTCCGAGGAGCCGCACGGCTATCATGGAACTATGGGAACTATTATATAATCTGTGCTATGGGAGTGTATGGAATGGACGCATGCAGCCATAACGCATCGCTCGAAAAGGGTCGGTCTGTTTTGGATCCAACAGGGTTTTTTAAAAGTTGTATAAAGTAAAAACTATAAAAAAAAAATCTATGAAAAAATGAAAATGCCCAATCTCTGGCAAGCAGGGCTTCAAATATAATTTAAAAAAAATCATGGCCTTAATTAACGACTACATGCAGCCTCATAAAAGGCTCGCTTACGTCGCCAAATTTCCGGATAGGGGCTGAATAGAATAGTTAAACAATAGTGTAATCGGGGCATAGTAATGATGAATCACAAGAAGGCTTTGTTTTAGTGAAAAGGAAATGTTTTGGGATATCGTGGCTTCTGTTAATCAATCTAAGCACATCTCTTGCGTTTACTTGGTTTAATACGTTTCAAGTAATATATATAGTATTTTTACGAGTACTGTTTTTATACACAAGGACTGTATTGTTAACTTACAGTACAGTACAACTTTTGGTTGATTTAGAAATCTTGAATAAATTTTCAACAGTTATTGATTTCGATTTTATCAAGGGGCCCACGGACAAGATGTAATCTATTCTAAAGCGAAGTTTGCTTGTAAATTGTATGAAACTGATATAAGCTATTGAAACATCACGTGATTATTGCATAGATATTTTGACAAATAGCGAAGATCGATCAAGAAAGATTATTTACATTTTGTATAAGAGCCCTGATTACGCTGCGGAAGTCAGTTTGATTTTGTATTACAAATAAATCTACTCAAACGGGTTCCATTTGGATGTTTCCAAAACGAGCTGTTTGAAATTCAGCGAGTTGCAACTGCAGAAAAATAAATGCACTATTTGTATGTTAAATACATGGTTTTCTGCTGTTTTCACATTATGATACGCGTACTTATCATGGTAATGAGCATCATAACGAAAACACCAGTGAACGCGTTCTTGTGATTTCTATTTGAATTTGCAAATGACGTAACAATGAGGGCTGTAGGAATTTATGTAGATTCCGCATAAATAAGAAATGAAATAACTACCAAATTTTTTATTACACCACAGAATAAATAATAGTATTGTACTAATACTGTTTTGTAAATAAAGTCAATTAGTAACATAGAACGAAATTACGGTGCGTAATACAACAATTTTTAAGGGTCCGTACCTCAAAATGGGCCCTGTAGGATCACTTTGTTTTCCGTCTGTCTGTCAAGACCCTTTTTCACAGGAACGCGTCGTAGCATTATGGCTACGGTCCCTTGAACCTGTGAAAAATCAAGCTTCTATCTAAGTTAACTCAATCTAAAGATACAGTCATTTGATCCGTATTTTCTAATATTTCCCATAGACCTAGAACAAGGTTCTGTACCTGTACTATAAGGATAGTACAGGTATAGGAAAACGTCCAAAAACCGCGTGGTCGTAGAAAACAACCTTTGTTTGTACGGAACCCTCAGTGCGCAAGTCCGAGACCGGCTTGGCTTGGTCTTTTACTATTTCACAACTTAACCTTAAAATCTGCTGCGCACTTTGATGAAGTTACTTAGAGTTTGTCAGTTTCCACTCTCAAACAATAGCTTTGCCTCATCGAGTGCATAATATGCTCGATGTTTTGCGTACACATTATAATATAAAACGCAATATTGAAATACAGTGAAAACCGATCGTTCATCGTTTCCGTGAGCGGTCGTCGGCGCGGCGGTGTCGTGCAATGATTAACTGGATTTTGTGTAGTTATGATCGTATTATTTAAAATATTATTGACGAACACAATCGATGCAATGAATCATCATCAAAGAGGTTATTGGTGTCATTGCAAGCAATAGTATTAATGACACCGAAGGCCGAAGTGATCTTCTAGGAGCTCCTTTTAAGAGTTCCGTAAAAACGGGACCCTATCATATGCCTCCACTGTCCTGTCTGTCTGCTCAGTTGAATTTTTCTCAGTATTTATATTATATTGTGGTATTTTAGAAAGTACATTTAATACATATTTAGGGTCAAGCCCTTTATACAAGATGCAATCTATTCTACAGCGAATTTCGCTACCGCCAACAATATGTCAAAATATTTATGCAAGTCACGTAATGTTTCAGTGGTTTATGTCAGTTTCATACAATAGAAAAGTTTGAAGCACCGATTGTTTGTCATATCATGTCACCGGTTGAACGCAGTTAAACCATTTGTGTGACAAACACTCAATTTAGACTGTATATCGTAATCGTATCGTGATTGAAAATTGGTGTGTACGGATCTCCGTAAGTAAATGTGAATTGAATACGTCACGTCTTTGTTATAAAACTAGCTAGGGAAATCTCACTTTTATTGCTAATGAAGTATTATTTTTCTTGTGATTCATGTTGCTACAAATACCCATGTACGTACATATGTTTTAGTTTTTATTTTCTTTGTGCAATAGAGAATATCTATTTTTTCATTGAATAAATACAAAACTTTCTAAGCAGCAACATAATTCAAATCTGTATAGTTTCGTCGCATTTTTATCGGTTAATTATTTCTAGATACAACGGAAATACGAGTAAACAATAAAACCAATGAATGTTTATCATTGTCGTGACAGCATTTTCTGGAACAATGAATTGATAACTTATTGCTTTATAGTCAAAACAATATTATCCATTTCGCATTGCCTAAGTAGCTAACTGTTTTTTTTAAACGATACGATTTTCCCATAATAGGAACTCGTCTGATCGATGGGAACGGTCATATCGGATTACCGTCTCAATGACCTGGGGAACGACCGCCTAACTTTATAGGTATCAAAATAGGTATAGCTATAGGCTTAGTACAGACTTCAGAAGTAATGACAGCTGTCCATTAACAAATTTTGAAACCTATTATTGACTTCAAATGGACATGACAAAATTGAATGCAATGAACGAATGGTTTCCCATGAAGCATGCGCAAAGGACCGCCTTTATTAAGAGCCTTTTAAACGATCAAAATTGTTTGTCAAAGTCTTTCAAACCTTTTGTTAGTGTGCAGCAGTTTGACGCGTTTGTCAAATATAATTTATAGACTGACCAAGAATATATGGGACCTCGCCATATTGCGGAAAATAACTGAAACTAAATTCTTTTACTGGCAACAGAAACCTCAAATCGTCACTGACATGTCATCAATTGTCTTATTGATAAGTGTCAAAGTTGGACGCGTAATCTAATTTTCGACCAAGTGCAATTTTTATGTGATAAAAATACCAAGAACTATTCGTTTTCGCAAAAGAAAAGTGGTTTAACATGTGTTGTAATATTTTACGAATAGAAAGTCTATGTGATCACCACGGTTTCTTTAAATTAATTACTGATATAGTTGTCATCATGAATTTTTGGTACGTCATATAGTGCGAATAGTGAAAATTGGCCACTGATGGCTACGAAGAATTTATAGTAACGATTTTAAAAATTATTATAATAAATACTAGGTTTCAGTTTTATTTTCTTTATTTCTACCCTACTGGGATATAACAACTAAAATAGTTCGTAGTTTTTCAAGATTTCCTATAAATTAAATTAAATTATGATAACATTCTAAATAATAACATTAAGAAAAACAATAGATTAAATTTTCTTATACCCATTAGTGGTTTGAAAAAATAATTGTGTTTCAGTCGAAAATTCAAGATCAATATTATAAAGAGTTACTGAATTTAATAAGTACTCAATTTGCGAGTGTTCTGTCGCGTTATTTTATCGTTATAACCTGTTATCATTTAGGCAGCAGGCTTAAAAAATTAACATAAATGTAAAATACAAAAACATATTTTTTGTATTTTACATTTATGTTAATTTTTTAAGTTCAGTTGCCAATCTACGCTGGTATGATTATACCGAGTGTTGTCATATAAAGTGCATTTGAAGCGCCCTTAATTCAGGTCCCATATATTTCTGGTCAGGCTATATATAAGAACGTGAGCTTGACAAACTAATCTGTCAAACTAATTTGATCGCTTACAGAGGGCTTTAGCCTGAAGCTTTGTTTACTATGGCAACGTCAGTCGTTATTTTATTTACCATATACTCAATTAAATTTTGGGGAAAAGATTGTGAAACAAACTAGGAGTACCTACTAGCTAACTAGGAAATAGCTATGTCCGTTGCGAGAAGACCGCATAGGCATGCTTTTTTCCGGAAGACACCTTCATCAGAACATTATGCCTCAGGAAAGATCTATATTTACCGCATTGCAAGCTAAGATTGCAAGGATTTGTCCTTGTAAACACCGTGATAAAGAACGTCGCATTGCGCTAGTAAGTCAGAGATCAACGTATTTTTAATCGAATTATTGTTTTGATGTTGTGTGTAAACTTTTTTATAATGCTATTTCTGTGATGTTGTAGATCCTAACTGCGTTCGTTTTTTGCAAGTGGGTCTTATCAGAAGATCTTTTGGTCTAAGTCGTCAACATGGGATTGTTATCATACAACGTAACGAACACAGATTGCAATTACGAATATAACAGTGTTTGTCTGAAGAAAAATCTTAACCCTATCGATAAGCTACAGAAATCTAGAGACACACAAAGTAAACAGTTATTTATTTGTATTTTTGTTAATACATAAGTTAGGTATAAATAAATGGCATTAAAAGTACCAGTCTCTTTTTAATTTTTTTCTAGTTTCAAGCTTATAATAAATTGGTAACATAATAAATTAGAAGTAGCATGCACTCTGTTATTATTACCTTTATTATTACATTTTATTCATTAGTTGTTTAAAGTAATTCTGTATAAACTGAATCGTTACCTATTTACAAATCTTTGACTTATGTAACTGATAACTGTCAGCAATACAAGCATAGCACACAGACACAAATTCGTAGAGTTCAAATAAATCTATGGCGTGCATAGAGTAGAAATAGCAAAGTTTGTATATTTATCACAAATTCATTATGCACATCTATTACAGGAATTCGATCTGCTGGTCTAAATTGCATATGTCCTATGGCGTTATATACCTATCATTCCAAATTATTGTCGTCTTACAAAACCTTACTCAGTTGTAAACATAGTGTTCGTTTGCCTTACGTAATCTGAAAGCCCAAAAACATTATTTCCAATTCGCTTTTAAAACCTCAACTCTTTTAACGATACTTATGTAATGTAGTTACCTACCTAACTAATAAGAAACATAAACGCCTTTTATTTATTTCAGATATAAATAATGCTATATCATGTTTGCTCCTCATAAGCGCCCGACTCTCTTCCATCCAACGCCAGTCGCCGCTCCTCCACCACCGCCGATCTCCATTTCTTAGTCTCCAGTTGCACTGCTCATTGCGATTCTGACGATCCAAATGCATGGGCCACTGCAGGGGGCCTACTGTAATAAATGAATTAGTATATCTATTAGCGAATACTTTTTGAAATGCTCTATTAAGACGAATGTATTCCAAGCCGAGTGTTCGTTTCGATTTTTGCTTTTATGATATGCTTTAAGCTGAAGTAAATTTATTTAGTAGGTAGGTATTTCAAATAAACCAAAATGCATTCCTATTTGCATGATGACTTGTTTGGTGAACCGAAACATTTTAGTATTATAACACATGCAGTAGTAGGCGAAGGATACTTACAAAATAAAAGTATCCAATGCTTTGTAAGCTAGGTTATCACCGTAAATTTACTTGCCTTTATCTTGGTCAGTTTTGGAGACACTGTGTCACCCACTGCATTAGGCCTGGAGGTTAATCGTGTGAGGTCAGCTTGCTTGGTCTAGGAAATTCTGGAAAAGGTCCCCCTGGCTCTCAATGAGTGTGTCTTCATCCACGTCCAAAGTTCTTTAATATTTTCTTGGTGCCAGTATTTTGATGTACGATACTCCAAATGTATGGTAATTTTTGGCTGGCTATCATTTACTTCTATTTACTACGTAAGTATCTAGCCGTGCAAAGAATCAAAAAACAAAACAAAAAAATATTAAATAATGGTAATGGTACCAAACTTTTAACTTTCAATTCACTTTTTTCCAACCATTATCAATTTCATAGGTACTGATTATTGCAAGTTTTACTTTTGCGAAACTGTTTTGGCTAATGTATTAACAAAATTTGCTTAGTATACTTACGAATTATGGAAGTCGCGGCCGGAGGCTTCAAGAAAAACCAAAATTGGTCTAAAAGTAATTTAATTAAAATAAAACTAGTTACATGAGTTGACCCTGTCGATGCTAGATAATGAGTGTCTTATAGTTAAAATGTAGAAATCGTGGAATCGCGTCGGTGACGCGCGGGCTGTCCGTTGCAGTGTCAGCAGTGGCGATCGGGTTGCGTCTGGCCGGCGCCGCTGCTTCGTTTCGATGTTGAAATTTCACATTTAGGTAAATCATCTGGGTTTGCTTGTGTAGTTAGTTACTATGACACCTCCCCCCTCAGAACGTCATCTATTTTTGAAGCCGAAGCTGAGTAAATAGTGACGGGTGCTGCGTATGGGTTGCGGGTTTTTCGGGATCTTCGTAGGTTTCGGGAGCAGACTTCTCGGATTTGCACTGAAGCATCTTATAATGTCGTGTGAGCAGGTACATGACGAGTGCAAATGTAGTCGATAGCATGATGTACAGCGGGATCGTCGTGTGATAGATCGCAGACTCCGTCGATGCTTGGTCTAGCTGCAGTGCAGGTTCTGTGATAACTTTTTGTTGAACATCATGTAGTCGTCTTAGGTCGATGGAGTTTAGATGAATTCGAGGTTTGTCTCCAGGCAGTGATTCCATGTCGTAAGTAAGCTTCATTATTTTCAGAGGTTGACCTTCGACTTGATCGTTGGAATTGGTGACCGTAAACTCGGGAGTGTATAAGAAGCAGTTCGCAGGAATAGTTGCAAGATAGCTTCCATTGAGGATATCGTAATCTTCTTTCCCACAGAGTGTGTGTACTCTCGTGGAATTGGGGAATGATATCACATAGTGTTTCTCGTCCAGTTCTTCCATTGCTATTCTTGACAGGGTAACAGTCACAATCTCGCAGGACTTGTCGATGTATTGATTTGCAATAAGTCCCTGGATGCAGTCTGGATCCTGGCGTAGTTGGTGATCGGTCTTCTCTCCACAAAGGTACCAGTTGTTATACTTCGGGCATTCAGCCTCTATGTACGCGTAACCTTTTCTGTTAGTTGCTATTAAGGGAAAAGGAGGGATAAGGGCCTGTCTATTCTTATTAGGAGCTATTGAAAGTTTATATAAGTCGAAACTATCTTTACTGAATATCGGTATCTTAAAAATTATAACTATCAGATTATCTGAGAAGTAATAGCCCGGTTTTATGATATCATAGTATTCTCTAAATTCTAATTCTAACACTTGTTCCTTGCCATAGATCTTAACTAATCGTTGAATCATATGACTTAATATATCAATGCTTAACATCGAGTGATGCGAGGTTGAAGCATGAATAAAAGCTAATATATTTTCGATCCTGTTTAATTCTCTTAACAAATCATCGATATTTTCAGTTATAATAACGAGATACTGAGCAAATTTTGCATATTTTATCAGGCTCGATTCTTTATGAGCTTCGCTATTTAAAATTAATTCTAGTGTTTCATTTATCTTAGCCTGATTATCGACTAGTTTATCTATAACATTGGAATGCTGGACTATCCATTCCTTACTTAAGCTTACATGATTGTTAAATTCTTGAACTATTTCGTCATTACTTTTCTGAAGAATTTTAATAGCATTATCATATCTCTGAGCATCTGAACTATCTAAATTTCCGGTTATACTCTTAATTATTGAACCTAATCCGTCAACGAGACCTCTCTTTGAGCGACGTGGTGTTAGTGTATCTAACTGACTGATGACTTTTAGCAATTTAGAGGAAAGATAGTCTATTTGAAGTTCGTAAAGGACGTAAGTATCATTGCTTAATTTATGTTTAAAATCTACTAACTGATCCTGTAAGAGATAAATCTTAGTACTAATATCTTTTAAATCTACGTATTGGATAAAGGAATGATAGTGCGTAGTAAGCCTGGTAGCACCGAGGCGAAAAGGTAGCAGCCCGGGACCCTCATCGAGGCTCTCAAGTGTTATCCCCTGAGTCATCCCTTGAGATGCTAGCATGGGTGCAGTCAGGACCAGTAGTACCCTGGAACAATTGGGCACTTTTTGGTACTCTCTTAAGAAGGTTCTTAGCAACGGGACCACGTCTTCGCGAGGTATAGATGTGTATGGGTAAGTCTGCTATTACTGTGTCATGACTGTACCTAGGTGCTAACTTTTGACGGCTTGCGAGCGGGTTACTGACAAAAATTTGCTGTTTAGTTTGGTATGTCACTTCTGGCTCGCGGGTTTTATTTAAATTACCTATTATATTAGCACGAGACGGAAGAGTGGATTCATTGATAATTTCATATACTAATTTCATCTGTTCTCGATGATTCTGTGTATACTGCTGCATGAGATGTTTCGTTAAATCTATTTCGAGGGGATCCCGCGGATCAAAATGGCCAGTTATAATATCGTACGGCCTACATTTGGTGAAGCTGTGCACCGAGCTGTTATAAGCTAAGATTGCATAGGGTACGAGATTGATTACATCTTCGCTTTTGTATTTTAACTTTAAAATTCGAAGATGTTCTAATAATGTGGAGTGAAACCTCTCAACGATACCATTATCATTTGGAGAGTAAGGCAGGGTCTTATGATGGTTTATCTTGTGAAGACTGACGAATTCATGAAATAATTGGTTGGTGAATTCAGTACCATTATCAGAGACTACGGTCAAAGGTAAACCATGATGAGTGCAAAATTTTAAAAGTGATTGAAGGATGCTGATGGCTGTACCATCACGAATATGGTAGGCTTGTGCATATTTGGAGAAAACATCTACTATGGTTAAGTATTTTTCGCCATGGATGCTGAGTAAATCTATGTGTATGATCTCAAATGGTTTGGTAGCAGGAGGCGCGATATTAAATTGTGGTTTAATAGGATGGCGGTCATATTTGGCTTGACCGCAGACGGTACAGCTATTAATAAATTTAGTAATCTCCTCTTTCATCTTAGGCCAATAAAAACGACGAGAGAGAGCAAGATGGCATTCATTTATACCACGGTGATTCGTTTTACCTTCGTGGTACTGTTTTATTATCTCCTGTTGCCTAAGATAATCTTTTATATTCTCGACTTCAGTTTTGGCTAGTACTAGATTCATCGCGGAGTTCTTAAATTTATCTTGAATTATTGGGATAATGTCGTACATAGCTAACGGAGGAACAATTAGTAATGCAGTCTTAACTTTTGGATTTACGAATTCTTTTATAATATTAATAATGTCGTTATCTAAATTTGATTGAGATACTTGTGCAACGGTTCTTGTATGAGTGTCGAAAGGCTTAGATACTGTCGGACGTTTTTTAATATCTCCGACTACAGATATAACAATCTGTCTGTTAAATTTATTGAGCGGTTCATCTACTATTGGGATTTCCAGAATGGGATTCTCTCTACTAGTGATAGCGCGGATATTGTCGATGAGTTCGCTACAGATGGTGGATGCTCGGATGCATTAACGGCCATTGAATTAGTTTCTTCGTTATGTATTTCAACACGTGAGAGAGCATCTGCGTTGGTATTAGATTGACCCTTTTTGTAGACTACAGAAAAATTGTACTCAGATAGTTTGAGTCTCTATCTAGTCAAACGTGAGTTCGGTTCTTTAAGGTTCATAATCCATTGCAATGGCTTATGGTCCGTAACGATCCTAAACTTTCGTCCGAATAAATAGGGCCTAAAATATTTAGTTGCCCATACTATCGCAAGCAATTCTTTTTCTATAGTGCTGTAATTCATTTCGCTTTCGTTAAGAGTGCGCGATGCGTAGCAAACTGGCTTATCTGAGCCTACAGTACCTTGGGATAATACCGCACCCAAGGCCACATTGGAGGCATCGGTAGTTAAGATAAAATCACGGGTGAAGTCTGGGTACTGCAAGATGGGGTCGTTGGTTAAGAGCTGTTTGCATTTCTCGAAGCATTCAATGTACTGAGAGTCTGCTATGACCTTTCTACCCTTTTTGAGACATTGCGTGAAAGGTTTAGTGATACGCGCAAAATCTGGTATAAACTTCCTATAGTACCCAACTGGACCTAAAAACTGTTTAATTTCTTTGGGTGTTTTGGGCAGTGGGTATTTCTGGATAGCTTGAATTTTATCAGGATTTGGTTTGATACCATCTCTAGTGATTATATGGCCTAAATAAGCGGTTTCTAGTTTGAGGAATTCGGATTTGTCCATTTGGACTTTGAAATTAGATTCGCGTAATTTTGAGAAGACCTTTTCAAGGTTGACGATGTGCTCTTGGAGGCTGGTGCTAAAGACGACGATATCATCGAGGTACACTAGACACACAGTGTTCTGAAGGTCTTTTAGAACATTGTCCATTACCCTTTGAAAGGTGGACGGAGAGTTTTTTAATCCCATCGGCATTTGCAAAAATTCGTAGTGGCCATTCTCTACGTTAAATGCGGTTTTAGGGATGTCGTCCGGGTGCATTTCTACTTGATAAAATCCACTTGCAAGGTCAAGAGTTGAAAAATATTGGCAGTTACCCAATTTATCAAGGACATCATTAATATTTGGAATAGGATACTTATCATCCAAAGTTTTTTCATTTAATTTACGGAAATCGACGACTAAGCGCCATTTGGGCTTTCCCGAAGCATCAGTTTTCTTGGGGACTATCCATATAGGGGAGCTCCAGGCAGACTCTGAAGGTCGTATTATTCCTTGACTTAACATTTTGCTTATCTGATCCCTAACCTCATCTCGATGTACGTAAGGATATCTGTAGCTTTTAGTATAGACCGGCAATTCGTCAGTAGTTTTAATCTGATGTTTAATTCTGTTCGTAAAAGTTAAAGTCTCTCCATCTATGTAAAATATGTCGGCATATTTCGCGCAGTCTTTCTAAATTCGCGCGTTCCTCTGGGTTTAAGTGACTGGTTCGTAGACGAGAGAGAACGTCCGTAGCGCGGCTGCAAAGTGTCGTAGCATTTGAATAACGCGGTTCTACAATATCCGTAGCATGTGAATGCTGTGTTCCGCTCGTAGCACTCGAGGAATCCGTAGAGCGGTTCGTAGCATCGGAGGGACACGCCTTATTTTTCGTAGTATAGGAGTGTCGTAGCTTGTTCGTAGCACCTGAATGATCCGTAGTACCTACTTCGGTTCGGTTGCACTGAATATTATAAGCTTCCGCGTGGACGGCTCGGTCCATAGAAAAAATTACGTCATGCGGAGTGGGATTCGTTATCTCAAGAATTCCGCGGCTATTTTTAATCGTGGTTAGGCACTCGGTTATCACACAGTTACAGAAGACTTGTTCACTAATGTATGCGTCACCGTCGTGAAAATTAATAGGGATTCTGACTAACTTACTAGAATTTGCAGGGATGACATCTTCGTAGAGATTTAAATTTTTAGAGGCATACATAGAGATCTCATTTACTGAGTTACGAGTTTTTAACTGTTTGTCTTTAAGATCGATTTTAGCTTCCCATCTTTCTAATAAATCTAGACCAATTAGGCCGTCGAAAAAGTCGTGAAATTTGTATACGAACAATTTAATACTGTCGGGATCTTGAAATTCTTTAAAACACGGGATAGTAATAGAATAATTATTACGTGTAGTAGCATGGACATTGGTAACTTCAAAAGGATCAAAGTTTAAGGGCACGTTACCATAAAATCTTTCTATAGCTTCCGGACTTAGAAACGATTGATTTGCGCCTGTGTCTATTAATAGTTTCAGGGGCGGCTCAGCGATTTGTATGAAAGGGAGTTGCCTTTGACATTGCATATTTAATTCTATTTTAAAGTGTGTGATGTTCCGCGAATCTGAAAATCCTGCTCTTGAGCGGTGTTAGCAGATGGCTCAGGCTCGCTACCGGATGCTGGAGCCGTGTCATAAGATGACTCATAGGATGGCTCGTAATCTAAATAATACACGGGTTCTACGTCATAGTATTCCGGGTGGCCGGCTGCATTATAATAGTCCTCGGCCTCGTTATAGTAATATTCGGGTTGGTAATAGTTAGCACATTCATTTAAGTTCATCTCTCTGGTTTTAAAATAGTTAGATGGCGGCGGATTACCGTACTTTCGCCAATCGTGACCAGGTGGTTGACTGAAGGTCGGTCTTTCTTTTACAGCGTAGTGGCTAACGCCACTCATGGGCTTAGGGCCCGGGTTAGGTGGATTATCACGCGGCGGCATTTGGAACTTATTCTGATAAGCGTTATAATTAGGGGGCTGCGCACGGAATATCTGTTGCGTACGCGTAGGCATACCTACTGGCCTATACGAAACGGGGTAATTTTGGTGATTGAAAGTAGGTTTCATTGGCTGCTGTGAAGCTTAAAATTAGACATAGGTGGGGCCAGTGCAGGGAAATTGAATGGTTTGAACGCGGCGGGCAGGGATGCTGCCTGCATAGGTTTATGCAATTGTGACTTTTTATCTACTGATTCGTTACGATTCTGTAGGTACATTACATTCAATTCCTCTTGCACAAACTCAAGGGCCTTTTCAGCACTATCAGGACGCATGCACCGGATGCGGGACCCTAAGGGTTCTTTTAATCCGCGTACAAATGCCTGCATTGTTAATTTTTTATATAGCACGCGCTTCGCTTCTACTGTAGTCGCGACACTTTCGTGTAAAGTAACATAAGTCATGATTGTGCTGAATAAATTTGTACATCGATCATAAAACTCTTGTGGCGAACTACTACCCTGAGTTGCTAACATAAGGTCGTTATAAAGGGCGGTCTCGTCTCTTTGGTCGGCAAAATTATTAATTAACGCGAGTTTAATGCTATTCCAATCCTCAGCAATGCCGTTTGAATTTATTATTCGTGCGGCGGGTCCAGTAATTTTATTTAGGATACCGTTAACCAGGCAAAGATTAGCTAGCGGATGTTGTTGCGTATACTCGGCTGCAATTTGATCGCACAGGTGAATGAATCGCGGCAAGATATGTGGGTTGCCGTCAAACTCGGGCACTAGGCGCAAGGCCTTAAAAATGGTGTCTACATCGGCCATTATAGGGTTTTCTGGACTCTCAGAGCTCACAGAATCCTCTAAACTAAGAAATGAATTATCTAAATCTACACTAATGTCCCTATTCGCATCTAAATCTAATCTGCGGGCTTGTCTAGATCGAGCAGGCCCACAAGGGGTAGTTTGCTTAGGATGAAAAATGGTGGCAAATATAGGAAACTAAGGAATAAAAAGGAAGCAACACAGAAATGATTTCAGCGTACTTACATAAACTGCATTCTGGTATTCTTGAAATCGATGTCTTGACTTATCCTCCAGCCGATACTCCAGGTTCTTCTTATACGGGATACCCAAGGACGCCTCGCGATCGCACGCGACGGTTGCGATTTCACGGGATTTTCGATGTTAGAATATCCTAGCTAGTGAATCTAAACCCAAGGCGGCTTGAGTATCCTACCGACTGCGCCAATTATGGAAGTCGCGGCCGGAGGCTTCAAGAAAAACCAAAATTGGTCTAAAAGTAATTTAATTAAAATAAAACTAGTTACATGAGTTGACCCTGTCGATGCTAGATAATGAGTGTCTTATAGTTAAAATGTAGAAATCGTGGAATCGCGTCGGTGACGCGCGGGCTGTCCGTTGCAGTGTCAGCAGTGGCGATCGGGTTGCGTCTGGCCGGCGCCGCTGCTTCGTTTCGATGTTGAAATTTCACATTTAGGTAAATCATCTGGGTTTGCTTGTGTAGTTAGTTACTATGACATACGTAATATTCTATGTTTCCTCAAATAAATAAATAAAATATCTTAAAATTAAAATTATGTCAAATTTATTTGAATTGTTACCTCATTAATTTAAATCCGAATGAGGAAAAGGGCTTCGTACTAGACTTATGATTTTAATTTGTATGTGGGTTTTTTATTTTCAGGGTACTGGCATCACTTAACTAACACTAACGCAATCACTGTACTACACATTTGGTCACGCACACAGATTTGCACAGTGAGCTTCACTTCATTGTTTGAGCGCGCACCGTCTACCTTTTTTATTTGGTCTGAGTAAGAGAGTATTTATTATTAGTACTTGTATCCTCCTCATATTGGTTCTATCTAAGGCACGACATATCTATCCATCTACTTGACATAGCACAAAAGTGTTCATGGCTGAGATAGAAATGAAAATAAGTAACTAACAAATATGGTGATTTTAGATTTATCGCTATTGATTTTAATTGAAGGAAATATATTTTTTCAACAAGCATAACTCATACCATCGTCTCTGAGTCGGCCGTCGCTGACCAAAACAACACCCTGTATATCATTTATTAAAAAATAATAAAATAAGACTGCACAACATCCCGTCACGAAAGCGCAAACATGCGCTTAAACAAAGGAAAATAATACTGTTAAACTAAAAGATTTATAATATTTTAAAGGATGTTTTCGCACTACATGCAATCCGAGTTCATCAAAATTCTGTCCGGCGTAGTCGTAGTACTATTTGTGAGTAAGAACAATAAGTACTAAAAACAGAATAAAATACGTCTGGCTTAGTCTAGATACAAAAACAAACCCATTTAAAAAAAATGTAAGAGAGGCTTCCATAAATTGTTTTTTTTCCGTTTTTTGTCCGATATTAATAACGGCAACAGGTAAATACTAAGGCGCTTAAAATATTAACAAAAAATTTAGTTGTATATTCAGTCAACTTATAAATAACTAAATTATTAAATAACATGAAAAAAAAAATAACGCGGGGCTCTCATACAGCTAACGTGAATTTTGCCGTTTTTATAACTATAAAAAAGTTATAACATAGTATTTAATGTTATATAGATTTATAAGAACCTGTCGTGCGCGAGTGCGACTCGCACTTGGCCGGTTTTTTAATGTAGCTTAAACATGTTCTGAAGTCTAGCTAAGTAGTCTTAGAGCCAGATTTAAAATCGTGAAATAGCCAACTATTTACAAGCTAAAGGCAGCAAAAGCCAGGAAAGCGCACAGATAAGAGCATGAAGCGGCTTAAGCGCTAATTTATAAGATTCTAACATGAAAACTCGTGTGTGTAAGCTAAGCTTACTTAAGCGACTTAGGTCAGCCACTTAAAATTGACTTTTACAAAGTCAATGTCTAACTAAAAGAAGGAAGTTTATTTTTCTGTACTGATTTATTTTATGATCTTAAACCAAAAATAGTAAATCTGCCAACGTAGGAATGAAGCAGAATTCGGAAAGTATTATTTGCAAATTTTCAAGGAAGTTTAAAATGAAAATAATTAAGAGCTTATTTTACATGCTGGCACATAAAACAAAATTATGGGTATTTTTTTATAAAATTGGAGATTTGTTTTGACGTAATTGAGAAAAAAATATATTTTCAGACAAAAAAACGAAAATTCAATTGCAGAACTTGTTCTTATTTGTTATGGTAAGGAAATAATTAAACATACAAACATACTCTCGAAAAACATAACCCTCCTTCCGCAGACGGGTAAAAAGTGCTCTTCATTGCATTTTTAAAAACAGAGCATAATAATAAAAAAACATACCTGTTTGAAGTAGGTACTTACATTTGTTAGTAACTTATATTAGTTTTACGCACTGAGTTGCCTGCATATTCTGTAGTTTTTGGTAATAAATAAATATTTCATCTTACTTTCTTTACACCATCGACAAGTTAAAATAGGTTTTTTCAGTTTTTTTTTAATATTTATTAACATTTTAAACAATACATACACAAAAAGCAATAAAACAGCAATATTAAACCACTAAGGTTTGTGTTAATGCCGCCTTTTACATCGATATTACATAATTTTAAAATCAATATATACTAAACATAAAAATGAAAATATCACGGGAACAATACAAAGGGTCAGACATTTCACTGAATAACTCAAGTAGTGAAGACACACTTTGAAGTTAGTGTTGCAGAAAGTGAGCCTTCAGTTTATATTTAACGTTGGCCGACGTAATACTATCCCGAAGGTCGCGGGGTAGCTCGATAATAAAACGCGGAGCCAGGTATGCGGCTGTGCGTTCGCCGTAGGCATTGTTTGCGCCGATCGTATCAAGCAGGCCCTCTGCGACTGCCCGAGTATACACAGCGTGTTTCCGTTCTTCCCACACTGAGCGATCAAAGAAATATTGTTTCAGAAAATCATTTTTAAATTGCTCGTGAATAGGTAAGATTTTACAATGTTTGAAAAGACCACTGCCATCATTTATATATTGTTTTTTAATATTTATGGAGACTATATTTTTTATTATTCTTAATTGTAGATTATGTATAATATTGAGGTATGATTTGAATGTACGACCATAGCTGCTCAGACCATATTGTATGTAAGATTCCGCCAAGGCGTTGTACAGCATTAATTTAACTTTATATGGTATGCGATTTTTAAGAATTATAATATTTGCTAAGAATTGTCTTAGCTTGCCAGCCACATATTCAATATGTTTTCCCCAGTTGAATTTGTCATCAATTATCAAACCAAGGTACCTAATATTTTGTACTATATCTATCCGTGGGCAGCCACAGGTGCTGTAATTAGTCGAACTATGTAGGCAATCATGATCATGGGCCACTAAGTGATTAACTGGTACATGTTTTACGTAAGGGGATTTAATAACCATGAGTTTGGTTTTGTCGCAATTAAACACTAAGCCAGCATCATGGCACCATCGTAACATCGAGTTCATATCGGTTTGTAATAGATCACAAGCCTTTTAAGGGTCTTTATCGGCAACAATTAAACATGTATCGTCCGCAAACTGATAACACGTACAATGTTTCAGGCATTTGCTTATATCATTGACATATGTCAAAAAATGAAGCGGCCCCAACACGGAACCCTGTGCCGTACCAACCGATGCACCCACGGATGCACTTAAAGAATTATCAATTTTTACAGTGAATTTTCGATTTTGGAGGTAGTTTTCACACCACTTAAGCAGTGACCCGCGGACACTTCACTTGTCTAGCTTATTAACTATTTGTTTATGTTGCAATGTATCAAACGCACGAGAGAAGTCTATAAATAGTGCCAATACTTACAAAGTGTTTTTTGTTAAGTTGTTCATTGACCTCATCCGTAAACCTTGACAAAAGGTCCATAGTACCTTTGCCTACCTGGAAACCATATTGATTTTTAAAGATAACATCATGCTTTGAGTAAAAGGTATGTATATTTGGTCGCAAATATATTTTTCTACTATTTTATTAATTATAGCAAGCAATGTAATCGGTCGGTAGTTTGAGTACTGATCTCGTTTTCCCTTTTTATAGATTGGTCTTACACAGCCTACTTTTAGCTCATCAGGATACAGACCAGATTTTACACTGCAATTGATCAAGTTGGCAATAGCTATAGATATGTCAGGCCCTGCCGCCTTGATGCCTGTACTTTAATGCCATCTAATCCAGGTGCCTTATAAGTGTTTAATTTCTTTATAATTTTAGTGACTTTGTCGGGCGAAGCCTTTTGGAAGTGAAGACTACAATTAAGTTCCGAGTCAGTATGAGTACTTTGATTCATCAACGACACATCGCAGTCAGGGATATTTTTTTTGACTGCGCTGTCAAATTCCCTAGCAAACCCATCAGCTATATGTTTTGAAGTAAGGCCCTGGGCATTAAATGCCTTAATAACCGTTTCATTAATTGAAAAAGTCACTCGTCCTAGCATTTGATTCACTATTTGGTAAACTTTTTTAGTATTTGCAAAGCTATTTTTAATTTTGTTCAAGTAAAAAGAATTTCTCTTAATTTCCAAAATTTTGTGTACTTTATTTCGAACTTTATTATATTCTAATCGAAGTGAAGGATCATTTGAACTTTTTTTCCATGACCTGAATAATTGGTCTCGTTTTTCACAGAGACGAGTAACATTTTCGCTTATATTTAACAATATTATTAGAGCTCGCTGTCTTAATTGCCTCACGGATAGACTTGCATATATAACTATAAATTTCGTCGCGGGTACTCATGTTGTTAGTCGACACCCAGTCGACATTCTCAAATTCCTTTTTAAGTTTATCGTAATTCGTCACGTGTTTTGTGACACTCTGTATACACGCAGGATACACGCATCGGAAACGCAGGCTAGGATAATAGCGCGGTGGTCGGCCAGTATCACGTCAAGCACCGCCGTGCACGGAACTAGTGTAGGGAATTGCGCAAAAATGTGGTCGATACAAGATTTAGTAACAACATTTTTCCTAGTTTCGATTCTTGTGAAATCCGTGATTACACACAATAGTCCGTGCCCGCTGAGTGTTTCTAAATATGAATCTCTGTATGACTATATGGGTTTGAGGTCGATGTTCGTATCACCAATCAATAACAGGTTTTGTCTTAAACTAAACTTCGAAATGTAATCACCTAGCTCCTTGATGAAAAAGTGTTTATTTGTAGATGGAGGTCTATATACGAAACAAAGTACAATGTCTTGACCCGCATGGACTTTTAAGTTACCCGTTAAACATTCAAAAGTACTAGTTACTTGATTAATAAGCACGTAATAAAGTTTTTTTTTATAAAATAAAAGATAAATAATTTAACTATTGATAAAATTAAAATCGACGTAGAAAAAATATAAATATACTGACTATAAATTACAAACGTAATGAAATATGAGAAAAACTCCAATTTCATAGGTAAAGACCTATTATTAGCTACATGGTCGGTATAAGTGTTCTGTGAAAGCATTTTATGATCGGTACTTAATAAATGCTGTTGCTTTTACTATATTTTCTTTTCTTCCGTCAGAGGTCACAGGACTCTAGTGACATCAATATATTCACTCATCTACTTCCCTTGCCGAGATTTGTTGTCCGTAATCAATTTCTTTTTTTTCACCAATGTTCGATTTCTGGGGTGCTTGAACTATGTAGGCTCATATTTTTATAGCTTTAAATAAATTAATAGATTTACCACCAAAGCACAAAAAACGTGAAACTGTATTTTTTGGCCCTTGGCACTGCTTCTTCAGTTAGAAGAAGCAGTGCCAAGGGCCAAAAATGTATTTAGATCTGATAAAAGAGGAAATAAAAATGTGTGCGTAACAATTAACTGTAAGCATAAGGACAGTACTGTAACTACACAGTAACTCAATTCACAATGCTCATTGACGCGCAGTGCACGCACACAAATCCCCGTCTCTGAAATGTAAATAATCCGCCGCCACGTCGTGTGGATCGATAGTTACTTTTGCCCATGTCGCGTTCACACAGGTCATGCCCAATTTCATATCTTTTATTTCGATGATCTGAGACTAAGATCAAAGTTACTAAATAAAATGGTAACTTGAAGCTGACCGAAAAAAAGAAAAAATACTGACAAGCAGACACGCTCCTTTTCAAGCAAAAATATTCCAGCCAGCATCAATTTATTTTACTGTTTCTTGTTTCATTATGCATAGCATCAGTATGCAGGACCTCGAGCGGATTAGGGCATATTGTCCTAACTTCTGATGTCACGGAATACGAAGATAAACCTTTTCCTATAAGTCACAATTCTCTAATTAAGCTTGTCCGGTCTGTGGATACGTAATCGGACGACGTAAATAGGACCATTATACTATAGCATTTGTACCATGACCAAGGATTATAAAGCTTATTTGATTGTTTACTAAACGTAATGTGTTACAGTCCTTAGCCTGGAGTTCACCTACACATATTTTATAGTGAAATGAATATTGCTAACATAGTTTTCTAATAGTTATAGTAAAACAATAAAACTATGTTGATCTTTGAATCATTAATAGATTACACTTCATTTTGATTTCTAAACTTTTTCAAATATGGCGACGGAAATTGCCATCAATAATGAATGTGTAACAATTAAAATTGTTTTTGTTCAACAAAAAACAGCAAGATATTTTTTTTTATATTTTTAGGGAGTTTAAGGGATTTTTCATATTTTTTTGGTTTCCTGTACAAGAGATGACCAAAATTGTTACATCTCCTTTATTTATAATTAACGCTGGATAGTTTACATTTACAAAACAAAATGTACATAGCTTGTTAGGTACATTAAGGTAGAATTCAGCCGACCCAAAGGACAATCTATTGTCACGTTGATTTATGTTTGGTAGAACAACTACACAGGACTAAAAACTGGATATATAGGCATGATAAATCATAAAGCAAAGTTAGTTTTAGACTGAAGAACTAGTAATATTTGCTTTTGATAAAGCCTTTAAAACTTGGTAGCTAAAGTTTCAAATCAGTCTCTCCTTGGGGAAACGACGAACATCGTTTTGATGTATTAGAGTTACTTTTTACAGCCGGCAGCTAGACCTAGGGAAAAAATATATATTATTACTCGGTTATAAGCTAAACAGCTCATCTTTTATTACTATGAATTGTATAGTTTGTTATTAAAAATGATTGTAGATACTTAAAAAAGTGCGTAATTATTTGAAAATTTATATTACCAGAACTTATTTCTGCCATGCCACGTTTAAGTATACCACAAATACAAATTCAAAGATTTTATCCACGAAAAAGTTTGGTTTCAAATCTCATTTTCCTTTTTTCACAAAGATTTTCCAGAAACATCGAGATTGATCGTTAGCACAAACTTTCATAATCCTCTGTTACGATTGGCCCTAATCGCACTTCTCGATGAGCTCAATTTGACTAAAACTTTGATATAAATTCCTCTATTAGGAAGGTGGAAAGGATAAGACGATGAAAAGCTTTAGTTTTTTCTTCAACTAAAAGTAAATGTAACAAAAAGATACACGCAAGTGCGTAAATGGTTCAAGATATACAAACAGAAACAACCCCTCATACATGTTAACATTTTTGTGTCAAATACAGCTTTCTAGTAATAAGCATAGGTACCAGCGCTAGGCTGCATACAGACAAATACATAACCATATTGAAAAAAGAAAGATGTAATGAAAAGTTTGAAAAATCTTTTACTTATTGAAACATTTTGAACGCAGTTTACTGTACAAATGGCGGACTTAACGCTAAAATCATTCTCTACCAGTCAACCATAGGTCTAAACGTAGAAAAACAGGCGGTGCAAGATATCGTGAATTAGGAAAAAGATGATACCGGAAAAACCAATGCAAAAGAAGCATAACAATGAAGAAAAATGAACATAGCAATAGACATTACACACTGCATAAATAAATAAAATAGATGATATACATATTGATACATAAGCATACACATAATACACATACATAATAGTAATACACAGAACACATTTCTTCCAATAAGACAGAACAGAAAGTTCTTCCTGGTAATGAATTCTCAAAGCCTTCTTGAAGGAAAATTTTGAGGTAGATTCTTGGATATTTGTGGGAAGCCCGTTCCAGAGACGAGTGGCCATAAGGGTGATAGAGTTGAACATAAAGCCAGAAGTATGATGCGGGGTGAGAAGTCGGAGGGAGTCACTAGAGCAAGGGTTTCGATTATGAGAAGTATGGAGGAAAGCAAACTTTCTTTAAGATAAGACGGGGAGTTGGGGTTAAACTTTTTATGTGCGTTTTTGAAGGCAGTTTTTTTTGTTTGTAAAATTGTATTTTATTTCACTATCTTTAGTGATAGGTATTCTTACTGCCCGTACATAACACAATACCGTAAGAGTACAGAAAAAATGTGGTGTGAAAGCATCCACGAGCTTTTAGGCTCAGACCTATGACTCCCGGATGTAACCGCTTGACAAGAATACCTATCGGTGCTGTAGCAAAAAGGGTATCCTACCTCCCTCCCTATTTCTCTATTCATTCATTTCTTCAGGATTTCATCCAGAATCATCAGATCCTGACTTGGTGATAGTGGGAATACCTCAAGAGTATGTTCGTTTATTTAAAAAAAATATTTTCTTAAATCGGTCTACAACTGACGGAGCTATCGGTAAACATACATAGAAAAAAATACAGCCAAACATAGAACCTCCTTCTTTTTACGGTTCCGTAGTCCGACAAGGAACCTTTTTAAGATCGTTCAATCCGTCCTAGTCTGTCCCAGCAGAATATCTTTTACGATTATGGACTGATTTGCATGTAACTTGGTTCGAGGATACTTCACATATAGATCTCATTTTTAAAAATACAAAAAATTAAAATTACCCCTTTTTAAGGGTATACATGTAAAGGGGGGTGAATTATTTTTTGAGTGCACCCCCTTGTGTGGGGTATCGTTGAAAAGGACTATGAAAATAAGATAGGGTTTCCATAAAACACTTTTTTATCAGCTTTACCATTTGGATATAGTCCGCCAAAGTCGTTAACACGGTGTGTCCCCCCCTTGTTATTTCTAAAGTCTTGGACCTATAAACTTCAAATCACTCACGTTAAGAAACATCTGCGGAAACTCTTATTTAAAATTTTAAATAAATTAAAAGCATTCATCACAGGATTGTGATAAATGCTTTTAAAATTATAAATAAAATAAAAATATATACTTTTTTGCCTATACTGTCTAATGTTTTAAGTTAATGGTACGGAACCCTTCGCATGCGAGTCCGACTCGCACTTGGCCGGTTTTTTTTTGAAGTCGGTTAAAATATAACCCTTATTAAGCTTAACTGACAAGAGCCTAGCCTAGTTCATAAGTTAATGATGATTATTTGAGTACCTCCATATTTCCACGTTTCCATAAGTAGGTCAATTCCACAGTTGTTACTGGTGTTATTTAACACATCAAGCGTTTGCGTTAGAGTACGTATATTTAGTATATTCAGATATAAGACAACCCCAGTACACTGCTGATCAGAGATGTAGGTAGTTTTTTTTAAGCTTTAGATCAGAACCACATAGGTAATAAATAATACTCTACTCGTACACTCGGCCGCACGTTAGACTACCCCACTTTGAACTTGAGACCGCCTCTATTCCCTACGCAATAAAAATTGTTTTCGTAGTTTAAATGGGTAAGCTGACGTGCTGCCGTCTGTACAACTAGATCGATTTTCAATAGGTCAACTTTGTCCCCGGATTCCCTTTCCATTATTTCAGCCTTCATATATAACATCGTTCTCACATAGCATAAATACTTTAGATAAACCTGCATCTCAAAGGAAATGCGAGCTCTGGATTTAAACGGGTCAGACATGAATATTGATAAGTGCAGGAATCTATTACGTGCTACTCGTATTACCTACGACGAACCACAGAATTTATTTGAAATTGTTTTTATCTACACTGGTAATATAAAGAGGACAGATTTGATTGTTTGTATGTATTGAAAAGGCTCCGAAACTACTAGACCGATTCAAGTGAAATTTGGTACGAAGATAGTTTGAAATCCTGGGAAGGACAAATGCTACTTTTTATTGCCATATAAAATTATCAGAAGGGTGAAATGGGGAAAGTTTGTATGGAAAATTCAACTTTTGGCGCAGGCGAAGTCACGGGGAACTGCTAGTTTATTAGATTTGTAGACACGTTTATTTGTTTTTCAACTTCATAAATGTTCCATATTTTTTATGTTATCGGCCACTTCAAATATATAAGTAGTGTAAATGTTTGAATTTAGGGGCATCTTTAAATTAATTCTTTCTTGGTGGCCAAAATGATTCTACTGTTTAAAATGGTGACACAATATTTTATTTCAAAATTAGTTGTATTCTTTTTAATTTTATTTAAAAAGGGTTTGCTCTTGACTCTAGACTAAGCCAGACGTGGCACAGACAGAGTCGATGATGGAGCGAGCTCACCCAGAAGAAGCCTGTTCACTCTGAGTTAGAAGGTCTTTGGGTTGTAATCCGTTGGAAACACTGAAGCGGGTAGTGATTTTCTTTTACTAGGACCCGAGTTCACCAATTTTTGAATAGTGAATACTGTAGAGATACAATTCCTAAACTTGTTCTAGAGATGAACAATTATTCCACCTCATCCAAAAGGAAAACGAAACTTCAGTGAAATTCATAAAGTATTTTGTTTGCAGATTTCGCATCTACTTCCGCATAGTATTATGTTTCTGTTGGACCACAAAATCAGCCACGCCGAACGACTTGAAGAAATTAGAAATGAACAAATCATTTTCAGGTAAGTACCTTTTGTCCTTAGTAACTTTTCAGCTTTTGATGAGAACTTGGAAATAAGGTTTCAGTTTGCTAAGTTATCTTTTGGAACTTTGGAATTTGGGTATTCTTAGTCCAAATGATTATAACAGATACTATGATATTATTCTCTTAGCTGTCAGAGCCATTTTGCAAAATGTTGCGAATTTGTCGAAGACTTCGTAGGGGTCAGGTTTTACTTCGCGCGTTGTAATTATGGTTATATTAATCATGATGGTTTTATTATAAAGAAACCCTCTTATATTGCATATGAACGTAATAGACTTAGTAGTTACGCTACATTTTAATTATGAATTATTATTGTTATTAAACATAGTTATAAGCAACTTCAAAATCGGTATTGGACATCGTTACCAGCGTTTGTACTAAATCGCCTTTAAGGTATTGCTGAAAATGTTAGAGCTCGTTCACACGAGGACGATTCGTGATTTTTGACGATTCGTCTTTTTTTACGATTCATTCTTTTTTTGACGGCGGCAATGCTTTTGAATGTCCATGTTCACACGAATCACGAATCGTGAATAATGAGGATACGTCTTAAATCTTGTATAGTTTTTTTTTAAAAACCCCTTTTCGGCAAAAATACACGAATCGTGTATTTATTGTGACGGATCCGCTGATGCCACCAATTCGGATATTTTGACGAATCGTGAAAGAAAAAACACGATTCCGTATGCAATGTGAACGTCCATCCGTTATGAGTCATGACGACGTATCGTGTATTTTGACGAATCGTCAATGACGGATCCCGTGTGAATGAGCCCTTACTGTGAAATACCTTAAGTATGCACGGCAAGAGGTGGCTAAAGTAATAGATGAACTATGTAGTTGATACAAGACATGTCACTCTACTAGATATCGACTATGATATATTACACTAGTTGTTCATTACAAGTTCTGAAGACATTCACGTCGCAGGCGATGCTGTTCTGAGTACCGGTGGTGTGAGCTATACAGGATGTTCGTTTAATTAAACAGACCATATTTAAGGAGGTTAATATAGCCAAAATATGGCCATCAATAAGGCAGTTGTCTGACTGGTTATGATGTGCCAAAAGCGAGTAGTAGCTCTAACTAGTATTTATTCTGTAGCTCTACTCGCTTCTCACTCAAAACTAGCAACGAGTTAGCGAGTTGTTGCTGGGCTATAAAGCGAGTGTTTTTGAGCGACCGGCGATGAGTTTGGAATATAAATTGACCGCTAGTTGATTGCCAAACGAGCATCGCTGAATCAGTTTATCTTTGATCTGTCGCTCAGAGACAAACTAGTAAAGCGAGTACTCACTGGCGGTTTTAACAGTCTGCAGCGATCAACTATGTATGTTTGTTTTGTTTTTCTCTCATGGTTTTGTTTACACGGAATATAAATCTATTGTACGTTTCTTGGGCGAGATAATAGCTGATTGTTACTCGTTTACTCGTCGGCAGTGAAGCAAATGTCTTTAATAACTTTTGATATGGGGGCATGACCGAAAACTTTAGAAAAAATCAGATGCTCCATACAAGTAATTCTGCTTCCTCAATCACAATGTATGGAATACTTTGTTTTCCACAACTTTTGGTTAAGGCTTCATAGTGAACGTTGTAGGAATTGAGAGCCATATTCACCCCCTTAAATACGGGGACTTATAAAACCAACACCCTGTATAAATAAAGACAGTTTAAAGCAATATCTGAGAATATTCTGTAACTTCCATCTGGATACACGACTATCATCAACTAACAATGTTTAGTTAAGTTCGTGTCAGAGATTTCGAGCACTCATTTGTGGAATAATGAACACTTGAGATGTAAATCTTGATACCTCCCGTCTATTAGTATTTCAATTAGGTTCATCTTATTTAATTTATTCGCGCATATCTATTAGATTATTTACGTTGATTTATTATTTGATAATTAATTAGATGCATAGAAATTTATCTTTTTCAAAGTTAAATTACTGTCGCGGCGTCCAGCCTTCATGGTAAGGCATGACACTGAACGTGATATACAGACAGACAGACATGAGGGGACTTTTGTTTTGAAAATTGTCTGTCGGAGGCATCAACTGACATTGTTTTAGTTTTTTGCCTTGGATATTTTGTGTAAATAAACTCCTGACGACCAGAACAATTTTTTCTTGAACAGACTGTTCAATAATGCTTGAAAGTTGCATATTGTCTATTAACTTAACCTTACTATAGCCTATAATGAAAAACCATTACCGTTCTTTAACTTTCAATTAGGTACTCAGATGTATCAAATTTTTACTCTATGTCAGACAAGTTCTTGCGTGATTCCTTGCACCCCGCAAGACGTGCGAGGAAGCGCCAAGCACACGCGAACGTCAAAGCAAATCCATTCCCCGTAACATCACCCGTCAACCCGCTGACGTCTAGCGTGCCTCTCCCCCCGCACCTCCGGCGACCACAGAAAGGTCGGTCACGTACTTGTCTGACTATTGTGTCTCCAAAGAAAAGGGTTACATTTTGTCGGCATTCGTATTAAGACGTACTCAAGCTGTCTGTCTATCTGTATTTGCCAGTTGCGAATTTATCTAACTTATCCAACAAAACAGACACAAGATTGACATATTAGAGATGCGTCCTCTTATATTTTCAGCGAATGTGACTATTTTAAGGAAACTGGGAATATAAGTAGGTATAAATAGGCATTAGGAAAAAGAGAAAAAGCCAAAAGCGAAAGCTTTTCGCCTAAGTACCTTCGGATTTATTCCATTCGTCACAACAAAATTACAATACATACATGATTTCTTTCATACACTTTATAACTTTGGAAACGTTGACTTTGTATAGATTACACATACTTTATTTTATTTAGAAAGTAACTTACAACCCAATCACAATGAAACGGATGCTAAAAATTAATTTGCGAAAAGCTAGGAAGCTCTCACACTTTTAAAAAAATATATATAGTTAGTCATATGATTTTATTTTTTGTTGCTTTTGTCCTTTATAAAACCTGGTTTATGATAAAGACGGGCAACAGCAGGCAACTTGGTAATTTGGCCTGAAGAAGTGGCAATAAATAAGTTCAGGCCAGGCCATATTTTGCGCGGGAACAATATTCCGCCAAGTTTTGTTAATGCTACATCTGTGCTCGGCAAACAAATGACTTTAGAACTCTTATAATAGGTTAAATCTCACTTTTGCTCCTTGATTAATATGAGACTGGAGAAAGGACATGCCACAACTAATATATGTATTTGTTTTTTTTTTTACCTACCTAATGAGTATTTATTTACTCAATGGCTTGGTTCCACCATCTCACTTTAATCGTATAGAGTTTTATTAGATTTTTGACGTTTATGATTAATGTTTTGATCCTTAAGGGGTTAAAGCTTCATTTGTTGTACTTCACTTGTATAACTGAAGATTACGCTTCTGATGTAGTTTAGTTGGATCGTAAAGACAAATTTGATTTCCCTTAACTTTTATAACTTAACAAAATGTATATACATAGTCAGGTCATAAGTTCTGTCTCATGTGTAGTATGAAATAATTTAGACATGATTATTATTTATGTAACCATTTATATAGCAAAATGAACGTAATAACACATACCGCGCGATTTTGAATACAGGCCTTCAATCTGCGCGGCCAGTCGTCTATCGCAGCACGAACGAGGTCAATATCGGCGGCTGCCTTAATCAAGGATGCCTTGAGTGACTCCAAATCAGGATGTGGCTTTGAGCAGGCCTTTTCCTCCAAGTGTTGCCATATCTTGTAATCTAACGGACTCAAATCTGGACTGGAGGAGGGCCAGTCTTCGTGCCGGATGAAGTCGTTTTCACGCGCCGCCAGCCAGTCTTGTGTGCTTTTCGCTCTAGGAGCTGGCGCAGAATGTTGTTGGAATACCCAGTGCCTGTTATTAAACATGGTATGAAAAACAGGTTCCACAAGGTTTTTGAGGACTGTATTTTGATACACAACTGCATTCGTTATTACGCCTTTCTTATAAAAATGTACCTCAGTTAAGCCCCAATAAGAGACTCCCAACCAAACCGTGAGCGAGGATGGAAAATGACCTCGTTGGACACGCGGAATACGGTTGCTCGCTTCTTCAATGCTGTGTGCGTACACCTTATCATTTTGTTTGTTGTAGCTCTCTTCCACGGTGAAAATTTTTTCATCCAAAAAAAGAGTTTCCCGATGCTTTTTCCCGCGTACCGCTTCAACAAAGCTCGGCATCTCTTCAGTCTCAGGTCTATTAAACGAGCGTCCAAACAATGTCCTGTTTTTCTTCGATATGCCTTAAGCCCTAAGTTTTCATTTAACACCCTTTTCACCGTGGTCCTGCTTAACTCCATCTGAAGGGCCAACAGTTTCTGCTTACGTATGGGATTTCTTTGAATTCGCGCCTTCACAACTTTTATCACTGCTGGAGTCCTAACAGAGCGAGGGCGACCACTTCTTGACCTGTCATCTACACTAGAGTCTTCATTGTATCATGTTATGGTACGATAAACGAAACTTTTGGTTATATTCAATTTTTTCAGTAAGTAGAAAATCTGAATTGGCGCGTAACCGCAACGATGCAACGCAATAACCGCGACACGGTCTTCTTTAAGTGTCCACTCCATATTTAAAAATGAGGAAAATTTTAAAAAGTACACATTTTTATTTTCAAGAAAAATTCGAAATTCGAATATAATAAACTTTTTGTGGCCAGCATTCTAAGTTCAAAAGTTTTTATTGTGTGACAGAACTTATGACCTGACTATGTATATATACGGTAAATAAACAAGCATTTAAAAAGGTAATGCTACTTTTATAATTTCCCATGTTATTGTAATTTCTATACATCACAAACAATGTCACTGTTATCTTAATTGAAGTAAGCTCAATCCAGCAATATAATGAGATTTTGCTTGTCTTATCTATTCACTTGAATATCTGATACCATTAATATCAAATGAAAATATTAATACGCAACGGTAATGCCGTATCAGTCTAATACGAGTATGCGCAAAAATTTTACGCGTTTTTCCGCTGGGAAATCATTCCTGGATACCCTTTTATAGAAAGAAAATCTGAGGGTTTCGGAACTCACAGGACCAACCTTTGGGCACCTTTAGCCTTTTTCACCTTTTTGAGATAAAGCAGATGGGAAACACATTATTACACATTAAACACATAAGAGTCCCGACTGCCAGCAAATAAGTAATGCTTAAGAGTCTGTTAAGAGGCTTTTGATCTCCCTGAAGCTTCTATACACAAGCGGAATAAGAAAAAATGTTAGGTTGGTAGTGCTTACGAGTAGGTATCTGTTAAAAACGTATTTGGAAGCGGCAGCCGTGGCTACCGTGGACCGTTCTATGAGTATGCAAATACCCGGTATTGATTTAAATCTGGGTTTATGTTGGTTCTTTATGGCGGTTGCGGGTTCGAATCCCGCAAGTGGCAAATGTTTGTGTGATGAACACGAGCAATTTGTACCTAAGTCATGGATGTTTATATGTATTTAAGTATTTCTATCCGTTATCCTAGTCACCATAGCACAAGCTCACGCTTAATTTGGGGCTAGGTAATTGGTGTGTTTGTTGAAACAATTTATTATTATTATTATTATTTATTTATCCCGGACATTTAATACTCAAACCCCTCCATACAAGAAGTGACAAACTTAAATAATGTTAAATTGATACATTCTATATGGTAATCAACATTTTTAAAAAAAAACAAGATAAATAAAACATACGTAATTATTTACTTGATTGATACTTTTATGCACATCTTACGGCTGCGCTACAATTGTTGACATTGAGAGCGCCTCTATTCTCTACGATATAAAAGCTGTTATCGTAGGTCACCCTTGACTTGCTGCGGAGTGTACTTTTGACGATCCTAATAAAAGTGCTTTTTACAGTCAGCCAGAGGCACTACCGCGACGCGTCTTCATTCAGCCGAGCATGACATTCGAGGAGACGCAGCAACCTGTCTCGGTCTCTCCCACCGCATGGTATGGCTTTTATCATTTTCATTAGTTTTCACTCTTATTTCAAAGGATTAGAGCCCAAAGTATGATTGCTAATTACAGCCTAGAGTATGCATTTAAGGGTAAACTAGCTGTAACGACTTCGCTTGTGTTTTCATTAGAATTGCGAGACAGGATCATCATTGGATGGCATTCAGAAGTCAAAGCATATGAAAAGTTATGCTTTTTATCCAGATCAAATGTAGCTTGTGTATTACTCCAAGTCATTAATTAATTCAGTGTCCATCATAACCGCAGCCGGTTTAGCATGAAGTGGTAACCAAATATCAGTCATTCTGAGTCGGCCAATGATAAATGACGCTGTAGGTACTGTTCTTAACTTTTTTTCACTACATTATAGTTATTCTCATTCGTTCCCCTGCATCGCGAATCGTGATACCCATATTTATTTTTATCCTATACAGGGTGTCCCAAAACTCAGCGTTAAGCGGAAGGGACGCGATTCTATTGCTCAAACACAACAACTTTTTGTATGGGACCTACATCGAAATCTCAAATTTTTTTTGAGTTCTTCATACAAACTGCTCTCAGCTGATCGGCACTTTTGTATGGGGAAGCCAAAAATGTTTTTGAGATTTCGATGATGGTCCCATACAAAAAGTCGTTGTGTTTGAGCATTAGAATTGCGTCACTTCCGCTTAAAGCTGAGTTTTGGGACAACCTGTATATTTAGTAACTTAGATATTTATCACCTAGTCAAAGCATCCTCTAGCTGAGCCTGGTATTCTAGCATGCGAGTTTTTATACTTACTTATATTAAGTAATTATTATAAAATCAATGTCATTAAGTATGGTGCATCAAAAAACATGGTAAAAAGTTACATGGGCCGATGACAGATCCATAAGTAAGGATTAAAAAAAAAATGTTTTGACGTCACTTTTGCACCAACCTATATCTATCTATACGAATACTATAACAATACTCGTATTAAAAAAAAGATTTGGTTGTTTGTTTGTTTGTATTGAATAAGCCCGAAACCATTGGACCGATTTAAATAAATTTGGCACAGAGATAGTTTAAAACTCTGGACAGGACATATAATACTTTTTGCAGCGGTATAAAATCATCAGGGGGGATGAAAGTTTGTATAGAAAATCCTACTTTTGGCGCGGGCGAAGTCGCGGGGAACTGCTAGTACCTACCCTATATTATCTTGGTCCCGGAAACAGAGAGTGCACCTGTTGTCATAAATTTAAGCTGCGATCTGACAGTTGAATAGGAGACGGTTTCCCATTATTATTCCAAGCAACGACTTTTCTTTCCGTTCCGCCCTTCTCAGACATTATTATTTTTAACGGTTGTCTAAAATTGGACAGACATTCAGTATTACTCAAATAGCGGTTAAGACTTGGCGGCGTATTTCATTTTTCTTATTTATTTATTAACTTGTGGTTCCCCGCGACTTCGCCCGCAAGAGTTGGATTTTCCATATAAACTTTCACCCCTCATTTCGCCCCCTAAATATTTTATATCGCAACAAAATGTAACCTATGTCCTTTCTAGGGTCTCGAACTGTCTCCATGCCAAATTTCATCTCAATCAGTTCAGTGGTTTAAGCGTCAAGAGGTAACAGACAGACTGTCTGTCTGTCTGTACAGACATACACACTTTCGCATTTATAATATTAGTATGGATTTAAGCTTTATTGCACAACTGAAAATTTGTACAAAAGGCGGACTTAATGCCAGGTGGCATTCTCTACCAGTCATACCTTTGGGCTAATCAAAGTTTTTTCTTGACGCAGTTTTATTTATAAAATATTTTTTAATCAATCACACACAATCCGTGAATAACACAATTTTAGTTAATGGATGAACCTTTACTAATGACTACCTACGGACAGGTTACTACCGATGCTATCATGAACTTAATCAAATCGAAATATGTATTTAGTATTCTATAGACTATAAATCATGCTTTAATTACATGTGTCATAGTCAGTCATGCTCAATCAAAAATAAGCTACAGTGGTCACCGGCGACAAAAACCGTCACCTTTTTTAAACCTATTTTTATTTCATATTTATTTAATTAGAAAACCAAGAGCGATACAAGTTTTGTTTGAAAATTTGAATAAGACTATAAGTAAGGCTAATGATAGGTTTCCCTTTGACTATTGGTAATAGAAACTTATAAAGAAGAAAAAGTTAAACTTAAATAATAATATTACACATTTATACATACTCGTATTCCGCCTCAAATGTTTAAGCTATAATAAAGGTTACGCTCGCAATCATGCATAGAGGTATACATTTTTCCAGTAGAATAAATTATTATAATCTCCAACAACTCCAAAACCTACTTTACAGTTTGATATATCTATAATGTATTTCTCATCCTGTACCTGTAGATTGTGGAGCAAAAAATAAAGAATCTTTATTATAATTATTATATCAGAATAGGTTGTTTTCACAGAATGCTAACCTATTTTACGTACTGAAGGGAAAAGCTCGACATTACAATTAAAAAGTTAAAATTAGGAGTTACCTAACTTAAGTTACGAAAAGATTACATGTTGCGTAACTTCAAGCAAAGGTTGTAAATGTATATTTAAATTAGGCCCATTCGCACTGATTTTCTTAGCTAAGGATGAACTTTTCAAAAATAAATATAGCGGCAACAGAAATACATCTGTAAAAATTTTTTACCCTGTGCTATCGTGGTTAATGAAATACAGCCTGATGACAGACATACATACGAACAAATTTAGTAATGTGGGGTCCTGTTTTTACCTTTATTAGTATTCGTTTTCTTATTATACTTGCCTAGTTATCAAATATAGAATCAATTTAAAAAAATAAGCCTGAAATTCACCAACACCATGTTTAATTTTGAGCATTGTATGAAAAAAAGAAAATACATTTATTAACAAATGGACATCATATTACACACAAAAAAAACTAGATAAAAGGCACGAATACAAAACAAAAACATAATAAAATTACAATTCAGGTAACACTAGTCGGACTGTGCAGTTGTGTGCCTGTGATGTCCACATGAAAAGGGTCACTTAGATCAGCTTAAGTTAGATTTAACTTAAATTAGATTACGAGTATTTTAGATTTTGCATGGGATTTCTGACAAATTAACTGTCAATCGATGTTTACTAACTGTTTAAAAATTGGTGAATTCTGGTCTAAGTAGGTTGTAAGTATTTAAGGTAGGTAAGGTAGGTAGTTTAGGTAATAACGAAGGCATTAAAAAAAGTTAACTTCCTAAATTAAAGTAGCACAACAAAAGATGTTTGTACGTTAAAATATCACCTTACTTATATTAAAAAGGGGAAACACATATCCTTCACAGTGTCAAAAGGGCATAACTCACGCAACGGAAGAATATTAACACTCCCGTGCATGATGAAAATGTGTCTGTTTAATATTAGGGCGGATGTCACAGCAATAGCATGTTACTTCGACACCACTGCCTGTAGGGTGGCACTAACAGAGCAGAGGAAAAAGATTAGAAGGGCCATCTCACAGTCTGTATTGAAAATGTATCGCCCATGGTAGGGAGCAGGACACCGAAAAACTGTCCATAGTATATAAAAAACGTTACCGCCAAAAGACAAATTATAATTACTCCAGAAGTGATTGGTATTCAATTTGCGTATGATAGATACAAATATTTATTTGTCCTTGTAAGTTTGTTTGTAAAAATTTATCTCTGAGCCGATTTTAAAAAATATTTTACCAGTTTCTACTGGTAGATGGTTTTTAGATAGAAATCTACATTATTCCTAAGGGGAGAGAGGGGAAATATTTTTCTTGAACGCACTGGTGGAAAGTGCGAGTGGGTAATTATATTATCATCGTAACCGCGGCACTTCTGCGGCCTCACTCCGGTTCACAACGTCCGTATTTTCGTCTGTAGCCGTCCTTGACACTCATAGCAGCATGGCAGCATAAACCCAATTGACACTTAATGCAGCATGGCAACATGACCGAGCATGATGGCTTGAACATAGGAACATCGTCATCCAGAGCACAGATAATAATATACTCCGGAGTAAGGCATGGCGCTGACATTACCCTTCGATCCTTGTTTATCTATTCCGTGGTGGAACTAAGCCCGGTTTACGGCGCGATGGGATTATTTGTTGCCAAGCCAAGCATTTATGACTTCGAATACTGTTCTGTCAATATGTACCAACCATTTATGACTCAAATATATTTTGGTTCACAGATAAAATGGCTGGCTATACTGCTAGCTATATCCTTCTAAAGCCTATATAAGTACGGTTTGAGTGACTGTTTACAAAAAAGAATGCTAACAAGCATGTTCTCTTGTTGAGATTTTATGAACAGAAAACGCTAATCTGTCGAGATTTTTCTTCAAATATCTTTGTTGAAAAAATCTCGTTAGAAGGAAATTCTCATTCTGTACAATATTTTAGGTCTTTTAAAAAGTGGCACAGCTTAAAACATATTCCAACGTTCTTGAGCAAGAATTTATTTTTCTAAATATGGAATGCGACGGATGTTGTTATTTAAAAAGTTTTCTAAAGTTAATAACAAAAAATAATATTCTAAAGTTTACGGTACGTGTGTCATGGTTCCTTTGCGTATATTTAAAGACACCCCGACTAAACTTATTTCCGCTAACTTTTTAGTAATTGGCAAGACTAATAGGTAGGTGTTGTGTTAAGGTTAGGCTCTAATAACGGTCTCGTTCAAGTTAGTTAGGATATAGTTCCGTAGTCCTGTCTAGGAACCCTTATAGTTTCGTCATGTCCGTCTGAATGTCTGCCCGAGGTTTTGCTAAGAGACTGTTGATACTAGAAAGCTGTAATTGTGTAAGCGTGTGTATACTAATTACGCCGACAAAGTGGTAGGATAAAATATTAGAAATATTTTTTTAGCTCCCCTGTTGGGTAAAGTGCGGATGATTTTTTTTTCGTCGTCTACCTTATCATGTGGAGTATCGTTGAGAAGGTCTTTTAAAATGACTTAAGGGTTTTTTAAACACTTAAGTCATTTTAAAAGACCTTCTCAATTTATTGCTCCACATTTTTCAATTTATTGCTCCAAATTATAATTGCGGGTAAGATAATTTTATTAGTTTAGCAGGAATATTCGTAGAACTTGGATGTTGAATAATTTTGTGCCAAATACAAAATCCTCAGAATAAATTCTCTAAAGTGACTATGATAAAGTAAATAATGGTACGAAACCCTTCGTGCTCGAGTCCGACTCGCACTTGGCCGGTTTTTTCTCATAACAGCTTCCCAAAATAGGACCAGCAATAATTGAGGCAATTGTTATTGCGGCGTAGCTACAAACATTTCTTGATTGTGAAGTAATCCTTGTTCCTTCACGGAAACAAATGAATCGCAATACATCAAAACCAACCTTAAAATGCTTAAGCACCATCAAGTCAACGGGCTCCTTAAAATGCTTTTCCTTTCCATATCTTTGTAAGAGCCAATCCATTTTTAAAATAGCCATCATTAGTATCGTGATGCTGGTGTAGCTTTTTCTGGCGATTTCACATTTATTTTAACGACCAACCAATAAAATAACACGCCAGCTTATGTGTCAAAGAGATTCTCATTCCTTGGATTAATACCTACGTTTGTTATAAATTAATATGAACCTTTACATGTCTTTCAAAATACGTTCACACGTGAAGGTATCTGCTTTCCTAATATCTTATTGTTAAAAATTCGATATCTGCTGCTCTGAATCAGTATTTTCTTTAGACGACCAAATGGAATTAATTCGCCAAACAAGGAAAAAAGCCGTTTTCCTGACAGGTATTGTTATTTGTTATATACAAACTATTTACTGTGATTGATTATTGTGACTGTTGCTATGGCAACGTCAGACAATTTGTAAATAAACAAAGATTAATGAGAAATATTATTTATTATTATCAAGAGGTTGTCAGCAAAAGTCAAAAGATGGCGCTAGGTTTAGTTGTGTTTTCTTAAAAAGCCTATTTAGTGACATGACAAAGCTTAGCACTAGCATCATATTATTATTATTATTATTATTAGCGCTATAACGCTTTTGAAAGAAAGAAGAAATAAAGAAAAAGTATTTGTTTAGCACCAAAAATACAAAACAACGAGGCGACTTAGTGCTTAAACTAATTATTGTGGTACCAAAAAGGCCTCCGCTCAGTGTATGTCAGTGACGTCAAAAAAGCACGTCACGACGTATGCTGCGGAGGTCGTTTTGGAGACATCCAGCTCCCAAAAAATAAAATATACAAATTGTTACTCTTAGTACACTACGAGTATCTTATTATTAATAATATTAATTTTGACAAATGCTTACAATTTTTTGGTATTTTTATCGTTAAATACTGTAACTTTACAGTGATTTTAGTTACGTAAATAGGCCCTCTGACTATAAACACAGTTCCCTTGAGCAAAAAACAAATAGAGCAAGAAATCAGCGGAAATATTAAATTTGGTGATATTCCGCTGGGAGACAAGATTAGGTTCCCGGAGGCTACTGTGTTTCAGAAACTCGGCAAATATGATGTGACATGTGCTCGCATGTTTAATGATCTCGTGTCTGTTAAACCTGACTTATAAATTCATAGCTCGTGACACGGCTTTGTCTGTTTGATAGCGATATAAGCTTATTAAGGGCGGGTAACAAAATACGTGTTTAATAATAGTGTGCACTGTTTAACAAAAATCACTGCATGTTTTAATGCGGTTAGAATTGTATAATTGCACACACATGCATTTACATGTACACATTTATATTTTATGTTTTACTTAAGTCTATTATTATTATTTTTGTCTGTTAACTTAAATTGTTCAACCTTTTTTTCCTAACCTACACTACTTTCATTTCCTTGGAGGAATCACTGTCTTCTAAGACACAGGTTTAATCCTAGTTTAGTTGGCAGGGACATTCTAAGATTAACACGATTATCAATCATAGTTCTAAGAATGAAAATTGTAATTGTTAAAAAAATAGAATTATTATTATTATTAATCAAAGAAGGATATTTTTCTGGTTTAGTATAAATCATTAAAACTAAAAGAATTAATTCGAATTGATAATTATTTATGTGTAGAGCTTCGTAGCCGAGAACATTGCGTTTTCCAATAGATTAACTTTCTGATTAAACGTTTCACATTTTGTTTAAACATTAGTAATATAAATACAACTTATTAAAAAAAAATAAAATAAATTACTTAATACAACACAAAAACAAAAATTATAAAAAGGCTCCTTGTGGTAAGGTTGTTTAAACTGTTTTACTTGTAATTTTCTAGTGTAAAAGATATAGTTTACTACGACAAAACTAATGCTTCTTAGCATATTTTAATACTGAACTATTGGAAATGGCGGTCTATTCGACTGTACAGGAAAAGTGTATACTAGTTAATAATCCTTTACATAGGGTCTTATACTCAGCGAGTATTATTTTGTTCAATGACAGTGTAACGTTTGTGATAAAATCCTACTAAGTTCAGGCGACAATTTTTACAATTCATTCTTTCGCTATAAACCATTGACCACAAAACCTGGGTCAAGCATCTCTTCACTCGATTATCCTTGACTTCTGCCAACGCGTTCAGTCCCCTACAAATAAGTACCAAGTCTTCGCAGGCCTCTTCATTCTGTTTTTTGTTCACAGATCATTCGAATGCCACAGAGCTGTTCACGAATGGGAATGCAGTGAGAATGAACCCGAAAGGAGACAGGGACGATCACTACCATGTGTGTGATGATAAACTTTAAACTTTATTTAAAAAAATCAGTGAAGTGATGTAAATAAATTTCAAAAAATCAAGTATCTTAAAATAGTAATAAGTTTATCGTTTAAGAAATACACGTTGATGTTTTTAAACACAATGATTTTTATAGAATGCGCTCAATTAAACTATTGCAATTTTCACATGTTATAGTGCTAATAAAAACAAAAAAAATACGTCATGGCTCGGATAATTTGCAAAGTTATCAAACTTCTTCCTTTTTTATTTCTGTCTTGTTAAACATATACAATACCTAGTTATTTTAAAACTAAGCTCTACTGCTACTAGCAAATGGAAAATAGGTTGGGTTTTTCCCTGACATGACAAAACTTCTGAACTCTAATTTCTTTTTGAGTGACATTATGTCTAGATTTGGAATAAATTGTTTAGTAGTAAGTAAAAATGTATGCTTTGATATTTGTAATCGAATTCACTTAACATCGAAAAAGTGGGTGTTAATATAAAAATGTTTTAAGCTTATTAAATAAAGACGATAATGTTATACAATCTAATAGATTTTTTACGTAGATAATAAAACTGTTACTTAAAAAATGTTATCAAAAATTATTTAAAAAGGACGGGCAAATTGACAAAAATGATAAATATATTTAACGAAAGACAGAAATGATACTGAGATCGTAACAAATACTAATATTATGTTCTTCTTTTTGTTCTTTGACACACATTTAAAAACAAAGTGACAATATTAAAATATCAATACAAAAATCATAATACGTAAAAATAGTACAATTGAAAAAGCAAGGTTAACTGCACTAAATGCCTAATCAAAATATTTACCCATGAATAAAGAATATCTTCTTGACAATGTATTGGAAACTATAATAAACAAAACATTATTTTCCTACCAATACTCATATATTACGTATGTCAAAGACAATACTGTGTTTGTTATTTAAAATTAAATGTATAAATTAAATTCAGCCGTATAATATATATACTTTTTCAACATAATTATTTTGTTTATTTTGGGAATTCCAACCGATTTGAATGTCTATTTTCACGTCTCCACGTGAATTCTGCATTACGTGATAAGTTGTACACTGTACAAACTTTAGGAGCTAATTTTACACTTAATTTTAAGACAGAAAATGAAGTACCCCGTGAAACAAATTTTAATCCTGTTTATCGATTTGGGTTTATTTTTACGAAGCTCGACCACTAACCGGTCTTTCTGTGACTGTCATCAATAACACTTTATCTTTATATTGACATTCCATTTTTTTCCGAAATCAGGTCAGCATAAATAATCCTTCAGGGGTTGTTTTAATTTCAAACAGCGTTACAATATAAATGTTGTCTAGTTATTGAAAGTTATTTATAATAGCTCGCAAAAATAATAAAATCTCTAAATTAAAATTTAAAAAGTAAAGTTTATAGGAAATTATAAAAGGCCTACCTACCTACCCACGGTAGGGTAAAAATGTATAGAATTTATAGTTAAAGCCAAATCATTAAAATGAATAGTAAAACTCAAAAGTTTTCGGCCTGAAAATTCGTTGAAATACACCAAACAGTGGGCGTCCCGTGAAGATAATACTTGGGGTCTTATTTTTATTTTATTTTTCTCAATGCTTCTTCTATGACTTAAACAAAGTACTCGTAAATAATGCAAACAAAAGATGGCAGGAACTTTTCAAGGGCATTTAATTAAAACGGTAAATCGTTAAAATCGGCCTGGCCTCGGAAGATTCGTAGTAAAGTAGCCGAATTTCTTGGCAAAAACAACAGCATTGTCCAGCACATTATTTTAGCAAACAAAGAAGTAGGTACTCATTTAAATCAGTATTGTTTGTCTGCCTAGACTTTTTGGCTGTTTGTATTGTTGGTAAAATTGTACTTTATAATATTCTAGCTTTTGCCCGCGACTTCGTCCGCGTGGTATAAGTTATTTGGGTAGCTTTTTTCATTCATATTCAAAAAAATATATAAATGTAGGATGAAAATGTCACTTGTGAACCATAGCGATACCTATTATAATAACCATGCCAATATTAACATACAATCCTTTTTCATAATTGTTAGATGCGTGACGCTCAACGTCTAAAACTTGACGGGCCTAGGTGAGCATAAAAGTCTCTGCAGCTCCGCTAGATACGTGGCGCACAGTGTCTAAAACCTGACGGTCCTGGGTCAGCTTAAAAGGTTCTGAAGGTCTACTAGATGCGTAAAGCTCAGCGTTTAAAACACGACAGGTTTAGGTCAGTTAAAATGGCTCTGCGGGTCCTAAGCGGTGTGGGCCTTGAGCGCTTGTGATTTGATTGGGTGATTTGAAATTTGAATGTTGGTATTCGAAACTCGCATTATTTTCAAAATTCAAAGCACTCAATCAACTTCCTGTTCTTGTCTAACCCCGTACCCCTGTATTCCGCAGGTAAGGTCTCAGATAAGCGGTCGGACTGTAACAATCTAAACTCTCCTCGCTGTGCCACACGCCACTCGTTTAATTTCAATAAATGATGTAAAGGAGAAATATTTCCGTAACAGAAATATTTCTCCTTTACATCCTTTATTGCGTTAACTACGATATATCGATGCACCGCTATTTTTATCTAACCTGTCGAAACTATCGACTCATGACGATATTTTCAATACGATTGATAGTGTCGATTGCTTAAAACTGGTAAGTAGTACTATCGCGAAAGACCAATAGTATCGATACTTCCCATAGCATTAGCACAAACACTATCGATAGTTTTTGTGTCGATAGTATCGTAAATGACGATACTATTGTCATGAAATCTATATCGATAGTTGAACATATTTCAAAACTATTGCTTGCTCATAAAAGGCAATATAGCTGGTGATAACAGTTCTTCTATCACATCATTCACAATATTTTACATTGCGGTTCATTAATAAAGTTATTTCATTAGAGTCGCTATATGCTTGATGGTTACTAAGGGAAAACTATCGATACTATTAATAGATTTGTACCTCGGCATACTTCAATCCGTCAGTAACTACTACATTCATAGGTACTAAAACCTACATCTACGCTCTAGCGCAATTTTGGATGATTTTTGAACAGTTTACTGCTTACAGCTGGACACTTTTTCAACTTTTCCCCCATGAGATATTTCATAATTTAATTTAATTAAATTGATTAGGTACCTTTTTTCCCCTTACCTTGCCCTCCATGGTTATAAATTAATTTCTATCTACACTAATATTATAAAGAGGAAAGATTTGATTGTTTTTTGTTTATATGTATTTACTGGACCGATTCACATAAAATTTGGTACAGAGGTAGTTTGGGACCCTGGAAAGGACGTAGGAACACTTTTTGTCATGATATAAAATCATCAGGGGGGTGAAATAAGGTATGAAAGTTAGTATGGAAAATCCTACTTTAGGTGTGGGCGACGTCACTGGGAACTGCTAGTAAGTGAATAGTTTTCTATTTCATTGGACTTATACGACATCTAGCAAGAAATGAACTCGTTAAAGTACTCGTCTTAGAAATTGTATACGTTTAACAACAACGTCTGCCCCTTCCAGGTAAGCAACGTTAGCCATCTGAACTCCCCCCCTCTTCGCTGCACGTCATTTTGAATTACTACGTATTTTAAAATTTGGGAATCGAATAGCTGTCAATTAATTTTAATTACTTTTTCCTTTTTATGGCTTTACTGGTCAATATCGAAGAAAAAGTATAAGGAAAAGTAGCTAATACAAATTATTTTCACATGCACTGAAGTTTGACGTAAAATTGCGCTTCTCTTTAGTCTGTGCCCTGACAACAGCAGTCAATGACAGTTGTCGAGACAGGATAAAGGTGACCGCGCACCGTAGATGCGATGTAGAAGCCGCACGCGCCGCAGTCATTGTACTTTATAAATCTTTATATGAAATCGTATGCAAAATCGAGCAAGGGCGGACCTACATACAGGCTGTCCTGTTATTGAAGGATAATAAATAAATAAATCATGTAAAAGTGTTCCCATTTTCGAGATTATGGTTTTGAGTTTTTATTATTTTTGGAAGCCTTACTAAAATTTTAAGGAAAAAGTAACTATTGATTTTGGTGTTTGGAGTATTCAACAGTATTAAAATAGTACAGACTTTTAAAAAGTCATCACTCGTAGAAGTGGCCATAAAACAATTAAATATTATATCTCGAAATTGGTTACACTACTACTTGAAAAAATTTTTGGCATATTCTTGAGCATGATGTAACTAATCTGTACCTAAAGGATTATCCTGACCTGACTTTTAGTATAGTACTGTAGTTATGTGGATTCCATCTGGGCGTGCGGGTGATGTCTACTTTCGTCGATGCGTGCGGTGCGTTTGGCGCGTACGATGCCCATCGCGGGAGACCATGAGAAAATGCGATGAGTGCGGTGCATGCGGCTACTGTTTAGGTGTGAGTTCTCCTATATGGATTCTCGTTTTTACAAATTTTAATAACTCTGCATTCGATTTTCGGGATAAAACTATCCTATGTCCTTTCTTAGATCCTAAACTATCTCCATATTAAATTTCAAGTTAATTGGTTCAGCGGTTTAGGTGTCAAGAAGTAACAGACAGACAGACACACTTTCGCATTTATAATATTAGTTAGGATTAGGATAGTGTAGAAAGCTTACAAGATTATATGACAACAGATAAATAAATATGTCAATCTTTTGCCGATTTACCTTAAGAGTAGATAAATATTAGTGACATGGAAAGTAAAAGAAAAGAAGGTTACAAAAGGTCGGCGGAATTTTCCTCCTTGGGAAGGCATAAGGAGCATTGGAGCAATTAAGTACTAAGGACGATTGCGGACCGTAAACCACGTTAACGTTCCAATGTAACCTCTATTACGTAGGAAAATTACCCGAATAGATGTCACACGATTTTGTTTTTCACATCAGGAGGAAACTCTAAAATACCTATGCATGGTGTGTCAAACCAAAGGCATTAGATCGATCATACTAAACTCATCATGATAAAATTTCATTATAAGTTTTGGTAGTGATAAAATACTAAGATATTTGTAGTATATTTCGATTTTGATTTGTATTTGATTGGTCGAGAGTGTAATAGCTTTTGCACACATTATTATGTTATTACAGAAGTATATATTTTTATCATTACTTGTAGTTTTGTTCCTGGTTTGTTTGTATTTATTCACCCGTATGTTAGCATTTTCATTAATTAGAAAGTTGAGAAAATTTATTAAATTACAGCTGCAAATTCAGGGAAAGGTATCAATTTGAAACCTCAGGATGTATTAGGTTACTTTAATTATTTTTTAAGAAATATCATGTGCCTGGTTTTGTCATCACTCATCATAGGTTGGGTTGGGTGTTAATTTTCATAAATACGGGATGGTTCAGATTAGAAGTTAAGCTAAATAACTTGTAATTCCTTAAGTTACATAAAAACTTTCTGCAACACATGCAAAGGAAAGTACATATACTTACCTACCTTTATGGGAATCGTCACGGGAATGATAAGTGAAGCTGGAAAGTAAGTATCGCATTTCAATGGGCAGGATGATTAAAGTTATTTGGTATTTTGAAGAACTATTTATCTGAGGTTGTTGTTGCTCTATACTGAGATTACCTTGAAATCAACCTACAGTCACTAGATTGTAAAATATAACCCAAAATGGCCAAACAATAAATATTCTAGGCGCGGTATCTACAGAGCTAACTAGCTTGTGACCTATCTACCCGATCGAAGTGTGGAAATTCCTAATCTGACAGAGTTCGCGGCGCTCTGGTGATTTATGAATTTACCTGGCAACTTGCAACTACGTAATTTGAAACGGAGACGGACATTTACCGGTGGTATTAAGCACTAAGTATTAGGATTTGTTGATGGGTAGTAGGATTTTAGGATTTTTCGTGGTCTTTTCGACGGTGTCATATCTTCGTAAATGCATACAATGATAAACTCAAATTATGCTTCGCTTTTTTCCGCGACTGTGCTCTCGCAAATATCGAATTTTCCATTCAAAAAGACTTCCACGCCCGTTTTCAGTCCCTAAGAATTTTAATTTACAAAACATCCGAAAAACGTCATTCTTGATTTTTAACTAAACACCTAGCTCAAACCAATTCTTATCGATTTACCTTCAAACAGACGGATATTCATAAAATTATTCCGCTTTTTCACCTACTTATGGGGTGAATTGCCAGTAATCCTTTCTCACCGGTTGCTTACATTATATGAGGAATATTTGTACAAAACTTCAATATCCTAGGGGCAAGGGTTTGGGCTGGGCGTTGATAAGTCAGTCAGTCAATTTCTTATTTTATATTATGCATCTAGATTGCTTTACATTATATAAGTATGTTTATCCGTTATCCTAGTCACCATAGCACAAGCTCACGCTTAGTTTGGGACTAGGTAATTGGTGTGTTTGTTGAAACTATTTATTATTATTATATTATGTAGCAGCTAAGGTAGTTTTCCTTTTCAACTAAAAAAAGATTTCTCGCATTTTCCATTATGCTTTGTAGTTTGTTCTAGCAAGACCTAAAGCCGAGAAAGGCTATATCACGTTAATAGAGAAAAACTTCGGTGAAATGTTTATGGAAGGTCTACTGAATAATAATGGGTTATCTGTTTCCTTCAGGCAAACTGGTTTCTTATAAATCAGCAATTCAGGCTTTCACGACAAAACGTATTAGGTTTTATTAAATGCCGCGATTGGCCATGCAAAGAACATAGATTTCCGTGTTTGCTACTTTTAGAATAGATTTAGACACGTATAAAGGTTTTAGAATAAGTTTTACTGCAGGCCCTTTGTACATAAGGCTACGAAAATCTTTGATACCCGTCGATTTTGGTCTCTAAGTGACTACCGAACAAATTCACATAAACATGGTGACGCGTGCATGTGTACGACAAATATCTATGATTTTTTATTGCCGTAGTCGCTTTTAGACCAAAAATCGTTGGGTATCGAAGATGTACGGCTTAAATCTTGGATAATAATATTAAGTGATCAAATAATAATCTGTCACATTTTTATTCTATGATTGTGTGTCCTCATAATTATGTTACGATCTTCGAGCATGCCCGCTGAAGTAAAAATAATAATATAGTACATAAAAAGCTTACGATTTTTTAAGCCTAAATATTATGTGTCGTGATTCGTAAGAATGTGCGACACTCAAACAGACCCGATTCGTCAGCTGTTAACCTAAGTTGAAAAGGGTTATTTAATGTCCTTTTTAGGCATACATCGCAGTAAAAGCCATTTGAGGCGAAATACTTTACCGCCGCTTCCAGAATAACATCGTCTTAAGTGGATATAAGTCTGAAACCTACGGTCGGTTTGGCAACGCATTTAATCAAAGCAAAATTGGGTCGTCATCACGTTTACACGGTTTTGTAAAAGCCGACGACTTTTCGGCTTATGATAATATTTAGATAATAATAGCCATCTTCTTGCATCCCATTTCCATGTGATATAAAGAAGAGTCCATGCTGGATCACTCAAAGAAAATAAGTTATTTAACAAGGACCTGCCATTCTAAAATTAGTCAAAGTATAGTATATTATATGTATTCAAGGGCTAATACTGTTAACTTTTTTTTTAATGTAAAGTACTGTTTATGTTTGTAATACTTACTTTTTGTGAAGAAATAAAGTTTTTATTTATTTATTTATTTTAATAATTAAATGTCTATAGTAGGTCTTATTCTTTCTCTATCTGCCTCGTTGGTCTAGTGGCCAGCTCTCTGGGTACCATTTACGAGGTCGGGTTCGATTCCTGGGTCGGGCCGAAAGTGTTGAGTTTTTCTGTCTTGAAATAACTCAGACACAGCTCCGGAGTCAGGAAGTTGCGTGCCTTGGAAAGCACGTTAAACCGTTGGTCTTGCTCCTGATCTCTCTACTCTCATGTCGGACTGCCGTCTCACCGAATTATGAGAGTAAAGGAACAGAGAGTCCAGCTGTTTATTGCGTACACACTTGTACACTATAATATCTCCCGCTCAGTCGGCTAATCTCTGTTGAGATTGGCCACTAAAGTCGAAATTCGGCTAGGACATTATTATTTTTGTTCTTTCTCTATTATATTAGTCCACAAGCATTTGTTTTGTAAATCAAAACTCATAAGGTACAGTTTTGTGAAAAATTATCAAAGTTTACCATAGCTTTAATTACTCATTAGATCCAAAACCGTTTAGGGGTCAGAATATTTGAATACTCTCACCTTGATAGTTAAGGCTCTATCATCAAAACATGAAAGTTAAAACTTCATATTATGTACTCTTCTAATTACGATTCGTGACACACGTTTAGCGCATCATTAAAGAGATTGAAATTAAATGAAATCAAAGCGTGATATACAAAATCTCCGAGAATTACTTATGTGTTCGTGTTAGTTAGCCAATTTATTTTGTTATTCTCATTAAAAAATAACAACAATTTATTATGAGTGATGATTGGAGTTTCGATTTAGAACATTCATTAATGAAAAGTTTATTTTACATTTAGAACTATTATAGGTATTAGGTAAGTAGGTTTTCTAATGTAAGGGCTTATTCACTCGGGAACCGTCATTGACGATTCGTCAAAATACACGATACGTCACGAGGGGTGGACGTTCACATTGCTTACGGAATCGGGTTTTTTCACGATTCGTGATCCGTGTGAACATTCAAAAAGCATTGCCGCCGTCAAAAAAAAAGAACGAATCGTGAAAAAAGACGACTCATCAAAAATCACGAATCGCCCTCGTGTGAACGAGCTCTGAAACTTGACAAAAATATTATTTCAAAGTTTTATGGCTTTCGTCTACAAATTATATCAATAGATACCTACGTAGTATAATTTGCAATCAAAAGTGCTCAAATTCAATTTTTTTTGTTGTTGACCTACAATCGAGAAAAAAAATAACGTCACGTACACTTTAAATGTTGTGGCATGATTGCGGCAGCTAAACTTAACGGGGTGCGCGAAGCAAGTCGAGTAAGTCTAAAAGATCTTCAAACAGAATAGAACTTATTAATATTAGTAATTAAATCCATTTGCTTTAAAGTTTTAGACTTGATGATATAATTAAAACAATATTTTTATTCTGCGTAATGCGCAAAACCATCCGACATTTGTGTTAAAAACTGAAAAGTGTTCATATTTTCTTATTTATATTTTATTAGTGGATATTAAAAAGATGGGGACCTACGGAATATCAATACAATCATTTTCATGAACAAATTATTGTTTCATGCGTAAAAATCACCAAGTTTTCGAAAAAAAAATGCTCTTAGATATCATTAGCTACAAGTCATGTTTATTATATCATAAAGAATTTGTTTCAAATTTCCTGTGCAATGATTAGGCTAACGTAAATAAGTTGTTTTAATGTATTTAACTAATTCAGCTCACGGTACAAGTGATTTAGAAATACTTTAATTTTCTCGATTTCGTGCAGGACCGCCTTAGACAGTATGATCTATAAAATAAAATAAGGATGAAGGATCTTTATATGGCATATTACACAATTTCTTCATTCATTGTTGGGTGCATTGATATAAAATATGGCATATAAATCTTTTCTTCTGCAAAACTTTTCTCTCATAAATAATTGTGTTAATATAAAGGCCCCTTACTTGCCATATGTAAATACTGGGGCGTCTCTCTTTTTGTTTAAAAGATGAATAGCTCTATGAAGCTGTATTCCACGATTTACAACCTTAAATAAATCTGGGGTAACGTTGGAAAAATATTACCCTAGCTAAAAGATTTCATAACAACCTAATGTACTTTTGTACATAAGTATTCATGAATCAACGTACTGTTTTATAAATCAACTTGTAGTTAGTTGAAATTTTGTGAATTTTTTTTTCAGACTTTTTGTAAATAAATAGATTTAGGTGCTACTTTTACTTTTTTCATTCAAACAAAAAACGATACCTGTTTTCGCGATTTTCATTGCGTCCATCGTGACTCTGTTATCTAAATAATATTATGTTGTATCGCATCTAACAATGCTTTTAATCTGCAATAGGTTTACTAACTTTTATCACAGAATACATAAGTTGTACCACAACTAACATTAACCTATTATACTAATGGCTAGATGCCAGTACAATTCAAATGGGTTGGTTCCAGCACGAATAAGTTCGGCCTCTGGTTTCAGACAGTTTCTCACACTGTGTTTTATGCCACTTTTGAACAATTTGGACCAAATGGATAACGTTTTCGAGATTCTAGAAAGCAAATTTTAACTACGAATTAAATCAGCATACCTAATAACCCTTGAAAACTAACGAGAGGCGCCAATATTTGTCACCAAGTTAATTTTAACACAGATCTATTTTATGTACCTGCATAAAATTATATAAAGTACCTACGTTTCACATTTTTATAAGCTCTCTTTCCATATACTGTATCGTACTTTCACACTTTACTTTGATTGTTTGTTTGTATTAAATATTCTCCGAAACTACTCGACCGACGAAGACGAAGACTCGACGAAAGTATGTATAGAAAATCCGACTTTTGGCGCGGGCTAAGTCGATGGAAACTGCTAGTATGATATATTTCATTATCTTCTTTCTATAAGCTTTATTCTTTATTTACCCAAAGAAGTGCTAAGAACTCTTAGATCAGATAAAATCTTTATTTAAAAGTAGCTATCTAAAGCTCCTGCTCCTTAAAAAATAATTACTTTAAACATTTTTTCTCACACAATCTTGATCTAGTTTCCTATAGTTCCAGCGTTAGGTATTTCTTAGCTAAAATTAATCCATACATAGCAACTTGCTAGGTTTCGTCACTCACAACAGTTACAACTAAGATTGTCGTGTCTCCATTAAGTTTACAGCTCAACCGAACTTACAAGTTAGATTCAATTGCACGGTGTCATAGCCTAAGAAGTAATAGATATCAACTCACTCGATCGAAATACATCGTTGAAAATCATATTTCGGTCGAAATATAATAAAAACCAAGCACAACCACAATTATGATAGGCCTACGCAATATTGAGTCGAACGGTTAATAACAGACATTGGGGTAATTTACGGCCAGCTTCAAATGCGTTTAAAATAAAACAGAACTTTACGTTATAGGGACAAATATTATTCCATAAAAAACAAAAAAAATATTAAAAATATAGGGAAAATTCTTCCAATGCAGTCTTCCGCAAAGTACATACTTACTACCTACTTCTACTTTTGAATGGCGCGCTAGCACAGAATAAATGCTAGGTAGTTAGAAAATTGCAATCTGATCTATTTGCCACATGGTCGACTCGATTCAATCGACGGGACTTGTTAAAAGCAATTACAACTTGAGCGACCATTATGTTGTTTAATGTTCCTCATTCATTGTGATTATGTGTCACAAAAGATGTAGACCTGCCTGATGAAGATAATAAAGCCGGTAACATTTATCCTAAGATACACTGGTTCAGTCAAGTTTCAATACTTTGCTAATGGTTGAATAAATAAGGAAATGGACTATATACCCATGTTTATATTTGGCCTCTACTGGCTCTAGGGTTAAAGTCTGGACGGCTTGAAAACCAATAAAAACAAACTTACAAATTCAGCCTTCCGACATGTTTTATTCTGGAAACATTCCAGCAGCTATAACATTAAATATTTTACGGCTGTCTCTCCAAAATAATGTTTGGGATGACCGCAAATATGTAGGAAGTAGGTACTACATTTTTATTGCGATTCACAGGCCACATTCGCTCGCTATAAACGAGTCCTATGCTCACATAATAAATTAAATGAATTGCTCTATAAGTATGTTGGAAGAACCATATTCATGCTATTTGGTCCCTTATAGTTTTAGGTTAATGTTTTTATGAAGTAATAAATTCCTCTGTTCAACCATGTTCAACTAAAAAAATAGGAAAAAAGAACAGAAAAATACTATTTCCGTAACTGAATCTATAAAGATGGTCACAATGTGTAGGTCAGAGATCGGTAGAAGAGTGTAAGGGAGACCTTTATTTGCCTAGCAGATGATAATGATGCTACCTCTATAATACGCTAAATAGCACCCTTAATTTTTATTCAAATCCAAAACGAATTTGTAAAAAGATATTAACAAACTATCTCTATACATTAGACTACAAAGCAACTGAAGACTTACTCACTATCCCAGTCTAAAAATAGGCATTGAGGTTTGAACCTTACTTTTACTTTTCTTTTTAAACCTTTAACCTCTGTTCACATAAATTTGATAACACCCTACACTCACTCACACTCCCATACTCACTTCACACATACGCACACACACATATACACATACTATACACGCACAATTCACATTCTGCAATCATTATCATTAACATTATTGCTATGTTTGCCTAAATAAACTTCTTTTTTTTTTACTAATACTTACTGAAACTAGGATTTTGTTACTGTACCATCTGTGAATCGTCTATGGGGGGTCCTGGTGACCTGTGTCACAGGTTTCTTTGAAACCTACTTCAGGCACCAGTCTCTCACAACTAGTATAAAACCTCTAATTTAAGATTACCTGTACCTATACATACATGTTTCCTATTTTGTGATGAGAAAATAAATATTTTTGAATTTGAAAGAATTCGAATTTGAATTTGAATGATGAAAATAAGTTAATTTTAATCAGCTGAACTTCAGTATTCCCTTTATTTCTTGCCAATGTTGTTTTTTAGTTTGAATATTTTCAGTAGCTTTTTATGGGATTCGATTTCAAGTTCCCCTTGTAACTTTGGTGACAGAATCAGGACGATATCGAGAGATACTCGTATTACCATAAAACCGTTAAAAGGATGAGTAACGGATCACATTTTTATCGAGCCAAATTTTATGTGTCACGTTTTTAACAGAAAATTGTGGGTGTGATGAGAAGGATAAACAAAACACTGTGCCATATTTGCTGGGAGACCGAAACCGAATTTTATTAAATGTCCCCAACGGGTCAGCGTATATCTGCTTGGATTGAACAAACATTTCGATTTCAATATTCTTTGTTTGCTTGCTAACAATACGCTGAAATAACTACTTTGAAGTTGAATAGGTATTGATGATTGAAATTATTTTTTTAATCATTTACACATCGCCTCTCACAGTTCTGACAAAAGTTAAAATTTTTCTTTGACATTGCTGGATTAGACCGATTTATGATTTATAGCCCAGGGCTCACAATGTTAGAAAATGTCATTGTACTAATAATTTATGTGATTCATGCAATTTATTTTTAAATCACTATCACGCAGGTAACGCTGATCGCTTATTTGAAACCTCGCCTGCGGAGGGGGTGTGAATTGATTGTTTGTTTTTTGTTTTCTTTTCAAAATTCTCGTCTACCCCCGCTCCCCTGTAGCCCTTAAGCAAGGTCACAAATAAGCAGTCAAAACATACTAATATGGTCCCTGCAGCAAGCGAGAGTAGTGACGAACAGTTTTTATTAGACGCTGCTTACACTTCACGTGAAGTAACACATCACGTAACTTTGACAACGACTTTTAAATGCACTTTGTATGGAAATGTCGGGACAAAACAACAGAAACCGGACACTCCTTGCTCTTAAAAATGTCATAACAAATCCAAGCCTGATTAAAGTACCAAGTAATTGATCACGAGATCAAAAGGTTAATTTAGGTTTTACAGACTTGGGGTCAGAAATAATACGCTTTCGATAAAATTCCAAACCTTCCTGTAATTCACAATAATCAAAAGAAACATTCAGCTGTTAATATTCCTGAAAATTGTATGTTTTGTTCGTGTTTATAATGTCAACTAAACTAATCGTGACTTCTTTTATACATATCTACTGCGGACTTTTAGAATACAGTCCAGCAGAAAATCTCACGCCATTACAAATCCCGAAGCCTGTGAAGCCTGGGTAGTGCAATATTATGTTGAACGAAGGCATAAAAGGCTATGGGACGTAACTAACGAAGTGTTTCTAAAAGTTTAGATCCCTAGAGATACGATAGCGGACGTAGCGAATATAAATTAGGCAACAATAAAAAATAATTAGGCAGTTTTGCCACCATCATTTTAGTGCCACTGAACGGACAGAAGCGCCATAAATACTCTTCTTTTTAAGAGTTCCGTAGTCCTGAAAAGGAACGCTTGTAGTTCCGTCCTGTCTGTCTGTCTGTCCAAGGTTTTGCTAAACCTTTTAGGTTAGCGAAACCTCGAACTTTATTATATTATAATAATAGCTATAATTTTGAAGGTGTAAGTATACCAATTACGCCGACAAAATAGTAGAATAAAATTTTTGAAAATATTTTTAGAGCTACTTGGTGTGGAGTATTGTTGAGTAGGTCTTTTAAAATGTCTTAGGGGTTTAAAATACTATTTTTGATTTAATGCTTCATTTACGAAATAATTAACTTGAAAGTGCATTTTTTTGTTCCAGTAAAACCTCCCAGTTCCCTGTTAAAGTTTAACTGCGGCCTTAAAAATCGGAAAAAAAACATGATGATGATCCATTTCATAAAGTTTAAAAGAAAACTATGGCGGTTAAGACAACTTTATGAGTTTAGCAGTAATAGTCGTTGAAATTGGGTGTTGGATAATTTTGTAACAAAATCATTAGAATAAATTTTTTAAAGTGACTAAGATGAAGTAGTCGCTTAAAGAAAAAAGTCATAATATAAGGTCTAATGTTGTATATACGGAACCCTTCGTGCGCGAGTCCGATTCGCACTTGGCTGGTTTTACATTTTCATTTACAATTCTGTAATCAAGCCATACTAAATATTTAGTCGATTGATTTGTATATAACTTTTCTACAATGCACAAATGCTTGTGTGTAGTACATTTATTAAGTTTTTGTCTTTTATGTCATGTATGTCATGTTGTTATACGCGTAAATTAATAAGTGAATATTACTTACTAACGAAAATTTGTTTAAGTAACAAATCATTGAGACATGGGCTTTTAGCACACTAACTTACATTGCTATTTAACCTTCTCATCAGAGTTTTACCTTTTTGAAAGAAATAAGCAAAAGTTGTGTAAATATCGTCTGAATAAATCAAGTCGCACCTGAGCAGAATCATGATTGCTTCATTGACTCTACGTCTGAACAATACCCTAGGGGCTAAGGCAGGATTTTTCTCATTTAATATCTAGATCACCTTAGTCGAATTTATATCCGATTTAGATATTTTGTTCATTCAGTTATCCCGAAGATTTCGGAATTATGACACCCAAGAGTATTTTTTTTTCTGCGTCTTGAAATTAGAGTCGCGACTGTTTCGACCTCAGATCACTCTGATCTGAGGTTTTCACTGTGAATTTTTGTTACATTTTGCATGAAAGCTGAAACAACACCAAGTAAACTTAAGAGATAATTTCCTTCAAGAATAGAACCCCTATTCATAGAGCCAAAAAGTTTGGTATTGACCCCCACCTACGTCTG